>JBAMAX010003340.1:0-201876 GCA_037043745.1 Chymomyza amoena
ACTTACGGATTTTTTTATTGATTTGATTTCAAACCGTTGCTAAAATCAATAACGATTTCTGTGGCACCCCTGTATATAACCGTTGTAAATTGCGTTGTTGAGACATTTTTTTCGGAAAGGACATTCAAATATTTAAAATAAAACATTAAGCCCCGGCTGCGAAAAATTTTCTAATTTTCGATTGTCTAATTTTTTATCCCCAAACTGATAAAGATGCCCAGTAAAGATGACTAGTTGTTTTGCTTCTGTTGGGTATAGCGCTTTGGCTCCTATTATGATATCTACGATTATTTGCATCCATTTTGCGTGTTTAACATTCAGTTGGCCCACCTTTCTCTAGACGTCCGGGAGTGCAGGGTTATCTCATTTTTTTTGTCTAAGTTAAAGGTCAAAAGCATTTTTGACCACAGTCACTATAAACTCGAGACCACGGTAGCTTTGTTGACTCATCTGCATGCCAATGCGTTTCCTAAGACACACCTGGGACAAAGCCAAGAATCATGAAAGAAAAAAAAACCGGAGTTGACAGTGTAGTTGAATGTTAAAGTTCTTTGATAGGAACGTGATATGATTGTGATTGTTCGAAGGAATCATAAAAAACAATATTTAATGCAGTTTGCATATTTTAAGCGTAATAATTGTCTGCACATACAAAGTACATAGCACATACTTACATAGTTTTGTATATACGTTTGTTAGTATATATGTACTACGTGTTAGGCCTATTGGATTACCGTTAGCCTTTAACGCATTGTGCGATTCGAGTAACGGCTTCACAAACACACACACACACGCACATTTTAGAAACTCTAAGCTCCAAAAAATACTCATGTCAGTGAAAGTATACGCCTTTTAAAGTTTTTTATATTGAAATGTTAATTTAATTTTTTATTTACCAACAAACAAACTGTAAAGAAATGAAAAAAAAATTAAGTAACAAATCAACGATAGCGTCAAAGCCATGTCAAGCAAATCAGAGGCGGTCCCAAAATTGCCTTCAGTCTACTCTCAATCGTCGTTGCCTATAGCCGCAAGGAAGTAGTCATCAGTAAGGCATTGATTGGATTATTAAACGGGTGGGCTGAAAGCCTGCAGGTATCGCGACCCACATGGAAATCGACTTTGAGTCGTCTCAGCTCTCAGTTGAGTGCGTGTCGTTGACGTTGACATCAAGCTGCATAATCGCCAACATATCTGCAGACATACCCACAAAACACCTGTCTTAGCATCCCAACCGGGGCTCTCCCCGACCAACCATGCCAACTGTAATAAATCGTAGAAAATAGCAACCGTAGAAAATGCTTAATAAGCTGGGTAGCTTGTTTTTCCGGTGCGTAATATCATGCCAGCAGCGAATTATATTTATTTTCAATTTTAGTTTATGCCACGCCAAGTTGCAAGAAGCTATTAAAATAGTGTTTATCCATATGTGCATAATAAATTATATGAATACCATATGTCAGTCACGTACTTTTGTCAAACAACTCAACGTATTTTATTTTACACTTGTATTTGCAGTGACACTGACACATCGACGCTGCAACGACCGGAAACTCCTCGAAGGCGTAGTAAATTCAATATGGCACCCAGTGTGTGCGAGGTATCGCCAAAGTTGGCGCCACATAATGCTGGTCCACCGGGCGCTACTTCCAATGGTTCCAGCGTAACCAAGTGCGGCACAAACAGTCTAAATGGATCTTTAGCATCTTATAAAATAGCTGGTTCTGAACAGAGTTGGCCACAAGCACCGGTCTATAGTAAGGTGAGTTGATGAACGCATTGGGATTAGCACCCTTAAGTTGGGTATTTCGAGGCAGGGTTGCATTTTATTATTTTTTTTGTATGTGTTTATGTATAAGTATATTCATACATACATATATAATTTATCACATTAACCTAGGGGTAGGACACACAACGTTGTTCTCTGTCAATAAGCTGATTGCAATGAGTTATTGCTATTCCATACTCCCGACTTAAAATTCATACACTAAAGATTTAAACGATTTTAATTATTTGTAATGATTACTTAGTATATTTGACTGTTTATAAACGGTAGTCCAGTGCAGAATATAAGTCCACTGATATCTTCGTAAGATCTCCGTTTGGCCAAGAATATCAATTCAAGAACTGTGGTCAAGAACTGGCATGTTGGACGTTGACATAGAAATTCAAACCACATCCTTGCGAAAATTGCCTGGAGACGATCAGCTCTAAGCGAGGTTAACACCAGCGTGGAACATAGCAACAGACGATATGCTAATATGAACGAGCCCAGGGAGATCGCTCTACGAAGAAGACATTGGAGACTACTTTGGATAGCATATACCCAATATTGTCCCAGTATAGACGCATAAATTTCACCTTAGTTTTGGATGGAGTGACCTCAATGGTCAATGAATTCATATTTCTCGACATAAGCCTTAACTATACTAAATGTTGTTGCGATATAAAGCTTAGGATCCCCATTACCACTCCTAACCCCTAATGATCAATGAGGTCACAGAAGTAGCATATATTTTCAATCGTTCTGAAAGAAATTTCTTTGGTTTCAATCTCCTAAATGAGTTAAATAAATAAATTTGATCTTCTTAAACCCTTAAATAGGAAAATCAACGCCCACCCGTTTATAATCCCGAAGATTATGTGGTCTCGCTGAAAAAATTCACCAAAGGTAGCAGCTCATCTAAGGCACACTCCATCTATGACGTCACAACAAGTGCCACCGAAAAAGATGTCTACAAAGCGGCAACACTACCAACCAAGCATTCGGACTACAAGTAAGTAGAAAACACATATAGCATTATCTAACCAATAAAAATCGAATCTTTATCATAGAAGTCCCATACCGGCACCACCCGAAAGTGACAGTGAAATGTCATTGCGACAATTTGGTTCCATAACAGACTTACTAACAAAGCTGCGTGCTGACTTGAGAGTCTCCTTTCCAAGGTAAGTTTTTACTATGCCATATTCTTAAATCAGCCGCTTATTTTTTTTTTTTTGGGTCTACAGCTTTGTGCAAGAATTTGTGGCCACACCTTCAGATGGTATTAGCCATTTGCTGGAAGTGCTGCGCGCCATACAACTGGCTCAGGCCAGCAATGCGCCCTTACCGCCAGCAAACTCCAATACCATGTCGCGTAATCCGCAAAGCTATCAAAGACGAGCGCTGCTGGACGAGCTTTCCTGCCTGTAAGTATAAATTTTATGCTTAGATTAGTTTTCTGGCCAGAGTTCAATATTGTGTTTACTTTTGCTTGCAGACAATGCCTCAGCATTTGCTGTTCCAGATCTCTGGATGCCATAGCCCGTCTAGGCAATACATCCGTTGGTCTCATGCCTTTGGCGTCCTCTGCCACCGGTCAGGGCATACGCGCCCGCATACTAGCTCTGCATTTACTTGCATCTGCCTGCGATAAGCAAGCATTCGGCAGTGGATCACAGAAAATTACTGCAGCTGGTCACACTGCTGTCTCGGAGGCCATGTCCACGTTGCGTTTGCGTTGCAGTGAACCAGTGCGTTTTCGCTTACTGATTGGCATACTCAACAGTGGCGGCGGCTCCGGGGAATTGCAGTGCGCAGGTGTCAAGTTAGTATTATACAAAAACTTGCCAAAAACTTTGTTATGTAGTCTTCTTAAAATCTTGCAGATTTCTCAACGCTTTTATTGATAGTTCCATCAACCTACAGCAGCGTCTTTATATACAGGCAGAGCTTTTCCAGGCCGGCTTTGAACCCTCTACATTGGCCAGGGTGCGTATTTATTTATCTGAGTTAATATTAGTTTATAAATCCCTGCGCATTGCAGACCATATCCTCCTCTTCGCCTTGGCTAGATGCTTTGCGCATCGAAATCAAACGCTTCAATGAGCTTTACATCGACGTGGACAAGATGATGAGCCAGGCGCGTGATGCTGATCGCGTACGCAGCCAAATGGTAATATTGGAGCGACGCGTACAAATTCTTCACGAAGAGAAAGCTGTGCTTACCTCAATGGAGCGACGTCTGCAGGAACGCTGTGCGGAGTTACAACGTGAGATCTTTCGCCTACAAGGCGCACAACAGGATACTAACTTTAAGCCTGTGGAGGCACATGCGCCTGTAGCTCTGCCACGCCAGGTACCGCCAGGTACTGGCCAGGCCTCAGTTAAGAAGCAGATCTGCTCAGAACACGATGACGAGGGCATAAGCAGCTCCGAAACGGGCGCTTCGCTCAGTCCAGTGCCATGTCTAGTGCTGCCGCAAAAAGCGCTTAAATCAAAAAAGCAGCCATCAGACATGGATGACGATGATGCGGCCACTATAGAGGATGTCATTGAGGAATTAGATAATATTGTAAGTGAAGCAGAGAAACAGATAACTAAAGACAGTTTGGGCACAAAACAACATAAAGCTGCTGAAAAGGAAATTGTGCCTGTAAATATTGTACCACAGCCGCCACGCAAATCGCGATCGCTGGCACATTTGGTGGCGCACAATGAAGGCTCCGAGCAGGATGGCTCCGAATACGGCATGTTAATGTTGCACAATCAAATTGATCCGGAGGCGGCAGAACGTTTGGCTGCTATGCAAACCTTTTTCGATGAGGGCGACTATGATATGCCAGAGATGGACAAAGCCTACGCCATTGAGTCTCCTGATATTTCCGATGAAGCCAATGCCAAAGCAATGGCATATAATGCAAACACTAATCGTGAGCTGCTTGATGTCATTATGAATGCGCGGCGCAATGAAGATGATCCTACTATGACGGCATTGCGCAAGAGCGCTTCCATACATGCAGATTCCACTGTCATACATGTGGTCAATGAGCGGCAGGATCGCTGCTCCAGCGGCAATGCCAGAACACGCAAACCACCAGCGCCGGCACCACCTGCTCAACAGTTCAATGGCGTCTTCTTTATGACTGGTATGAACACACCACAAAAATATCCAAAACCGGACATAACAGCTGCGCTCAAAGCGAGACGTGTTACCAAAAATGTGGAACGCCTGGAAGCAGCTTTTGCCTCGCATGAGACACCCAATGAAACAGGAATCGCACGCGAGAAGTCTCGCAGTAACCAACAGATCTATTTTAGCAGCAATCCCACTATGCGTTTGCATGATGTTCCCACTGTTACCTATCCCAGCCCGGTCACTGGCGCTCATAATCATATTGCTACGGCACGAACGCGCTCCTACACGCAGGGCTCCAAATTGACGGATCTGCCTTCCGGACTATACTAAAGACGCACACACTTACACACACCTACATGAGCATGTGCAATATCTCACCCATATTAAGATCTATCTCTCATAAATAGTTATTTATGACATCACATATACGTACATATAATTAGGCTAGTTTCGGTGGCAGTTAAAATCGGGTCCATATTTATTAAGATTTATCTAATATTTACATATGTATAATCAGCACATTTTTGTGCAGAATTTAAATTTATATCGCAAAATAAGTAACAAGGTGGCAACGTTATATCGAACTTGTTTGGCCGCTTGCAACACCGATAAGATTAATAAATGTAATAATTTATACAGCCCAAAAGTTCTGTGCTTAATGGAAGTATGTACAATAAAAGCTATGTTTGTATTCTTTATGAGATATGCAGTCTAAGAAGAAATAGATAAAACATCTATAATATATTCTCATCTAGTTGGATTTGTAGCTATTTTCATTTTGGAGGCTTTAAAAAAAGGACGAAAACTAAACGGATTGAAAAAGAAACTTGTTGTCTCTCCATTTTCGCCAGCGAAGGACATAACCATGAGGGACTAATCGTACCGAATGTCCAATCAACTTAGCAAGGAAGATCAGATGAAATGTTTCGAGGCTGGCCCCACAAAATGGAAATCATTCAATCAAGGCTCAAAACTGAAAATCTTACCAATCATGCACTAAGCGTAACGGAGATACTATGATATTGCCGTTGTCGCCAATAGCAGACTTGAGACACATTTGGACGAATGATTTAGGAACATTTGCATCCGAAACTAATTTAGAAGCATTGGGCCCACTCACCAGTTATTTGCCACCACCAGTTATTATGCACTTTCCAATGGGCTTCAATAAAATAGGCGCAGCATCAACGATCACAATTCACGCGAAGCTTGGTGTCTAAAACAAAGTTATACAGAAGTTAATCTTTACTTTTTTACTTTTACCTTTACATGCATGAGTCTTTATCGCATATTTACGACTACTAAGAATCGTGTCTTTGTCATTTTACTTGTCATAACTACATTAATAGAAAAGTGCAAATCCCTCGAAAAATATCAATGTTGACATTGTGGGATCATGTGATAATTTACAGCAAAATGATCACCCTATATTGGCGACACACCTTCGCGTTCCATTACATCGGAATGATTCTAGACACCTTGAGGCATTGTAAAGGCTCAAAACTAATGCCTTTAAAATGGTAAATGACATATCTGGATATGTTCTCAGGTAAGCCAAGTCACACGTACCACAAACAAGCTTCAGTCGGACAAGAAATTTTACAGATCTAATATGCATTAACTAAAATCAAAAGCACAAAAGAGAGGAATATTTTTTGAACAACTGCTTTTGCAGACCAATAACAATAGCGATAGTCCTGGGGTCAACAAAAAAAATTAAAAAGCAATAAAAAAAAATGAGCAGGTTATGTACGAAACAAACTATTTTCAAAATTTTTGAGAACGCGTTCTTCATGTCTTGTGTTGGGTACACGTAATTTTTAGTTGCATACTTTTAGGCATACGCTATTAACAATTTAAATATTTGACCACTTTCGGCTGGTTTCAAAACTGGCTACAGTGAAAAACTAAGATTGTCGAAAAATTCCACTCTCCGATACTTTTGGAAATTACAAATGTTAAAGTCGGAGTTGATCAACAACACTAGGATATTTGTATATTTTTTAGACCAAATGGCATTTTCTTTGAATAACAAAAAAACATTATTTTATTGATATCAGTATTTATTAAAATTAAATTATTATTCGTTTTAATTTTCATTATAAATGCGAGCTAATACAGTACCTGATCTACACATTGAGCTGTGCTTCATTTAGCGGCAAGCGACTCTAACGAGGAAGTGAGATCACATGGAACACCGATAGCCGATTAATCAAAAAACTAGGCTGTGGTCATGGAACACCCGTCAAAAACTTAGTTCCTTCCGCTTATTGCTTTTCAAGAAAGAAAGAAATATAAAAAAATATTTATTCTACTTTATTCTCGCAAAATAATTTATCATGATTTATTGCAAGTATCAACAAGAAAGAAATGCTTCAATCGTCTTGATGTGACTTTTGGCGATAAATCATCATGCTCAACTGCTAAATTGTCACAAATTTTCATGCGGAACTGTACACCATAATGGAAACAGTGGAAATGATATCCAATAAAAACTCAAGAGAGTTAACATTAAAATACTCTCGTACAGTCAATCAGTCCTTCAACGCACTCAACCAATTGTCCACACACGTCCTAGTCTCCTTGATTTAGGTGTCCGAAAATGCGGACCTTTAAGCCAAAAGGGGGCGGATTACCCATTTATAGTCCCTACTCCATAAAACAATATAAAACCTGAGACCAAAAAGTCACAGAATAATCGAATGGCATTGACGACTGCAATCATATTAGACAAAAGAAAGAACGGGCACTACTCTCACTCTAAAGAGGCCACTTCGCCTCCAATAAACACCTAAACAGAATAAATATACAGGATTCGAACACATTCAGATTCTGCTGCGATGAGGAAGAGTCTATGGAACACCTGATCACAAACTTGGAGATACTAGGCCACATACCAACTAGAAGATGAAGACTTTCAAAAGAGCTCCCTGTGAAAAAGCTGGTCAGTTTCCTCGACATATGTATTTAAAGTCTAAATATAAATGACACAATAGATCAAACTGGCCGCAGTGCATATAGCCCTATGCCTAACCCACACACAATTACCATTACCATGAGTCTTAGTCCATAAAGAGCTGACATAACATTTACTCCTGACTTTTGCAGAAACCCAAGAAGTTTTTAAAAGTAACGCGTACTTTTTGTGCACATCTCGCATACTTGTTAACTTTGTTTTTTTTTTTGGGCTAAAGCGATGTCTCATTTTAAAGTTTGTTTTTTGAGTACGTAGGTCAAGAGTTTTATTCATAACTTTTGAATATATCATATAGTACAAAGAACTCTCAACTTGAGAAAATTAATTTTATATAATGTTGTACATGACGGCAGAAATCATTAACTTTGTAGATTATCCATTATTTACTGCAATATCAGTATATAATCTTAAACTTCAGACGATTATAAAAATTTGAACAAAGGTAATACAGCTCTTGAACTTATTGTATAAGTAGAAGCAATGCTTAGCTAATCGCAACCGGTTAGCCTAGTCATTTAAAGTCCCATCTTATCGCGTTCAACAACAGCTAACAAGAAGTTAACAAGCATTAGAATTGCATTTTTGTATGCTCCATAATTCTTTGGGTTTGCGTGTTGTGGTAGTCGGTTCCTAAACGTTGTTTCCAGAGATAACGTGGCGCCAAGTACTTTAAGTGTAGACTGCAAGAGCACGAAGCATTCTAGAATCAGATGTCGTATTCCAACATGAGCACTACGAATCCCGTTAAAATACGTGCCACGCAGCCAGGTTTACAAAAGATTGCTATCGAGGAACTGAACGAAGTTCCGGAGCGTTTATCAGCCGATATTGAAGCGCTACGTGATTGGTTGCTGAAACAGGCTCACCTGTGTTGCTGCACTGATGATCAATTCCTATTGAGTTTTCTGCGTGGAACCAAGTTTAGCGTAGAAAAGGCCAAGCATAAAATTGATCGGTTCTATACGCTGCAAGCGGCCATACCGGAGGTCTTTAACGAGCATCGTCTGGCCGATAATCCGCAGGTGCTAGAGATCATACGCGAGGGGTATGTAATAAAAAAAATTTTGTATTACAAACTCTAGAAATATAATACTATACACTGCAGTATTATTTTACGTATACCGCTGGATGCCAACGAAACTGGCCCAGCTGTCACCATCATCAGAGCCGGCTCTTATGATACGAGCAAATATAAATTCCAAGATATAATACGCGTTGGCAATATGTTTGGCGAGATCATGATGTTTGAGGATGATAATGCAACAGTTAGCGGCTACTTGGAGATACTAGATATGACAGGGGTTACGGCTAGCAATCTCTTCGCCTTGCAGCCCGATTTGTTGCGCAAGTTTTCCGCCTACGCCGACGAAGCTATGCCAACGCGCCAGAAGGGCATACATTTTATCAACGTGCCCAGCGCTTTTGAAAGCGGCTTCAACACGCTAAGCAGCTTTTTTCCTGACAAAATTAAAAATCGGGTTAGTTTTGGAATGTTTTTGAATTATTGTAGTTATCACTGATACAAGTTTTTATAAAGGTTTCGGTGAGCGCGGATCCGGAAGCGATATACGAACGCGTACGACGCGAATATCTGCCCGTTGAGTATGGCGGCACCAAGGGCACTCTGCAGGACATAATTGTGGCCATGGAGGCGCAGATGCTAAGATATCGCAAATATTTTGAAGAATCGCGTCACTTTGGTGCCAATGAAAAACTAAGGGAAAAACCTGCCTTACTGCTGGAATATGAAAGCCAGTTTGGTGCTGATGGCTCTTTTCGCCAGTTGGATATTGACTGAAATATAAAATGTACTAGAAAATTATAAATTTCTTATAAACCCTTATCAAGTGTTAACCCTTATGTTGGTCTAAGTTAATACCAATAAATTCTGTCCAATCATGCAATTTCGATATTTCTAATCTTATCAATTTTCTTTTATTATGTATGCACAAGTACGGCAGTTAATATGAGACTAAAAATAATCGTCAGACAGGGAATCCTCTACAGTTGAACTTTTGCTGCGATACCATCAACATGGTTTCAATACGACCACTAACTCCAGAGCTACAAAAGACGGCTATAGAACAATTAAATGAAGTGCCTGAACAGATTGCCGATGATGTAGCAGCACTACGTACCTGGATCGAGCAGCAACCTCATCTGAAGGCACGCACAGATGATCAATTCTTAGTTAATTTTCTGCGCGGTTGCAAGTACAGCTTGGAGAAGACAAAAGCCAAGCTTGATCGTTTTTACACTCTACGCACCAAATATCCGGATTACTTTTTGGGCAAAAATGTCAATGTGGATGAGTTGCTTAAACTATTTCGCTTAGGGTACGTAACATAAACCCATTTTTGTGCCAAGTATTTAATTCCAGAAGTATTTTCGAATACAGCACCGTTGTATATCTGCCCAATTTACTACACGACAATGGGCCACGACTTGGCATTATGCGCTTAGCCGCCTTTGATCCGGACAAATATAATTTTGTTGAAATCAATCGCGCCAGCCAGCTAATGCAAGAGATTGTCATCAATGAAGACGATGCTGCTTTAATTAATGGAGTTGTGCACATTATGGATATGTCCAATGCCAAGGCAGGTCATTTTTTGCAAATGACGCCATCTATGGCCAAAAAGATGACTGTCTTTACCGAAGAAGCTTTACCGCTGCGTCCCAAGGGCATGCACTTTATTAATACTCCGAGTGCGTTCTATACGATTTTCAACATGTTTAAGCCCATGATGTCCGAGAAGCAACAAAAACGGGTATATAATAGATTAATTTATATGAAACTTTTATAACTTTAAAATTTTTATATGCATAGCTATACGTGCATGGCAACAACTGGGAGGCACTTCACGAACAAATTCCCAAGAAATATTTGCCAGTCGAGTATGGAGGCGAAAATGGTTCTATAGAGGAAATTATTAAGACCTGGGAGCAGCGCATGTTGGGCTACAAGGACTACTTTGTGGAGGAAAACAATTATGGCACAGATGAGCGGCTTCGACCGGGCAAGCCAATAGATTTTGAAAATCTTTTTGGGCTTGAGGGTTCCTTTAGAAAACTAAACGTAGACTAAGGGAACGTAGATTTATAACTAGCTACTAAGTAGCCGAAGTATGTTAATTTGGTTTAGGGAAGACTGCAAAAATATTATTGAAAGGTTTTAAATAAGAAATTGGGCCAGCAATGGCTTCAAATTCAGGTTAATCTAGGCAAAAGGATTCCGAGACTTGTACTATTAACATTTGAATTTTTGATAGATGAAATAAGTGTTCACTGCTAAAATTATAAAGAGGCTGCTAAACCTTTTGGTATTGACAGATTTAAGTTTGTTATAACATGTTTTCCTTATTAAACCTTTTTGTAATGAAGTTCACTGCAGTTATAATATTTATACAATTTTATAAAATTTGAAACCTTAACCCCTATAATGGACACATAGTTTAAGTAAAAAAGGTTTGGCTAATTAAATCTACAATAAAATCGTGCAATTTAGCTCCAATACAGTCCGTTGCCTACTTTATTGCCTACTTATATCTTATCTTATCATTGCTAATATGATTATAAAGGTTAGTACCCAGCTGTTGTTAACAAGGGAACTCTCTATATTTACTTATAGCTGAAGCTCTGTGTCGACCGATACGTCATGACAATTATACTTCCAGTAAGTCCCGAGCTACAAAAGCCGCGATCGTGCAATTGAACGAAGTTTACCAGCACTCGTGCTCGGTTCGAACAGCCTATCTTAAGACCCACACTGATCACCAATATTTTGTTAACTTTCTGCGTCGCTGTAAATACAGTTTTGAGAAGATAAAGTCCAAACTTGATAGATTTTTGGGTGAAATCTTCAGGGATCGTTAAGAACCTTGTTGTAAGTCTGGAACAGAGTATTCGTATTTATGTGTAGGGGGCATGGCACCACCGCTGACAATGTATGTTGGCACGGTTTTGCACATTTTATTGCTATTATACTTAGAGTCATGATTTAAAGGTCGAATGTATTGTAAATAGAATGATCTATCAAACAAGCAATAAATCAATCTTGAAAATTAATTGGTAATTGGTAACGTTGGAAATTGTCTTTGGTGTTTTTTGAATTATTTGCAAATAACTCAAAACAGGTAGGTTTTTCGAAAATTATACGATAATTATACTAGTGGAAATTATCTACAAAATGAGTCCTCCATCACTTTTCTGCGATAATCAGATTTCGAGCAAATGAAGCTTAGCGTAAAGCAGGGTTGCTTTAAAAAACTAATTGTGGATTTATTAATAAAATTTGTTGAGAGTTAAAATCAAAATTATAGTGCTCAAAACCGATAATGGCGATAAAGTTTGGCACATTAATGAGCATTGTTTTGACTAGCTCGAATGTCCAGAAAAAATTTTGGAGTGGTTTTTGTAATTTTATCGTACTTTCATTTATAAACAAATATTATTTACGCCAGCATAGAAAGAATGTCCAATAGCATGCATTTCAAATTAGCACAGTCAAACTCTTGCGCCCATCCCAGCAACATGGCTGCGATACGTCCCATAAGTCCAGAACTACAAAAAGTTGCAATCGAGGAATTGAACGAGGTGCCTGAACGGATTGCCAATGACATAGCGGCGCTTCGCAAATGGATTGAACAGCAACCACATCTGAAGGCTCGCACTGATGATCAGTTCTTGGTTAGCTTTTTGCGTGGCTGTAAGTACAGTTTGGAGAAGGCAAAGTTCAAAATCGATAACTTTTACATGATGCGTACTAAGTATCCGGAATATTTTTTAGGACATAAAGTCAACTTGGATGAGCTGCTCAAGATCTTTCGGTTGGGGTAAGTTGCGTATGAAAGTGTGCCACCTTTTGAGTAAGCTTAAGATTATAGTTTTATAGAACATTTATATCGCTTCCCAATCTGCTGAACGAAAATGGACCACGAATTGGTCTATTTCGCTTGGGAAAATATAATCCTAACGAGTACAGCTTTGCTGAAATACAACGAGCAGGCCAGTTAATTTCGGAACTCACAATTAACCAAGATGATTATGCGCTTATCAACGGAGTTGTAAGCGTTATTGATGTCTCAGCCTGCAAGGCCTCACATTTTCTGCAAATTACGCCGGCCTTGGCCAAGAAGTATACGCTATATCATGAGAAAGCTTTACCTTTGCGTCCTAAGGCTTCACACTTTATCAACGTATCTGGTGGATTTGAAAAACTGTTCAATATATTAAAGCCCATGATGTCCGAAAAACAAAAGAATCGGGTATGTTATGTTTAATGTGTCTCTTTTGGTTGATTAGTTAACTTTTATTTAATTAGATCTTTATGCACGGAAGCAAATTGGACAGTTTTTACGAACAGGTACCCCAGAAGTATTTACCCATCGAGTATGGTGGCGAAAATGGTTCCATAGAAGTTATTATTAAGGACTTGGAAAAACGTCTGATAGCTTTCAAGGACTATTTTGAAGAGGAGAACAATTACGGCACAGATGAGCGGCTTCGCGTAGGCAAGCCAATAGATTTTGAAAGTCTCTTTGGTATAGAGGGTTCTTTTAGAAAACTGGAGGTAGATTAAGAAAGTCATCGAATAACTGATTAACGTTTGGGTATTTTGATTACTCAGTATAATCCGCATTAAATCACATTGATATGAAAACGTAGCATTTTCTGTTATTCATAAAAATAGTCAACATCTAATCAGCTGTTGGCATTTATTTTTCAACAACTAGAAAATATCTCAAGAGCGCAATTAAAACAAAAATGAGCTGCAAAGTAAACAAAAAGAAAAAAAAGTTTTCCAAAATGCACACACAAAACAAGAGTCTTCCAAAAATATACGTACAAAGCAAAAAACATCTCTCGGATCGGTTAGTTTGTTTAGTAATTTTCGAAGAGCCGCCGGAATCGGTACAACTTGCTGAGCAGGCACACTGTGTAAATTAATTTCTGAAAAATAAAAGAAAATTGAAAAACTGTGAAATTTTCCTGGTACTGCTCAGCATGATCTGAATATATAGTATTTTATACGTATTACTCGGTGCGCGGCACAGACAAATGTAATATTTTCATTGAAATGGTGCCATAAAAAGCAATAAGTTAATAAAATCATAAAATTTATTGAAATATGTAGAAAATTCAATTGAAATAATGCGTACGAGTGCTATTTAATTTACCATAACAAATTTGTATAGTGCCTATAAGAAAAGAAATTCGCTAGATTCTTGAAACAAAAAAGTTCTTGAAGCGAAAGCAGAAGATTGTACGACTTTTGCGTTTATGGCGATGACGGAATGCCATTGGAGATTGAACAAGATAAATGCCCCTTTGGCTGCCTAAAATAGTTTTAATGGAGTAGTCGGTTTTTACCTAAACCACCTTTCCGATATAAATATTTAGACATAAATAAATCAGTGTGTGCTTGTGCGTGTGTGTGTGTCGGGTTATGTGTGTGTATATCCAAAATACAAAATAAAATCATCTGTCGGAAATTAGTTGTCCTTTATTTAGTTTTTGGATGCTTACGAAATTTCGTGCATATTTCTTTGCTTTTCATAATTCATGATTAGCAGAGCGCAAAATTAGAGACGCCGACAACGCCGTCGACTCCGACGGCGACGACGACGACCAAGATAAATACAACGGCAGCGAAAAGAGCGGAAGAAGATGTCGGGTCGGCGCGCTCAATCGTTGCCACCGCACATGTTGGAGCCAAGAAAACCAGAACGGGGACGCTGCGTGGCGGCCATCTGTTTATCGTGGAAGGTGCTCACGTGCGTCGTCTCACATGTGATACTCGTGCTGATGGTTGTCTCCTATTGTGTGGGTGGCGCATATTTGTTTCAGCATTTGGAGAAACCGCATGAGCTAGAAGTAAGCCATTTTGCAGGTGTATTTTTTCTATAAATGGAAGAGGGTGTCCTAGATTTTAATATCTTAATGTGCAAACTGTTTAATACAAGGTGTCTTCAAAGCATGTTTGTATATTGTGAGTTGATAAAAAAAGAGGTCTATAAAAAAATGTTTATTAATTATCAAAGTTCAGCATTTACGAATTTATTTCTGGAGAACAATATCGTCCACTATAAATGTAAGCCTACGCCTTCACGGCGTTCATTTCCCAAAGCGAATGACGGCTCGGAAGGTCGACTCGGTGATGGCTGCAATTACGTTGCAAACATTTTTTTAATAAAAACTTTGAATTTGAGACAAACCCATAAAAAAAGTCGATAAGCGTTAAATTACGACTGCCTAGAGTCAGGAAATCAAGCCAATGACGCTCATCCTGGGGTTTTAATTCCTACAGTTTTTTCCTTCGAGATACCTGTTAAAAATTCTTTACTTTATCTCGAAACCCAAAATAGACTGAAAGTTTCGCTTTTTATTTTTCTAATCTAGAACGCACTAGATGAAGACAGCATAAAGACTGCAACTAACGAAATAAATATGCCTGCATGAAAGATAGATAGTTGAGTGTTTTGAGTTCGGGAATCCAAACTTTTTTCTTTAAACAAAAAACCTACGAATGGAAAGAACAATAAAAATGTGACAGGATTACAAAACTTTTTATTAGATAGATACCCTAAGAAGTTAAGAAAAGACCAAAGAAAAGGTGATCCATAAACTTGATTTCTGATAGGCATTCTATATATTTTTACATACCATATTTGGGAAGGCAATTACACTAGTCTAAAAATTTGAAAGTTATCCAGTGAACCTTCCTATAAAATTTGTTTTTGTGCTAATTTTGGTTCGAGAAACACAAATATTACCTTTCTTTTTCTTAAGCACAGTTTACGAGATTTTTTCGAAAATTAAGAGGATTGATTTGATGAGATATAAGGATTCAATGTCATTCAAGAAATTGAATCTTTTTTTCAATAATTCCCCAATAATTCATTTACTACCAAAAATTAATAACATAGATTCTTGTCAAGATAGTTTGGGGTACACGAAACAAATTAGAAAAATCGGTTCTGATAAACGTATGCAAATGCTCCCGCTTAGGTTAAACGTGATATACAAAACCTACGCTTTAATCTCACCGAGCGCATCTGGCTGCTATCCGATGATGCACTTGTGCTGCGCGAGAATGACTGGATGGCGAATGTCAGCAAACATCTGGCCAATTTCGAGAAACAAATTCTGACTGCCATCAAGGCGGATGGCTGGGATGGCAACGAAGACTTGACAAAGTCACAATGGACATTTGCCGGTTCGCTTTTTTACTCCATTATAGTTATAACTACAATTGGTAAGTTTCAACAGATGAACAATTTAATCCAACTAAGCATCTTACGCACTAACGCTTTATACTAACTACAGCTAAAAGCTAGCGACTATATACAAATGTGTTGCATGGTTTATGCCTTAGGACTTCTGATTGAGTTTATCATTAACGGCTGGGCGGGACTTGCTACGTGCCTCCAGTTCCACGCTCTTGGCGCTTTTGCCATCGGCGGCTAGCGTGTTGCGTTGTGTGACACTTTCATCGAAACCGAATCCGCCTGGTCCGATGCCTTGGTTGCCACCGTAAAAGCCCAGTTGTCCATTTGGCGATGCCAGGCCGTAGCCCTCAGTGTATTGAGGCCCCGCATTGCCCGCAAACTGATTGCCAGGATACTGTCCTAGTCCTGGAAATTGTCCTCCAGCAGCTGTTGGAAACTGATTGCCATTGCCGTTAAACTCCGCGCCCGGGTATTGTCCGTAGGGATACTGTGCGCCTGTGGGATATTGACCCAGTCCCGGCTGACTGCCTGGAAAGCCGCCGAAGTTACCTTGACCGGGTATGCCTGGATATCCAGAGCCAGGCAGACCACCGATTCCAGCACCACCACCAAAGCTTGGAGCAGCACTGTAGGGTCCAGGATAGCCACCAAGTCCATTTTGAGCGCCATTAAAGCCGCCAAAGCCCGGCTGATAAGCGCCCGGAAACTGTTGCTGTTGTGGGCGCCCTATAATGCCTGTAGGGCCGCCTGGTCCTACTAGAACACCCGGACTGCCTGCACCGTAGCCACCACCTAAGCCGCTGGGAAAGCCTCCAAAAGCAGCGCCTGGATTAGAAAACTGTCCCGCATTAAAGAGACCACCGCCACCTCCAACACCACCACCACCACCACCATAGGGATTAAACTGCCTTGTGCCCACGTTTGGCGATGTCGGTTTGTTAGCATCAATGTCTGCATAATCCTCAATCTCATCGTTTTCTGGCTGGCCGGGTATAGGCCGTTTGGTCGTTGGTTCGCGTAAGTACAATTCGCGACGGTATTTATCGTCGTTAGAGTTATTTATGTTGATGCTGCGATCAACATCACGAAAAGCGCGCTCGCGTCGATTGTGACTACGCCAGACCCAATGGTCATCATCTGATCTTCCGGCACTGGCTGTTGCTAGCAGACACAGAGCCATTACAAAAACGCAATTTTTTTGCATGATAATACACAAAATCTCTAAGCACGGTTATTTATGTGTTGTTTTTTTTAAGTACGTCTGCTAGACGGTTCACACACTGACCCGTATTTCGCGCTTCGCTGTTCGACACTAGAATAATTCGGCTATGAGACGGGCACACGCTACTTATATAACAATGCGTAGCCCCCAACGCATAAAATCAGTCGACTGTGGAGTCGTCGTTGACGTCGACGTCATCATCGTCACCCAATCGCAGTAACATTAGCAGGTGCGCTAGTGTAAACGCACAATGGAGCAGAACATTAAGAGATGCGGCACAAGTTCATAAACCTAAACCACATGGTATCACATACTGTTTGGCCCACTGTGCAGTTGCAAATGATCGTGGCAGACTACAAGACTCAGCAGATTTAGCATGTCATCATCAGCACGAAGTACAGAGACCACAGCACGTAGTACTGATTCATTTATGAATTGACCAAATCCAGTACAACAGCAAAAATCAAGGGATCGGTGTGCATGATCGCTACGAACGCTGCCTATGCTTCATGCTTCATTTCCAAAACGCCCAGGAACTGCTGCAATCTGTTGCGTTTGGCCATTGGCCATGTTCTCATTGAACACGTAAAGCTCGCATAAATATTGCCCCCCCAGCACCGATAGCCACAAAGATCACCACGATCTGATGGCAGTCGCTGTCGCCCCATCGATCAATTTGTAATTAATGAGCTGAACATTTTCATTAGTCAATATTAAGCAAGCATGGAGGCTACAAACAGTTCTACAAAATTACAACCTTTCCGGGAATTTCGACATTTTTATAGCTTTTATGAATCAATTAGTAATTATTTAATATGTATTAAATACATAATTCCAAAGAGTAGAGTTCCCCTAGCGACTAGACAACTTTTTATACCCTATAGCCATATAGTCAAGGGTCTTTTAGTTTTTTGTATTGCGATGTCTGTCCCCTTGGAAGTCTAGGCAGAGCGGGAGTTTTACGAAAAGATCCGCAAGCAGATAAAAGGTTGCCGATTTATGTGAATATCTTGACCCTTTTCCACTTAGAGGAATTGGCAGTTATGAACCTCACCTAATCATTATTACAATAGGAATGCCTGAAAGAATGCATTAATTTTTAAATGATTCTTTCATCCATTTCCATAAAAATGAGCCAGGGCCATGCAATTCGACAAATGTGAGCCCAATTAACATCCGTTAACCTTTCTCTCGTTTAGAGAACTTGACTACGATTATCGTCGCATCAATGCAAATCTCTCCGCAATTAATTAATTTTTTTTCCTGTGTGTGCAGGGTGTTTCAGAGTCGGACACTTCTCCGAATAATTCTCGATTTTTTTACCACAGTAGTTGCCGCAATTTCGGCTTATCATGCATCAGTCATAGGTCAATATAAAATTTAAGTTTTGGGTTTTTTATTGGACACACTTTGCTGCACACATGGGTTGATTGGCACAGTACGGCATGTCAACTACGGCGCACGTGAATGACCTCTAAAGTTGGGAAACTAACTGACGCTACTATATGAAAACAAAAGTTGAATTAATTCGATCGTATCCAAATCTGATCTCTACTCAAATAGTGTAGTCAAAACAACGCCAAGGTCAAAACGCAACTGACCGACGGCGGCAGCGTAGCTCTATTCTGTATTAGACTTATGGTGGGAATTGTTTGCACAATTTCCCGATATGGATTATTTTTTATATATACGTTTACCTATTTGTTGGCGTGAAAAATAGTCGTAATAAATCTATTGTTCTTCACAAGCTTAGCTAAGTTTGGCTAACCAAGATTTGTGTTAAATGAGTTTACTGACCGGCAATTATATTAACTTTAGGCCAAATCTATCAAAGCACACCTGTATACGCTGTATACACACATGCACCAAGTAAATCTACATTTCCGTGTTGCTAATGCGGCAAAGTTGAAACGCCTTTTTTGCATTTGGTTAATTTGTAGGCGATAATTTTAATGTTTTTTTTTTGTTTGGGCTTGGTTCTTGGCGTTCATTGGACGTAGTTAACATTTCAAGAACACTTTGCGATTGGCTCAAGTTCAGGGTTCAAAACTTACATGATCATTTACAAGTGCCTGAATTTTCATTCCTAGTCTATAGCTTATAACGAAGTTAATATTATAATAATGAAACTCTGATATTCTCCGAAGGAAACAATCGGCTCTTAAGTTATTTAAGTCTGAAGTAAGATTCTTTTATTCATACGGACATAAGGACGGACAGACAGGCTGATCAAGAATATATTGATTGAATTATACAGGGTATAAAAGTTTCTAAAAAATAAGTTGTTTAACTCACATTTGATATAGCATAGCTTCTTTGCGAACCTCATCAGTTCCACTAACTAAATGCATTTGCTTTTCACTTGACAGGCTATGGCCACATATCACCACGTACGGACTGGGGCAAGGTAACAACAATTTTCTATGCCATTGTCGGCATACCCCTTATGCTGCTTTGTCTCTCCACCATAGGCGACGTCATGGCCACATCATTTCGGTAAGTTGCGTGCTCCCAGCTTTAGTTCTATGTTGCCATAATCCATTATTCTGTCAGCTTCATATATTGGCGCGTCTGCTGCTACGTTTGCACCCGTACAGCGAAACGACCGCGAAAGCAACGCTCACGTCAACGTTCAGTGCGATCTCACCGCTACTCATCCCGTTCCCAGCCACCACCATTTCGCCGTTCCATGAAACTAACACAGCGCTCAGGTAATGATTCGGGAATTTGTCCATCAATGGGTGTAGCACACGCCTACTCGGATCCAGAGTTGCGCACTGCGGGTCGTAACGACTATGAGCGTGATTTTAGCGGTGGGCATCGTGGCAGTGGAGGACGCTCACGGCACCAACAGCAGCAGCACTATGACGTTGCGCCAACACATCGTAGTGCAAGGCACACCATCTATGATGAAGGTTACGATCCACCACAACATACACAAACTCTGAACCGTAATAGTCGTTTTAGTAGCAGACAGCGTCAGCGTGATCGCATGCGTGAGCGACATACCGTGGAACGAGAACGTTATTTGGGCCACAACAAGTTGCATATGGATGATGGTTCAATTGACGACTTTAGCGATATGCAGCCGCCAGCAAAACGGGCCATGAGCGTGCGTTCTGTGCGTTCGCCACAGCGTCAAGAACCCACGCGTGGTTCGTTGGAATCACGAGCCTCACGTGAACTTAATCGACTGCACTCTCAGCCAGGACGTGGTCGGGTTATGCCAAATAACGCGCATGGACGCGCCAAGTCTGTGGATCCACGGCATTCAGCGCACTATGAGGATGTGGATGAGGAGCTAGTGCGAAAAACGCCTATAATACCCAATCGTTATGCAATGGACGATTTTGAGCACTGGGGGCAGGAACCTGACGCAGGCCATAGAGCCAAGCAAATGCCCCGTAGTCTGTCAATGCCGCGTTCAGCACATCAGCGTCAACGCGAAAGACAACGTTCACCTGTGAATCCGGCGCAGCGTTCAAATGAACGCCGCCATAGCTTAGGGCGGCAGTCTTCGCGTTACGGCAATCAGTTAGAGTTACCAGATTATGAAACTGCAAACCGAAATCAGCACAGAAACCGACGTGGTCGTTCACCTCGCCGTGATGACTATGGAGATGAGGATCTTGATGGACTGTCCATGTACGATGATGACGATATCTCTGGGCGTTACCCAGCTGTGCGCCATACATCACGCCAACGAGAGCCACGCAGACAGCGAAGAGAACGCCCAGAACGTTTGCCGCCCTCACCTCGCATCATGTCACCAATGGGTTTTCCTGTACAAAGGCAAATACGTCGGCGTCCTAGTCCCAGCTACGACTACGATGATGATTCCATGTATGGAGATGATGATTATGGCGAGCTACTGCCCAAAGATCGGCCAGTACCCATTTGGTTATGCGTGTTTCTCGTAGTCAGCTATATACTAGGCGGTGCTGCATTGTTTTCCCACTGGGAGCAATGGTCCTTTTTGGATTCCGCTTACTTTTGTTTTATTACGTTAACAACAATTGGTAAACACAGTTTGTTCATTAATTCCATGACAATAGATATAATAATTATTTTCTACCAGGCTTTGGCGACTTTGTACCAGCCAAGGGAGTCAAAGACGAGTCGGAGCAATCTATTGCCTACTGTTCACTCTATCTATTATTTGGTATTGCTTTACTAGCCATGAGCTTTAACCTCGTCCAAGAAGAGTTTATTGCCAACGTTAAAGAAGTTGCACGTCGCCTTGGCATACTTAAGGAAGATGAGCATGACGATGTAGATTGATACATTTATACAAAGAAGTTTATTTACAAATAAAACAAATATGAAATATACGAAAATAAGACGCATGTTAAGACGTATGCGACAATTAAAATTAAATACATAATCATGAAGTTGCAAGATTTAAAAACACAAATAAAACAATTATTTATTAGGCGAAGTTCTCTTTGTTTTCCTGAAAAAAAAAGAAAAACAAATCTTAGAAGTGAATTTATGATTATTTGTGTGTATTTTTAATAAGTATAAAATAAATTTGCAAGCGACCTATCAACAATTTAAATATGGTCATGATAAGTGTGAAAGTAGATTTTGAAAATCAATTCTGCTTACATACACACGACTCGATCAATTCTTCACAAATCTACTGTATTAAGGGGATAACCTATTAGTGCACGACATAGGTAACACAAAGTTTTAACCAATTCTAGAAACCAAGAAAAATAAGATTTAATTGCTTACCCTTGGAAAGTGTGGAGAATTGCGTGGAGATTGCTTGCGTGGCGATTGCTTGCGTGGCGATTGCTTGCGTGGCGATTGCTTGCGTGGCGATTGCTTGCGCGGTGTCAATGATTTCGATAAGGAGCTGCTTCGATGCACCGCAAGCGGCTGTCTTAGACTATTTGATCCTCGCGAGGAACCAGAGCCACGTTTTGTATTAATGTTCTCAGTGACATCAATGGGAGTTGAGTTCATGATGGTCTCCGTTTCAGATAGCTCTTGCACGGAGTGTAGTCCATCATCATCATTATCATCACCTTCGCTGCCCTAAAAATAAATGAAAGACAATATTTTATAGTAATATTGAAAAAAAAAACTTTTTTTTTAAATAGCCCCTTGCTACCTACCTCGTCAATTGTAGCTGTTGTGTCCAAATCTGACCAATCTTGCTCCAGCCGATAGCGTCGCACAATATCTTGATGCGGCGACGTGGCCGCAAGTGTACGAGGGTATATAAAGTCACGCTTTGATGGTGTAGTGCCTACAGTAGAAAAAATCGTTTATTTAAAACGATTCAAAGATAAGCAAACTAAAACTTACCCGTCGGTGCGTAGGTCTTTAATTCGCTCTGCTGGAATGTTAGCAACTCCTTGCGGCAAGCTAGCAGCTGCTGTTTATGGTGAGCACCATAATCAACACTTTTCTTCGCGATCTCCTCAATAAAGTCGCCAGTAACTGCAATATGACCACGCAACTGATGTATATCCTCAGTTATAACGCTTTCCATTTCCTCAGTCGCTGCCTGTAGCTTGTTTCCATGTTCCAAACTTTGTCGGTTAATACCTTCAATATTTTCAGCGCAAATTTCATTTATTCGAGCGCTATGCGCACGTGCAACGGCCACACTTGCTTCCGAGTGCCTGTTATTTTCTTTGCACAAGTTGTGCAACTTTTCCTGCAATGCTTTGCATTGGCTAACAGTGTTATTAGCACACACATCAGATGCCTCCAATCGTGTGGCCAATTCCAGGCGTGCCGCTTGACTGCTTTCAGCACGTTGTTGACAAAAGGCGCGCACCACATTTGTGCCATCCTGAGCTTGAATCGTAGCCGCATTATTGTTGTTTTGTAGATTACCAAGGCACGCATCCATTGTTTTGGCATTAGCAGTGCGTAGCTGCCTAATCTGCTCCATTTGTTGCATAAAGTCGTCGATTATGGTTTGCTCTCGTTGAGCTAACTCCCGCTCATTGCTTAGCTCAATATGCATTTTTTCCAGCTCTTTGTAATCGCTGGCACTGAGCTCTGTAAGTTGCCCAAGTTGTTGTTGCATTTGCTCAACGTATGCATTAAGTGCTTTCTCATTTTGATCAATAATTTGAGTAAAACTGTCGCGCATGGAGTCAATAGCCTTTTTCTGTTGCTCGTTGTTAGATTCCAGCTCTTTTAGGTTCTTTTGAATATCCTGCTTGATTTGAGTATCACGCTGTTGCATATGCTCAAGAATTTGATCTACCAAGGTCTTGCAATGTTCATCCCCAAGACTAGAAAAATAGCTGCTAAACTTTACGACGAAATCCGAGTCCTCTGTTATGGCTGCATTGCATATCTTGCGAATATTTTCAATATTTGTCGTAGTTGTGTCTATCAGACGTTTGTGCACCTTTGTACAATTTGCTGTTAAGAAAAAATGTTAAAACAATAAATTTGTCAATCCATAAATAATAATGTAAACATACCCAACTCTTCACTCAGCATTTGAGTAGAAGCTGCTTGCTGCTCCTGATACTGCTTCAGACCATCATCGACAAGGTCAATATTATCCTGCATGCGTTCTGTAAATTGTTCACAAGCGCTAAGTATTTTTTCGTCGACATTTTTACGTCTTTCAATAGTGCTATGCAACTGGTGCGTATCGCCAGTGGCCAGATCTGCAGCTTCAAGTATTTGGGTGGCTTGTGTGGTTAGTTCCGTTTCGGTTTTTAAATGCGTATCCACCAACAGCTTTTTTTCCTTATAGCGACGCTTTGTTTTTGTCAGTACCTATTTGCAAAAGTGTAAACAACAAATATATAAGCCTTGTTCTATTTTAATAGATTGACTCTGACTTACCTTCTTGGTTAAAAGCAGTGAACCCTTTGTATCTATAAGATTCTCCTCAGTTCGTTTGAGTGCTTGCGTTTTTTGTACCAAGTTCAGGCTAACTTCATTGAAAATCTTTTCCTTATTTTGCAGCTCATCCTTGAGCGCCTTAAGCAATAACATTTTCTCATTAAGCTCACGGTTTTGAGAGTCCAGCTTAAGATTCATTTCGCTATAGGTTTCCTCAGCCAGATATATGCCATTCTTGTCGCGCGCCGCTATTAAATCACGCTTTAGTTTATCAATCTCTTCTGTGTACTCCTTTAGTACCGTCTTTTTGGTTAACTTTTGATTGACCTCGGGCTTGTTTTGTATATTCTTGGCGCGATGCGCGTACTCCAGCGTGCTGAGCGTTTCCTCAATATCCTTGTGTCCCGGCGAAATTGTAGCTATAATCGAAGTCTTAGTACGACCGCCCAACGACTCTTGCAATAGGCGTGTCAACTTGGACTCGCGGTAGGGCACATGTGGTGCTCTATCTACTAAGGCCGTAATAACGCGACCCAGCGTTAACAAGCTTTGATTAATATTCACGGTTTCGCGTACGCGTATACCCTTTTCATTGCCAGCCTTGGAGACATTCTCGCTGCCTGCCAGGTCCACCAAATTTAGTTTCCCAATTTTTAGCATGTCCTCGCCTTCAATACCATTTTCACGTATATGCACCACAATGGAAAAAACTGTGTGCGAACGCGATGATTGGGCGTTCATTAAAGTTGTTGCAGTTTTACGACGCTCTTTTCCCTTTTCCAGCAGTTTGTAGACATCGTCTTTGCTGTGCACGGGTATTTCCTCCAAACCTTGTATAATGACGGAACCTTTTTTAGTGCTATCATCAAATATGCGTATCTTGGTGCTGTCGTCCGTGGAAAGTAGATCGCAGAGCTCTTCATTGTACAACTCCAGGTATGAGATGCGCATGGTGAACTCTAACTCCATCATGCGCAGTTCATCAAATAGATGACTTAACGCGCGTGGTATAATGCCGATATCCGAATTCTAGAAATGCAAGGGCGTATTTGTAATTAAGTTTGCCTTTTTTCTTAAATAGCTAATTCCTGGAACTGGCAGACGGACACTAGCAGGTAGCTTATGCCTTTGCGGTCACGGTCGATTGAGTAGCACAAAAGTTGCAAAACAAGTTTTTGCTTTGGCAATCTAACGCGGCAACTGTACATTGTACCTATAAAACTTACGTCTTCCCAGGAGGACTTCAGCTCAGCACACTCATTGCCCACCATTGTATGCGTTTTACCCGTGCCCGTTTGTCCATAAGCAAAGACAGTGCAATTATAGCCAGCAAGCACCTCCTCTATGAGCGGTGCGACAACTGTAGCGTAAACATCACATTGACGCGACTCTGGACCAAAAGTGCGATCAAAGGTGAACTTCTTAGTTAGCTTTGAATCAAATTGATGGCGCGTAACAATCTCACGTGGAGCCACAACATCAACAACTTCCGCTGACCGTATGCCGCGTTCGCGGTTGTTCAAGGGTCTGCAAAGGCAAGCAAAAAATTCAGCTTTACGCCAAGTAAAATATTTAAATGTGGTTCGACCTACCTTACACGCACATAAACTTGAATGTTTTGGTTGGATTTTCGATTAGCTTGGCTTTGATTGCGCGAGCAGGAATTTCCTGTGGATGAGTCCATTATCTTAAATGCACACGATGCAGTACAGATGCTATGCCCAGCAATTAGAAAACACAGCCTTCTGCGTAATATGTATGTGTTTATTAATAAAACACGCGGTCAATTGGACAGCATGCAAATTATTTTATGCGCTGAACGTAAATTTTACGCGTTTGTGTAAGAAATTCACAAATTTTTAAAAACTTTGCACTAACACAAGGCGACGCTTCTTTTGTACGTTCATTTTAAAAAAATTGCGCAAAGAGATGTTAAAAGAAAATGCCAAACACATCGATATATTTGTAAGACATCGATAAGCGGCAAATCAAATGCGCATCGAATAACAACGGACAGTAACTTAAAAGCAACATTTCAAGCAACAAAACAATTAACGTTAATACAATTATTTAAGAGCAAAGTTACTTATTTTTGTATTGCAATTTCAACTCAAAAGAAAGAACACGTAACCGGTGTTTGGAATTTCTGTGTTAATTTTTGGCGAGCTATCGAAAATATTACCGCACGATTTGCCATTCACATTGGTTTGTTGTACTCACAATGACGCGCGCGTAATATACTTTCGCGCACTGTGTCAACCCTAAGCCAGTAAGGCCGTGTTTTTAGTGAAACAATTGATTTGCAAATTGCCGGACGCACGGTGCTTGCACTGCAATATATCAAAAATGTATTAAAACCTCAACAATTTATATGTAATTATATGTGCAATACCAAATTAATTGTGTAAAACTATCTAAACGAACATTTGTTGCTGTTGCGAGTGGGCTACTGAGTGTGTGCGTGTTTTTTGACATCGTCATCATTGCAAAAAATTAGAACTAGGTAAGCACCAAGAAATGGCCACAAAATTATCGACAAATCAATTGACCAATTTTTTTTTTCTAGTTTCATACAAGGTGAGGTCACAAGCAGAAGCTGGCAACAAGATGGAAGCACTAGGCGAAAATGAAGTGTATGATGACATGAATCTGTACATAACACCCGAGTGTTTTATGGTTGAACCAAACGCTAAAAACGAGCTATTGATTATCGGGCGCATTGATAAATCCACACGGGTACAGAAATTGACCTCACAATTGGTTAATCGACGTCCAACACGTCGCATTTGTGGCATACTAGGCACCATACATCTTATAAATTGTGACTACTTGATAGTGGCTACGCATCGCATTTTTTTGGGCACTATTCAGGGCTCAACTATTTGGCGCTTAGCTGGCTATGATATTATACCCTACATTCCAAATGCGAACCAGCGTCCTGAAAATGAAATATATCTTGGAATGCTACGAAAAACGTTGGATACACAGTTCTATTACTTCTCCTATAACTATGATCTAACGCATACTCTGCAGCGTCAGCGCAATCTGCTAACCAATTTGGTGCATAAGAGCTTATTTGAGCGTGCTGATCAACGTTTTGTTTGGAATGGTAACTTGCTGAAAGGCTTTCAGTGCGATCAAATGCAACGTTTCCAGCTGCCGCTAGTGTTGGGGTTTGTCTCCATTAATCAGGTGCAAATTAATGGACAAACTTTCTTTTGGAGCATTATATCACGTCGTTCTCTAGAGCGTGCAGGCACGCGGTTGTTTTGCCGCGGCATTGATGAGAACGGTCATGTGGCTAACTTTGTGGAGACGGAACAGATAGTGGCCTTTAATGGACAGCATGCCTCCTTTGTGCAAACACGTGGCAGCATGCCTTTCTACTGGCACCAGCTGCCAAACCTGCGCTATAAGCCGAAACCACGTCTTATCGGCGGCAAGGATCATTTAGCAGCTTGTACGTTACACTTTAATACACAAAATCAGCTGTACGGCAAACAAGTAGCTGTCAATTTGGTGGATCAGAAAGGATCCGAAGGCGAGCTAGAGGCTGTCTTTAAAAGACTCGTAAATGAAATGAACAATCCAGCCGTGCGCTATGAAGCCTTTGACTTTCATTCTGAATGTCGCAAAATGCGCTGGGATCGTCTAAACATTTTGATTGATCGACTGTCGGACGCACAAGATGAGTTCGGCTATTATCACGTCTTCGACAGTGGCCTACTGGTATCCACGCAGACAGGTGTCTTTCGCACGAACTGTATTGACTGTTTGGACAGAACCAATGTAGTGCAGAGCATGCTGGCACGTCGCTCACTGACAAACTTGCTGCAAAAGATGGGCGTTCTGCATGTGGGCCAACGCATAGAGAGTGCCTCAGCCGGCTTTGAGATGCTCTTTAAGGGCGTATGGGCGGACAATGCTGATTTGGTTTCGCTGCAATACTCTGGCACTGGCGCCTTAAAGACCGATTTCACGCGCACCGGCAAACGCACCAAAGCCGGCGCCATGCAGGATGGCAAAAACTCGATGATTCGTTATTACTTGAACAACTTTGCCGATGGGACGCGTCAGGATGGCATTGACCTCTTCTTGGGTCGCTACTTGGTCAACGATAACGAGGGCAGCCTTATACATTCACCTTTGGTGTCGCAGCATGGCTGGCGTTATACTGCCTTCCCCGCGGTGCTGATTATTGCCATAGCCATGTTTGTTCTAACCATTACATATCCAAAAGAGCTCAACACGGAGAACCTTTTGTTTGTGCTCTTCTGGGGTGCCATGATAGCCGTCAGTTCCACAGGAATACTGCACTATGGCGTTGAGTTTGTGCAATGGCCACGGCTTTTTCCGCCCATATCCTTTCAAACGGCCTGACGTTAGTATTGTTTAACTGCAGTTTGCTTAACCACTTAAAATAAAGCTTTGATTTTGTAAAAATTCAGAACAAAAAAAAGAACTTAAAAATAATTCTTGTTTTCCCAACTTTTGCTTTTGTTTGCCTTCGTTTATCTTAGTTGTAACTGTTCCAAGAATTTCCAAAACAATTTTTATTCCGTTGTAAATCCATATTTATAAATATTGTATAGATTAAATTTTAATTCTTAAAAAGTATATAGACGAGCTTGAAGCTGCAAGGATTCACAAAGTTCAAAATTCAAAAAACGCGCAGCTTGCGATGCAGTTTACCAATAGATATAGTTAATATGTAGCTCAATAAATTTTTGTAGTACATTTTATGAAGTTGAATAAAGAGTTATATATGCATTGCTAGAGAATATTACAAGTAAAAACAATTGTGTGGTGTATTTAACTGGTTTAGATATGTTAAGGTTCTTAGATTTCTGTAAGAACTGCTGCTACCAGCAATCTGTTCTCGATTCATATACCCATTCGGCTTATGGAGTTTCCTCAGCTTTATGAAATGTATCATATCGGACTTCCAAGATTTTCGTCAGTTTTATTATTTAAATTGTAAGTCTGAGAAAATAAGTAGTCAAAGTAAGCCTGGAGTTTGCTTAACCCTGTTTTACTTACTCCATAGTCACATTCAGTTTCGGCTTCTCATTTTATTAGAACTCAAAATTATATTTAACAAAATTATCAAAAATTTTATTTTGCTTTTTTTTCTTACTTCTTTTGACAATGCCTAGCAAAAACCAATCTGAGAAAAATGGTAAATCGGACAAAAATGAAAACGGAAAAAATGAAAACGACGAGGAGAAACCGAAATATAATTTGTTATACATGTTTGAATTTGTCATCGACGATTTGCTGATTACCAAGCAAAACTTGTGCGCTCCCGAGGAGTATCCGACATGTTGCGAGATAACCTTTCGCTCCAGCTGTTATGTGTCGCTTTGCGATCGCGAATACGGTAGCTGTGTGGATCCAAACAAACCGAAATGCGGCAAGTGCTGCATATTCGCCTTGGATTCGCCAGTTACGGACAAGGATCGTCTGCTTGTACATGTCTATAAAAAGCGCACCGAACGTTGCAAGTTTTTGATTGGTCTAGCGGATATGCCTGTAAAGTCCTTGTTCGATCGAGTCAACGAAAATTTCGCTGCAGAGAATCCAAACTGGGAGGAGGCGATGGCATTTCATGCCAAAAACATGCCAAAAATGAAGCAAGCGCACAAGAGTCCCTTAGACAACTGCGGCTGTTATGACAGAGCTAAAGCACGCCGAGAGCAATTATGCCCCGCGTCCGACATAACCAAGCGTTTGCTACCACTTTTTAATCTGTGCAAAATGCAAACAGGCAACATTGTTCTTATAATGCGGCTTGTATGCAGTGGTCCCAACATGGTAAGTTCCTTTCCATATGGCCCCATCTGCTCTCGCAATCCCAAATGCGTGTCGCCCTGTCCGCCCTGTCCGCCTCCTCCTTGTGGAAAATGCGGTAAGCCGAAAAATGGGGGAGATGACTCCCAAAAAGCCGATAATGGTGGAACAAAGAAAAAGTGCTGTAAGAGCACGCCTTGCCGCAAGCCCAGTCCGGTGTGTGTACAACCAGATCCATGTTTATCAGAAGATGAAGCAGATACCTGCAGGCGTTACTTTGCGTGTAATCTGGACAAGCTATGTCCATGCGATGTTTGCGAGGACGAATTTGATCGCAGTAAGCACGGCAGTGAAGTAGTTAATAGAAGCACACTTATTTATGTACATGTTTGGTTTTCTTAGCTTGCCCAACTGTGCCGCAGCCCAAGAAGAAGTCGTATATTGAACAAAAAATGGACCCATGCGGTCCTTGTGGCGGTATTCCACCTCCGCCTCGTAATCGTTCAGACAAGGGAAGGGAAATGGGAGGTGATGAACAGGAAGTTTGCTGTGACCAGGGTAAGTAATCCACGGTCGTTGAAAGTTTTGCTAAGTTTGACAGAAAAACGCGTTCTATCTGCCCTAGCGCTAGAGGCTGCACGATTTGTCTTGCCTCTATCTAACAGGCATGCATTGTAAAGATCCTGGTCTGCGTTTTAGTTGGATTAGCTTTTTTAAAAACTATATGCAGAACTTTTCTAAGACACGCGTAATTTGGGCCTAATTTAATGAGAATTATTTTTTTTAAAGCTTTTTAGTATAGTATGGACAAGTTAGTGAATTTTTAAATACAAGTCCTTTTTCGGCAAATAAGCCTATTTCGGAAAATTGGTTCCTTTTAGCTCAAATGATAATTTTTTTTTTGTTTTAGTGAGCTCAAAAATGTCTCAGGGAAAGCAATTCAAAGCTCAGTTAATGAAATTTTTTTAAGGTGGCTTAGGCTTTGACGTCTCCTCACGCATCTTAAAGATGACCGATTTCTGGCGTCCACCGTTTTCGGGTCACATAAAAATTCAGTGTTACTTTCTTCAACCTTTTAATATTTTATCCTTAAGTAAGAGAAATTTTACATAATTGGATCTGCTGTGGCATATTTTGTCCCACACTGGTCCATTGTAAGTGTGTTGGCTCTACATTGGATCAGTGCTGCGTAAAATTAGAAAATTTGTATTTTTCCACCACTTCTAGTTTTCAAAAAATAAAAAATATAGTAGCCTTTGCAAAACCATGTAAAAAGCAAACATAGCAGCCACGTTTGCTCAAACGTCAGTTTAAATTATTTGGTGACCAGAAAGGTTGTGAGCTAGTTTTATTATTGTTCAACATTTCGGTGAGAAATTTCGTTTGTCGCAATATTTAAAGGAAAAAAAAAAAAAAATTTTTATTTATATTCTTTTTCTTGTTTGGATGTGTTTTTCCAAATAATAGTAGTGCGTGAATTTGCTGTAATTATTATTTTTATTTGGAACTACCATACGGATTGAATTATTTTTTTTATTTTTTATTGCAGCGCGGCAGCGTGCTTTACGGCAATTACGTCACCTGATGGTTAAATACAACATCAAAAGTTAATCTTATTCCAAATTCAATTTCGATCATAACGTACTGTGGACGCACGTAGTCATAACGTTTTAAAATGGCGGTGAAGAACGAAAAAAAGGAGAAACCAGATAAAAGTGAGAAAAAGGAAAAGGATAAAAAGGGGAAAAAGGGCAAGAAGGGTAAAAAGGGCAAAAAGGGCAAAGAGAAGAAGACGATTGATTGCACAATTGATTTCTCCAAGCCGCCAGTTACTAGTGAGTCACTTCAAAAGAAGCATATTTTTTTTATTGGTTGCTAATCTTACACGTTTATTCTAGGCGGTGATGAGAACGATGAGTGCGACATATGCACTTGCGAGTGCGATTGCAGCCCAGAGGTGCAGCCCTGCTTTATTCAACCCAGCATTCCCCAGTACACTCCTGATGCCTATGATGAGTTCGAAGCCTGTTTGAATGGCAGCGGACTGACAATAAGAGTTCTTAAGGATACGCACAAAGTAAAATGCGTTGATGATGGAGCCGGTGCGGATAGTCTAGGTCCGGATGATGATCCTTGCTATAGCCAAGATTTGGAAGTAAGCCCTTACTAGTCAATTCAACGCAGCTATGCACTAACTTTTGTATCTTAAACAGGAATGTGATCCGAAACGTGAATGTCTAAACGATTTATTACAGCGTAGTGAGTTTGCACGTAATCACATCAAGCGGCGTACAGGTGGCGCCATTCAAAACCATCCGGGTATACCCAAGATACGCGCCAACATGAAATACTCGGGCAACGACACTTGCGGGACGGACAACTATTATGTGCCTTTCTCGAAGATCAAGGAAGCCTGCCAACAGCAAGATGCCAAAGTGGATTGCTACAGACGTCGCTTGTGCGGTGGATTACCGCCGGATACGCCGGCACAGCCACCAAATCAGAATCAGCGCGATATCTGCATGCAAGTGCAGCGCCAGGATATCGTCAACACCATGAAAGGAGTCAACGATGATGCCAGACGCAAAGGCATAGAGGTAAGATGCTTTGAAGCCATGTTGGCCATCTTGCAGCTGCCAATTGTTAGCTGCAATGTTTGGTATGTGTTGCAACAATTGTGGCATAGACAACTATCCAAATGCATTGCATATTTAGGCTACTGGATCGGGGGTAAAGAGAGGTTGGCTACAGACTGCACTGACAAAAACGAAGCATTGTTGTTGTTGCTTTCATTTTCAATTGCAGCCTGTGCCACAGTTTATATTTTTTTTTGCACGTATGCATTACGTAAGTGCGCCAATTGCCGCTCCAAATGTGGCACCAACAACTAGCTAGCAACAACAGTCGGATGGATGGATTGATGGTCGTCTGTCCATAAATCTACCACTTTCTGCATGCCACACAATTTGTAAGCCATATTTCTTTTGCAGGTCTGTTACAAAACTTGCGATGAGACGGATAGTGATGTGTTTCTGGTGAAACTTGGCAGTAAATCCAAATGCCAAAAGAAGCGAAACACCATTGAGATTGAGCTCCGTACGCCGAAGCAACCTGTGATATTACCCTCTCGTAAAGTGACCACCGAGACCTTTGTGACTGAGGCAATGCTTGATAGCGGTGGCGGCAAGAAGGGAAAGAAAGGCAAGAAAGGCAAAGGCAAAGGCAAGGGCAAGAAGAAGAAGTAAATGATTCGAATATTTTGGTATATGTATTAAAAATCATGGCCTATCATTTTATTGTAAATTTTAAATAATTCAAAATTCTTTGTAGCCGCTCGTAGCAATCGTAGCTACCCTAATTTAAAATAAATACACATCTTTTTTCGAATTAAATTTAAATTGATTTTTACTGGAAATACTATATAATATTTATTTTATTTACACTTAAGAGCTAGATCTGTGAGCTTACGGTGTGTACAAAATGGCTGATGCGATTCTGAATTTGAAAATCTTCAAATTTGAGAGCTCTGCACGGGGGGAACCTCACATATAAAATTCCCTTAGCTCGTAACTGCAAATAGATTTTTCAGTATAGCAGTTAAAAATATTTTTTTTTCTCACAGCCTACTTATCCGAAAAACTGACGCTGTTAATACTCTGTACAAATCGATAATGTATATAACAGAGGGAATAGAATTCTGTCTGTCCATCTAAGAGAACGATCAAAAATAAAAACGGTGCTTAACGAAAGAAAAAAGATTTACGTGCTTTGCGACCACTCTGAATTTTCCGTTCTGTAAATTGTGGCCTTGCCAGGACTAAAGCTGTATTGCTAAAACTTGATATTTCTAGAAGATTTTGCTAACCAGAATGGCATGCCTAACCATAAAGTAGTTTGTCGTCAGCAGGGGCGGGGAAGGGAGGATTTCTCACGGGCCAGGGGTTTTCTCAGGAGCCCGGTGTAATTGCTGTCGTACTGTCGTGATTCAAGCTAAAGGCGTAATAATTGGCCGGTGCATTTTCCGTCCCACACCCGGATTTTCTCTCTACGGCCCTGATGTCTCCAGTATCCGTTTCGCCGCATAAATTCCAGTTGGTGCTACTGTTGGTTTGGTACCTGCCACATAAAATTCCAATGAAAGACAAAACTGTAGGCTATTATTGGAATCTTTATGCAAATGTATGGTGCAATGGTTACGTTAATATTGTGCAAGAAGAAAATCAGGGCGACTAAAAAAGTCGTTGCTTCCATAACCTTCTAGATTATAAGAGATGGTAGAGCAGCGAAACTGACACATTAAATAAATTCTTATATAACGAGAGATCAGTTTATTTTATTTTCTTCGTATCACCAGAAATGCGTATCAAGTAAGATAGCAAAAATGCGGAGTAAAATGGCATTCTGAAAATGAACTTTTTGCGAGACAGTAGTGTCTGTCCAAGGACCAGGCGCACATTGGTTCGAGTATTAGGACAATTTAGATTGTGAAATTGTTTCCTTCAGTACATTTCGTCTTATGGATGAATCTGGATGCATCCGGATCTGACCAGCAATGCTTCAACCTGTCGAAAGATTTCGAAAACGTTTAACTTGTATTACTTAAGCTAAAGAGCAGACCCGGAAAGTCAATAATAACGGAACCGACATAACCTCGTAGCTAGGTAATGCCAACAGACTTTGACAGAGTTAGCTCCAATAAATGAAGAAAAGAATTTGGCTGGACGTGCCATTAGAAATCTTTGTTTACACGGTCTAGAAAAAAATTTGCTACACAATTTCATTTGGTTTAGATCTATTTGAAATTACATTTTTGATTGAAATCTCAAAGAAAAATAATTTGATTAGCCTAATCAATTTTAAATTTAGTTAGGGATAGATAGCCAAGCTGCTATCAGGCCATTGTAATCCTGGAGCATCTCCTCCAGGATAGTTAAATAATGCCACAACTACCTCCAAACCCTGTCCGCCCGGAACTTACCTACCTACAGAAAATTGGCCTATCAGACTCTTGAGAGTGCAGGCTCTGTCTAGAAGACGATGAAACCACCAGACATATTCTCTGTGACTACCCAGCGTTGGTATGGGACAGGTCCTGTCACATGGGAAAGGAACGGATTAGTCCCTTCCATCTCAGCTCAATACCAACAAAAGACCTACAGCTATTCAGGCGATAAGCGGAAAGTCTTTTGCTTTAAATTAAGGGTATGGTAAAAAAGACCTTTTGGTCGCAGTGCCTCACCTCTCTATGAGGAATCCTTTTAGGAAAAAAAAATCTATTTGAAATTTAGTTAGGAATTTCCCTTTTTATGTATTTTTTTCCACGTTTTTTTCTAAAACGTAACGACCGAAAAAGGTAGGTGTATTCAAATTATGCTACTAATGCCTAACAACTGTATTTGTGGAAAGGGAGTAATATTAAGCTATCTAGTAATTTTCTTCAGCCTTAAGGCCAAAAGACAAACGACTTATCTAGTCGAATTGTTGTTAATCGACATACTTTGCGATTTCTGATGTGCCGAAAAGTATTGTTCAACTTTGTATAAAAATAAAAATTCCGTAAACGCCCATAATTTTGCTGCACAATGTCTGCTTCTAGAAGAAGATGCACTTGAGATCGAGCAAAAACAAAGATCTTCATAAGAAAAATGCGGTTATAAACGGCGTTAAGAGAAGAAGGCGCCGCTGCTAAATGTCAGCAGCGATATAAACTAGTTACGCATACGTAAGCGAACAGCTGGGAGAGAGCCTGAGAAATGGCCAAGTGGAGCTGAGCTTAGGAGCGCGTCAAAATGAACGCGACGCTGGCGCAGCGTCGGCTGTGCATTCGGCTGAGCACTCGACCCAGAGGCTCGGAGAGGAATCGAGCTTGGAACTCGTTTTAGTAGCGTTCAAACGCTTTAGTCTGTAAGTTACCAAGCCAAGCAGCGCGAGTAGCTAACAAAACAAATAATATTGTAGAATCTAGTGAAGCGTCCGACAAAGCCGTGCACAAAAAGACAAGCGCTGTGAACTGGTTGCCAGCACACAGCCAAATGCGAACCACTTTTGAAGCCGGGCAGACTCAAAGTCGTTCGTTAATAGTTGGGAGCAGCGCACGAAAGTGACGGGGAGCACCAACGAGCGCGAGAGAGGACGAGAGTGCGCGTCAATTCTGCAAATCTACAGCAAAGCGGAAAGAAAGTAGCTGTCAGTGCAGCTGTTACCAATATTATTGGTGGACTGGTATTACTTAATCCACGCGTTCCAGCCAACACAATACGCATTTAGGCGCGCAGATTAATGGCCTGGAGAGAAAGAGAGCGCCTATTCATAGTGCGATGAAATTTTTGGGAGGAGAAAACATAATCAAAACTCGTCACATTGATTATAATACCAAAAAAAAAAAGACAAAACGAGCCCAACTGGGAAGTTAGATGCATGAATTCATTAGCATAATTTAAAGATCATCAACGCTGTCATCTAACTAACAATATTGGTATTTAGAAAGCTTGCATACTAAAGCAGCTAGATCTACGCACGGATCGCATCGTAAGGGCACCAACAAGCTGCTGTTGTGGTCAACAACTGAGCACTTGGAACAGGTCACACTCCAGCAGCAAAACACTTCCACTTGCACACACCTACCGCCAACACCAATCTCCTCTAGCTGCAGCTAGCCATTGACGGTTTCGTTTTCGATTTCGGTTTCGGTTTCAGTTAAAGCCTGCACCTTGCTTTCTCCGCGGATATTTTGTAAAGCAGGTGCGCTTTCAGTTTCAAGCTTTACCATCAGAGATCAGCGACTTATCGTGTTCAGCAGCGCGTCTTAATCTCGAGTGTTATTCGTGTGTGAGTGCACTTGAAAAGGTTTTCACTTATTTTTACTTGTACTCTGGAATTATGTTACGTTTTACGATATTGTTAGTGCTCTTGTCGTTGGTCAGTGTCGATTCCGGTAACAACAAACCAAACACACCGCACAACACACAGAACTCACAAAACAGTCCCAACAACAAACTCAACAATGCCAGCAATCCCAACAATCCCGAACTCAGCAGCAGTAACCACACACAAGTTGAGGAGGATGTTGCCACCAATACTGCTCGTGATAAAAGAGGTAAGTTTGTGCACGATATCTCAAGTACCTAGCCGCATCGTTTTAGCATATCCATGTCAAGGTTCCTATCAATGATCATTTAAGTGGCTCTGCCAATAAAATATATAAACAAATAAATACTAGTAACGCCGTTACACTTTTCATAATCATTTGAATATTTTGTCGCCTACATATTGACAATAGATATTAGCATTCGCATAAAATTTGGTATAATATATCGTATACTTAATATTACTTTACCTTCGCAAGTTATTACTATGCATACACCAGCTGTTTGTATAGTTCTGATCAGCTGAAAATTATAGATTCCTGTTTATTTTTCTTTACCCAATTAAAGCACAGCTGATAATAACTTTCAAGGCTCTTAACTTTATTAAAATTCGGTTTTGCCAGGGTTTATTTGCAAAATCAACCGATAATTATAATATTTAATATACTTGGTTATGGTAGTTGTTGTCTTAATAGTTAGTACTTATAATTATGTTTGTTTATGCATTCTTAGAGGCTTCTTTATGTATTACCCAAATTTTTTGACCCTGTGGTTCTGGCCAGAAGAGATGATATAATAAAGAAAGTCAGGCAGCTTATGCAACAAAATTTACTTGGGTCGATTTGAGTTCTGAGTTCACTATTAATAAGAAAAAAGTAAGATTAAAAACCCCGAATACTGAATAATCGCACTTTAAAAATTTTAAATTAAAATATCCTCAACTAAAATTTTTATGTAGAAATTCATAATTCAATATTTATAGCATTGTTTAAAGAACAGCATACCGTAAAGGTGACAATCGCTTACTATTGTATGTATTTTTTTGTGGTGACGTCACATAGCCTATTACCAACGAAACATCAACCCGCTTCAAATGATACCCCATTTGCCAAATTAGGCTTAGATGTAACGAGGGAACAGATGAAATATACTCCTTGAAATACTCCGCAATTTGCAAAACACTTTCAGTTAGAGCTCATGAGCTACTTTTTTGGGGTACACAACGCTGGACACTTAGTAATGTGCGGAAACAATTAGGAATTATTGGGCGCTACTTCTGCGGAAAATCCATCAAATTCGAAGTTTTCAACGTAGCTCGCATGTTACTTGTTTCACTGAACACTTCTGAAGACCAGTGAAGACAGTGGTACAGTGACGACCTGACCAATTATTCAGGAGAATCTGCTTCGAGGTCTGCGCCCGCGTAAAACTTTTGTTGAATTTGGCTCATTATAGAAGGCCTATAGTATCGATTGTTGCTTAATCTCTTAATGAATTTTCTTTATTATTTTGTGGACTGCATCGACGAACGGATTTTTTTTGTGACTACGGACGATCTTGAGCGATCGTCACGAAATTCGTCGGCTAGTGAAAATCACCTGCGGCGGAACTCTTCAAGCCTGCGTTATGTGGGACTTTATGACCAAATAATAACTGTTGTCAAGATAGTCCGTTTCAGAAGTCCTAGTATATCGTTGCTCAAAAATATTTACGTGCCAATTGTATTTCTGGGATAAGACAAATTTTTAAGGTACTTCAAAATATGCAAAAAACGTTTGTCGCTCATAACGTAACTACGGCATTCTAAAAAATATTTAAAAAAATTGTTCACTTGTTTTAAAAAAGTGATTTCATAATGTCGCATTTTTTTCCCAAAAATTATTATTGATTTCTTCATCATGAAGATTTGTAAAATATTTGAATAAGGTAGAAGAAGGCATGGCCTCGCTGAACCAGGATTGTCCAATTGTCTACTTGAATATATAGATTACGCACTAGAGTGTGATTCCTCCCAGGAAATTTTCGTGGCTTACCCCCACTTTATTAAATCCATCCAATCTAAACTTAGCACATTTATTCACCTTGTTGATAAATTGATGTCCTGATTCTTTCAAGTTGTGTATATAGATGACGAAGCTGCAGTGAGTAGGGGTCATAATACGCCCTAGTAGAACATGGCTTTAGACAATGGCGCAAAAATGTACGTTTTAAATTAGTTCGAAAGCCAATGACGGATTGTTATGTTATAATCTTACTATATAAAGAAAAAAAAAAACAGTAAAAATGTCCTAGCAAACCTAATTCCTTAAAAAGGGTTTGAGTTCAAAGCAAGTTATGAAGCTTCATTTTATGCTGATAATATTAAATTTGTATGTGGAATTTTAAAACTTTAAAAACGCAGAAAATATACCATAATATTACGACGAACAAATTATTAATATTGTTTATAGGAATATCGGTAATGATGCGAATCATAAATGGGAGCAAATTGAAACCTGTCTAATTTTTAGGAAAACTTGGCCGCATTGGAATTTAAATAGAACCAAGCAACTTTTAAAACTAAACAGACTTGAAATAAGAGCAACGATTGGGGCTTTACTGGACTTTGTCTTATTGGTAAGCAAGGTAATAGTCTAGGAGTGTCTTTATTGATTAGTGCAAGTTGTCAGGAGCTAGAAAAAAGGGGAAACAGTGGAGCATCTCCTGTGTTGATGCGTGACACGATGGGTATGGAGACTGAATACTCTGGTATCCCAACTTATTGGGAATGTTATTGAATTCGCAGGAATCAGAATAACTAAGATTAGCTCGTTCATTAAAACGTCAAGTGGCTTCAGAGAGAATACATTGGAGTAAGGTCTAAATCAAGTGACATCACAGCGAACCTTTTGCAGACCCCCTTTGGAGACCCTCCAAAGTTACCTAAAATATGATCAGCGTGAATAGAGAAGTCAATATACCCATGTCCGTCTGTCCGTTTAAACGCCTATATCCCAGAGGTGGTAAGAGCTAGAGTACCAAACTTTCACATTAGATCCCATATTATTCCATAGGAGACAAGTTTATTTTATTTTTTTGATATCGAGGATAAATTATATAGCTCCGATATAAGTGTTTGAGACGACCTCAAAAAAAAAAAAAGTTTCATGAAGATATCGTAACCAAATTCGGTATACGAAAGTTTTTAATAGTTTTTTAATAGAGTTCTGATTTGTGAAAGGGATATTTAATTTCATTTCATCATTGGAAAGATTTACACCACAATTACGTCTTTAAATCATCGATATAATTCGATTTAATAAAAAACAAAGTTCTGTTGTAAAAACTTAGAGAGCTTTTCGTACAATTTATGAATGGGATTTGATCACTATAGATTATTTTCTTTGGGATCCCAAATGCTCGAAAATGTGTTCAAAAATTGGACTGACAGGATGAGCTTAGTAATTTGTAGTCATGGTGGTTACATACCAGAGATTATTTTCAAATATTAAATGATAGGAAAATATCTTTTTAATGAAACCACATTTGGGAACATACCATTAATTTTCTGTGTTGTAAGTTTAAAGTCCGGACGCGGTTAAAAACTAAAAAAAAAAAAACGCTTTAAAATACATAAGTTTATTATAAAAAATTTTTCTTTTAATTTTTTGTTTTGTGGGGCACCCATTAAATTTAATATCGGCTTTCCAAAGCCTTTTTACTAAATTATTTATCTTTATGGAGAAAATCTTCTCCAGCTCCATGGCTATTTTGTTTTTAACCATTTCAGAGTTTTTTATGGTATTCAACCTATATCATATTAAATAATAAATATTCGACTTTTTTTGTATGATAAGATTCCTCTGCTTTCCTGCTTGACGTTTCTTTATAATTCCAAGCATGTTATATGAAATTTGTTGAGGACCGCCCTAAAATATCTTTTTATATAATAGAAACATATAAAAAAAATTAGAGCTTACATTTGAAATATAGGGTCTACTTAGCTCCCGCCGTTTTCAAAAGATGGCGCTAGTAGCCAGTAATAGTTCAAATAAATAAATCACAGCTGTTTTCCCTCAGTTTTGACATCGATAAAATATATCGATATTAGTTAGTTACACTTAATTAAATATGTCAACTTATAAACCGAATTCACGTCATTTGCGGGAGATTTTACTTTTTCATTTCAACATGAAAAAATCGGCGGCTGAGGCTCATCGGGTTATTTCAAGTACTTATGGTGATGATACTATTAGTGAAAGAACGTGTCGCGAGTGGTTCCAGCGCTTTAAAAGCGGTGATTTTGTTGTTGAAGATCGGCATACCGGTGGCAGGGAAAAATCTTTTGAAGATGATGAACTGGAGGCTTTACTTAATGAAGACTCGTGCCAAACTCAAGAACAGCTAGCAAAATCATTGGGAGTAACTCAGCAAGCAGTATCAAAACGCCTGGAACAGCTGGGGATGATCCAAAAACAAGGATACTGGGTACCGTATCAGTTGAAACCAAGAGATGTTGAGCGACGTTTATTTGCTTGTGAACAGCTGCTTGAAAGACAAAAACGAATAGGATTTCTTCATCGTATTGTTACTGGGGACGAAAAATGGTTGCACTAAGACAACCCTAAGCGACGCACATCATGGGGATTGCCCGGCCACACTCCTACGGCGACACCTCGACAGAATATTCACGGATCCAAAGTCATGTTGTGTATTTGGTGGGAATGGCGTAATTTATTATGAGCTGCTAAAACCTTCTGAAAAAATTACTGGTGCACTTTATCGAACGCAATTAATGCGTTTGAGTCGGGCATTAAAAGCAAAACGGCCGCAATATGCTGATAGACACGAAAAAGTAATTTTGCAACACGACAATGCTCGACCTCACGTGGCAAAAGTACTCAAGACGTACCTCGAAACACTGAAATGAGAAATTCTACCTCACCCGCCACACTCTCCAGATGTTGCTCCATCTGATTACCATTTATTTAGGTCGATGGCACACGTCCTGGCGGGCCAGTGCTTTGATTCTTTTGAAAAAGTGAAAGAATGGATCGATTCTTTGATCTTATCAAAGGATGAAGAATTTTTCCGACGCGGGATTCGTTTGTTGCCTGAAAGATGGGCCAAAGTAGTGGAAAGTGACGGACAATACTTTGAAACATAAATAAGATACCATTTTTTTATATATAATTTTTAAAATTAAAAAAAAAAACGGCGGGAGCAAAGTTTAGTAGACCTGAAATGATTTTAAAAACCTAATACAAAACGAATAGCTCTAAAAAATGAATATTTAATGATACAAATAAATTGAATATTGCTGGTTTCTTTGTCCAAAAACTGACACTGACAATCACCAAATACTCTTCCTCTAATGGATCTAGTACAAACTGGATTAAAGTGCTTTTAGGGTAAGCCAATAAAACTATTTTATTGGAAGCGCAGCGTTTATAATTGAAAGCCAAGAAATCCACCCAAACTGTATTTGTGGCATAAATATTCATCATTATGCGATGTGCGAAATGGCCAAGACAGCTAAACCGACAAAACATTCAAAATCGAGTTTAAGAAGAGTTTGTCATTTTTGGTATGGAAATTATTTTTTTTTGTGTTTTGGTGTTTCTTTTTATGTTGTTATTATTTTATACGAGTATTCTGAGCAAAGCTTTGGTTTTGACGCAAGTTTAATGCAACAAAGCGCTCTTTATACGGAATGCTGATGACCTCAGAATATTAACACACAAACGAAACCGTTTCAAAATCTAGATAGATACATAAACAAATTAATAATGAAAGAATTATAAAAGTTATGCACATGCTCAATATGGCTTGGACACACAATAAAAAAAAGCGTTGCTAATAGTATGGTCCTTGAACTTTTGATATTTCTAAAAGCTTTTTGAATAATTTACGCGTGCCACAAAAAAAAAAAAAAAAACTGGTAATATTTGGTTTGGGTCAAAGAGTTCACTGACTTTTTAAAAAGAAATGTGGCAACTTAAGAGTTCAAGCACCGGACTATGGGGCAAATGACAAATTTTAGTGCTAATCATTAAAAACTAGAAATTTAGTGTTATTATGAAAACTAAACTAATATATTTTTTAGAAAAGTGGGCGTGGCAACACTTTTTTCCTCAAAAAAAGTGTTGAAATATCAAAAAAATTTAAAACTTATTTTAAATAATATTTTTACTACTCGCTCCAATAGTTGCTCCTCATGCTCTTCGTTATTGTATAGAAGCTCGAGTTGATATGCATCCATATCAAGCTCAACATATTGATTTCTAGACATGCACTTTGAACTATTCAAAGCTCTTGAAAATAAATCCAAAACTTAAGTAAAAAGACATTCTTATTTGCAGGTTGATTGATAAAATAATTTAAACGATTGCAGTTCCTTCCAACAGATCTATACATTTTATTCCGAGATTCGGCACCCTATTCTTCAAAGTATCTTACTGGAAGTATAGTATTCTCCATGATATCACGTGAATGCTAAAGGATTTTGGTCAATAATAATTTCTGCAGTATTAAACCAGAAGCTTTGAAATCTAACTTTATGTGTTACCCCTTTTGGACACAATGCAGGACGTCCTACGTGTCCCATCTTTATTTTACTGTGAATTTAGGCAACCTGCAATTCTCCGATTCGAAAACAAGCGGCGCCAAAAGCGTTTGCTTTTATCAACTCCTCAATGTGGAACCTTAGATGATTCGATCATTCTAAAACAAGCAATAAATTTTATTGGTGGGATGAGCTGGGATCGATTTGTAGCTCAATTAGAACCAATTTTTGCTTGATAAATTGTTAGCAATTACACATAATTGGAAGAACAGAATAATGAATTTTAGCAGTTCATTTTTAGAAATACATTATATAAATCACTCTCATTAAACTGCATCTAAAAAATATTTAATTTGTGTTGCTTAATAATTATTTTTTAGCAATTTAAAGCTGAATGCCAAAAATTTGCATTTCAAAATCTCGTGCATTTGATTATTAACAGCAGTGTTTAACAGCTGATAACTTAACAGCAGCGCAATCTGTTAACATTTTTGTTACTTAACATTAAAGCTTTATGTTTTTTGGATGCATGGCGGTTAAAAACTAATTATTTTAACGATTTTCAAAATATGGGTTTTATCCAGCTAAGGATGTCTTTTGCCCCATAGTGCAACGGTTTAAAATTATCTGCAAAACTTTCAAATACTTTATAAGTATTTTTTAAAAGAATTCAAGCTAATTTACATAATGAAATAAATTATGGCTATGCGGGGGTTTTTTCATTTCTTTTATTAAGTTGTGTGACAATCGAATTGCTTAAATTTTACATTAAATATACAAATATTTCCTAAATAGCTGTTTTGTTTTTAGAACTTAGGCCTATACGATGGTCTAAGATAGCTCAATTAATCAAACATAATTTCGCTTAGATCATGAATTTCTGCGTTTATCTTTTGAAAACATACAAATCTGATTGATTGATTGAAAACCCATTTGGCATTGAGAATATTTGTAGTTGTTAATTAATTTATGAACAGTCAATTTGCATTGTAATGGCATATTAAATATCAATCATGTCAACGTTGCGTATGCGTATTATAGCCAAGACGCATTACGTATACGTCGCATAGAGACATGTACTTATACGTTAATCATGTGCTTGTTGCGAAATCGGAAATTGGTAGCTCAAACATTTATAACAGACACATTTTTGAAATTTTAAGCCATACACTTGGTATGTGGAAGTCTTGTCTTGGCCAACTTAAGCTGGCCATAAGTGCAACAAATTTTTATGTTTTTTTTTCTGCTTTTCATTTACAAGAGTATGCGATGTCTTGGCACTTTTCACGCTGCTGGAAAATTCTGCTTGCCGTTGCTACGTCTGCTGCTGCTGCTGCTCTGCTGCGTTCTGCTGCTAATTGACCTCTTTTCAGCCAAGCGGCAATTACACGCGCAAGGCAGTCGTCGGCCCTGTAGTTGCGTTGCAGTAGTTATTGTATCTGCAGATACAATTGCAGCCAGATACATTACTCGATTGCCTGACGGCGGGGCCTTTGTAACAGATGCAAGTCAAAATGATTTACTGTTTGATACGTTTTGCATTTTCAAGGCACTCAGTTCAACATCCTCTCCTGTAGAATAACAAAAGACACAATGATTTATGTGCCAGAGCGGATTGGCTGCTTGGTTGGGTTGGTTGGCTTGGTAACGACAATTAGCCAGCATAGCACGGCATGCTAGTATGTACGTTAGTAGTAGTATGTAGTGCTCTACCATGTGGCTCCCATAGATACACATCGATTGAGACAGAACTGGGTTATGTTTGCAGTTGTTACATCAGCAAGGCGAAAAAAAATATAAAAACTTAGTACTACTATAAGAAACATCTTGATTTGACAAAGTGAAATTTAAATACTCTCAACTGTTATTTGAGAAACCAAAGTACTTGTACTTGAACATTCTAAAAATAGTAAGTAATATTTATGTGTATATTAAGGAGAAACTGAAACCTATCTAACCATATAAAGTAATAAATATAAAAATGAAAAACATATATGGCTTGAACCATTTGAGAATTATAAGAACGCTTCTACAAAAAATTAATTTTTTTCTTGTAGACTATTTTGAAAAATGTGCAGAACATTATGTAAATGGTATTTTTTTTTAAGAGTTACAATTTTATTAAATTTATTACAAATATTATTTAACGTGCTGTCCCATATTCAGCTTTTATTAATTTCGATTTAGAATTTCCATTTACTTTATATTGCTAGAAGAAAATTATGAATAAATAATCATCGACTTAAGTGTGTTGCAAACTTAAAAGTCAGACTACTCAACTTTTTTTATTCAGCTGAATCAGTCATAGTCCTTTATTTTTTAAGAATTTTCGATTTGTATTTTTGAAAATGTTTGAAGCTCTAAATTTTAAATTGGATCTTAAATTATTTTAAATGGGCAATATATTTAGTAATGCTTATTATATTTTTATATTATATTTTTAGTGTAGAAATTTGAAAAAATTGATTTTTTTTTTTTGATATTCTCAAGAATATGTCCGCGACCTTCTAAACTGGCTCGGCTGGAACGAATCGACCAAAGGACATTATCGGTCTTCTGTGGCTTTCTTTGATTTTGTTGATTTTTAAATATACGAAGTGGCGTTTACCAATATAGTTTTTATTTTTTTCAAAATTACGATTTTTTGTAAATATAGATACTTAAATAATTTCTTTAAATAAAAGTTTGTTCGATTTTTTTTTTTAATTTTTTTAAAAATTTGATAATTTTGTTATATTATATTCAAAAGTAATCTCAACTTACTCAAAAATTAGAACGATATAAAAATACATACGAAAACTTACTGCAAATAAAATTTTTGTAATTCTTATAATTATTAGGGAGTGTAAAAATTCGGTCTTTGCAAATACCGCATTTTAAACAATTTTTCGAACAATTATAGTACATCAATTTCTTGGTAAAATCTATGTATGAATTTATTCTCTCTATTCATATTTTAAGTTTAGGAGTGGGTGTGCTTATTAAGACTGATAGATCTTTTTTAGTTCCCAAATCTTTGAATCTCAAAAAACATCTTCTACAACTTCCCGCCGTTTTCCAAAAGATGGCGCTAGTAGCCAGTAATAGTTCAAATAAATAAATCACAGCTGTTTTCCATCAGTTTTGACATCGATAAATATAACCTTACATCGATATTAGTTAATTTTTGTTTGCGTCATATAGTTAAACTTAATTAAATATGTCAACTTATAAACCGAATTCCCGTCATTTGCGGGAGATTTTACTTTTTCATTTCAACATGAAAAAATCGGCGGCTGAAGATCATCGGCTTATTTCAAGTACTTATGGTGATGATACTATTAGTGAAAGAACGTGTCGCGAGTGGTTCCAGCGATTTAAAAGCGGTGATTTTGTTGTTGAAGATCGGCATAGCGGTGGCAGAGAAAAAACTTTTGAAGATGATGAACTGGAGGCTTTACTTAATGAAGACTCGTGCCAAACTCAAGAACAGCTAGCAAAATCATTGGGAGTAACTCAGCAAGCAGTATCAAAACGCCTGGAACAGCTGGGGATGATACTGGGTACGGTATCAGTTGAAACCAAGAGATGTTGAGCGACGTATATTTGCTTGTGAACAGCTGCTTGAAAGACAAAAACGAAAAGGATTGCTTCATCGTATTGTTACTGGGGACGAAAAATGGGTGCACTACGACAACCCTAAGCAACGCACATCATGGGGATTGCCCGGCCATTCTCCTACGGCGACACCTCGACAGAATATTCACGGATCCGAGGTCATGTTGTGTATTTGGTGGGATCAGCTTGGCGTAATTTATTATGAGCTGCTAAAACCTTCTGAAAAAATTACTGGTGCACTTTATCGAAAGCAATTAATGCGTTTGAGTCGGGCATTAAAAGCAAAACGGCCGCAATACGCTGATAGACACGAAAAAGTAATTTTGCAACACGCAATGCTCGACCTCACGTGGCGAAAGTAGTCAAGACGTACCTCGAAACACTGAAATGGGAAATTCTACCTCACCCGCCATACTCTCCAGATGTTGCTCCATCTGATTACCATTTATTTAGGTCGATGGCACACGGCCTGGCGGGCCAGTGCTTCGATTCTTTTGAAAAAGTGAAAGAATGGATCGATTCTTGGATCTTATCAAAGGATTAAGAATTTTTCCGACGCGGGATTCGTTTGTTGCCTGAAAGATGGGCTAAAGTAGTGGAAAGTGACGGACAATACTTTGAAACATAAATAAGATACTATTTTTTATATAATTTTTAAAATTAAAAAAAAAACGGCGGGAGCAAAGTTGTATATTTATATTTTTTGGGTGCAAAATGCATAAAAAAAAGGTTTTTTTCCAGTTTTGCTAAAGACTTCCAATTGTGTTGGCTACTGAGCTTTTATTTTGTAATCAGAAGCTCAACGGTAATATAGAGCTGTGTGAAAAAAAGAAGCGGCTCAAAACTCGGGAACTAAAGCGATCAGTGGCATTTTTTGAAATAAAACAACAAAAACGTATGTGGGAATGATCATTTACCAACCAATACCTTGAGATGCTTGTTGAAAATTAGCAATTGGGAGAGTTTTTTTTTAAACCAGTTCGATGTATGTGTATAGTGATGTGGCAACTCTTGAATTGAATTAAACGGTATTCTTACATATATGAAACTAGGGCGTAATAAATCTAAAAATATAATCTATGGCACAATCCACATGTGATCCAATCCACAACAATCCACAAGTGAATAAAAGGAAAGACTGATGGCAAAAAACCTAAATTCAATACAATATAGATCAAAAATGTTTTTACATAAACTTTTCTAAAAATAATGAAATTTAGAGAATTGCATATCGTCGAAAAAAATAGTCTATAGAAACGAGTAAATAATGAAGGTACTTAGAAAAAGGAATTCAACTAACTCAATGATGTGCAAACTTATTAGCCAAAATGTGAGACTCTGTCTATTGAAAGAGTATAAAAGTCATGCGACTTTGGGGCACGTTGAATTAGCAAATCGTAAAATTAATAACTCCATCAATGTAACGATAGCTATCGCAATTGAAGTCGATTTTGAAGTCGCAACAAAAATTAAACGCGACACACGACACGATATTTAAACCATTTCAAAGTTATTTGAAAATATGCTCAATGACCATTTTTGGCTTATACTCGTAGTAGATAGTTGAAGACATTTAGGCCATCACGTTTTTTTTTTTTTTTTATGACGTTCCAACTCTTAATAGTCAATCAATATGGCTGTGGGCCGGTCACTTGGAAATCTCAAACAATGGCCTGTAAATTGCACAAATTATAATGAGTACAAAAAAGTTGCTTGCCAAGTAATGAGTGCATAATGAGTGCATTCATTTCTCAAGGATTGTGGTTTAAAACTACTTGAGAACAATTATGAAATAGTTTTCTGGCATGCGGGTACTTGGTGGAACTCAAGCCCAAGGCAAATCAAACAAAAGAAGTTAAACTTAGAAATTGGTTTTTATTGTTAAAGAATTTATTGCTTTATTTGTATGGAAGCAATCAATTATAATGGTGATTATTTTAAGCCGCTGTTTGAGCTTGAAACTTGGTAATTGTGATAAATAAATTAATTTTTTTTACTTAATAACTTTATGTCTAGCGAATGCGAATGGAGCTTTTGTATACAATTAATATTTTGTAATCGCATTAATTTAATGAACATAAAAAAATGATGAAAATTTGTCAACAGAAATAATTTTGTTCTCCATTTTAGACCTTAGCGGTCAGGTTCAGGAATAAAAAATATTGCTTAGATAGTTAGCCCCAAACTTATAATTACTATTGGTGTTCCTCTTTGTTGAGCTCTGTGTCCTCAGCCAGTTACGATCTTTTACATTGTCTAAATTCCCATTATAATCTCTACAAAGTAAAGTGGGCGGAAAACGTTAAATTTTGGTATAGTTCGAGAAAGTGCCTAAATTTGGCATATACCATGCCCACTCTTACCGTTCTTATAAGCCATATTATTGAGTGACATATTTTGTTTTAAAAGGTCTTTTTTTATAAAAAATATAAATCATTCTAAAATGATGAAATAACAATTTAATTGACTAAATTTATTCACAATCGTATTTTATTTTTAACTAGTAAGCCCGGCAGACGTTGTCCTGCCCTACCTTGGGTTTGAACCCAAGTCGCTTCCGCAAGATTTTTGAGCATATATATAAGACCGAATTTAAGGAGAACCATAAAGTAATTCAATACTCATTCAATTTTTTATTAACTTAATTGCAAGAAGTAAAGAAAATAAAATTAACATATGATTTTTTTTTTTTTTGCTGAACTTGAAGAGTGACATCCACTAAAATGCTTATATCTCACGAACCAATGCACACAAACACATCGCAATAAGCTTAAAACCTCCGTATTGACAACCCCAATTACCAATTAAAAATTAGATTTGAAATTCATCAACACGTTCATGAGAACACACGTAACACGTTAAACATAATTTTATTTTATATATATAGATAGAGGCAAAAATAACTTAAACTATGTCACGTGGATCCCTTAAGTCCAAAGATTACCATTTATTTCATATTTATTATGCTTAGCACTTAATTTTCGAGATTAATGATACTTTTTGCAGGTTTAAAATGTGTATTTATTTTAATTTCATTGATTTCAATTTCCATTGTTTTTTCGGAAGTAACTTCAACTTTGCGTTCAATATGACTTGATTTCAAATTAATGCTCTAGAAATGAAAAAAAAAATATTTATTGTATATTAAAATTTTAATGCAAATTTAATAAATCGGATTCTATGGCGTTAATTAAATAATGAACCGAAGCTAATCATCGAATCAGCTGACTTCGAGGGCTACTGCAAAATATCATGAACACTATCTAATTTGATTACTTGGGCCCATATTTTATTCTACTAAACTAGATGTATTCCCATGCTCCTATGTTTTTATTCTACCAAATTTTTCGCTTTTCCGACCACTGTGCAAAGTACGAAAATTTCTTGCTCTTTATCAGTATTCATTGGTTGCAACATTTGCTAGTTGCCACAATCATAATGAAAAGTATTCAAAATACAGGGCTATGCTTAGTGATACTTTTTCCCCCGATATCGTTCTTGGGTTTCGCAAAATAAAGAACGCCTTGTCAAGATTCTCATATTTTAATTGGTTATAAGATTTACTGCACGAATTTTAACAAAATTTTAATGCGTAATGACGAAGTTGTCAAGGTTATTTATTCAGTCATGGATTAGTTCTTAAAAGTGCGCTCTATCCGGAAGACGTTATCTTAAACAAACCATATCATTGTTAGATGATGACTAACAATATCGTGTGATTTGGCGTAGAAATTTTATGTTGTGAGAATTAAGATGTGAAACTTGTTATTTGCTTTATTTTATTCTATATAAAAAACTAAAATCTTTTAAAATTTAAATCTTAATTAATAACTGCTGCCTCCTAACTAAGTATGAGTTTAATTTAAATTTAAATTTTAATGGATATTAAAAATGGCTTCAATCATTTAAGCTCTGCATTTTAGACTAAAAAAATATATCCCAAAGCAATTCATGGCATTTAAATTGCTTGAAGGCTGTTTAATTATGTTCAAAATAAAAACAAAAATCCGTCTAAAAAAATGCAGAGTCATTGCATTTTAGTTGCATCTCTAAGATGATTTTATTAATGGAAACACATATTTTATATTAGCTTAACTGACATAATAACTACATATTTATCAATATATGTCTAAAGCTAAATGATATATCATTTTTTAATTAGAAATAAAGGTTAATCTGAAACTTGAAATATCATATTTTTAAAAATTAGTGGTAAAAGTTGAAGCAAAATGTTAATCCTAAACATAAGATATTGGATTATTTTTTATTTGATGGATTCGTAGCAAAATGTCTTAATGTCAAAACACAATACTTCAACTGTCACTTGGCGTATCTATCATTGAAATATTTACTGAAATTACTTGAAGTTTAATGTCACACTTGAACATCTTTTAGCCTTGTGCAGAGATCTCCCTGAATTTATTAAAAATCTCTGACAAATGTCAGAGGTGTTCATGAGCACTGTAAAATAATTTTAAAAAAATCCATAAAAAGTGGTATTATATACTTAATTGTTGGCGGCAAAAAATCAACATTAATTACATAATAAATTTAACTTTATTTGTATTTATATTTAAGGTTAAAATCAGATATAAAAATCAAATTGCGATGCCGAAGTTTTTGGCATGCGACAAAACAGTTGAGGTCGAGGCGTGGTTTCTTTTTACTATGTGGGTTGTTGGGGCTTACAAGCCATTAATTATTAACTGATTGACTGACGCGTCTGGGCGCTTTTAACAGCCACTTAAGAGTCTTTACTTTGTGTTTATAACAACATTTATATTAATAACTTAGCAATTTCAAGTTATTATTAAAAACACTGTTTTTGGCAATGCGCTAAAACCCAGTTAAAAAATCTTCTGCACCCTTGACATACATATAGTACTACTGCTATATATAAGTCCCTGCAAAAATCAATCTGTCTTTAAAATTAAGATATAAAATAAACGACAAGTGCTTATATAATTTAAAGACAAAGAAAGACTGAGTAACAAGTATATTAGCCAAATAATTGTCAAGTGCACAGCCCCCAGTAAGGCGCACTCTCATCGTCATTGCGCGCTCACGACTCACGCGTGACCGTGAAACAAGATATTATCAGACAGCGGCAATACAAGTCAAGCGAAGAGTTATTTCTCCGCTTGACCATGTAGACAAGAGCTGTCCATTTGATGGAACGCCACTCACTATATATAATATTATGTACTCATACCATGTACATACTCACTCACACTTTATATAAAACAGAAAACTGACACAATCATAAAATCATTAAGCTGCTTGTGTAAGTCATTTTGACTTTACTCATTTTTAATTACTTTATTTTCGACACCTCGTTGGGACCGGACCCGCTGTACTTGTTTACTCTTTAAGGGCCACTCTTTATGCAATTACCCCCAAGAAAAAAGGCAACATTTGAGTTATCTTGCATAATTGGCACGGCCCACATAATTATAATTATAGATGTTAAAAGATTTTGTATTGTATAAAAATATGTTTAACAGTATACTGTCAGTATAATGGAATACCAATATTTTGAGCACAGGGTGTGTAAAGTAAAATCTGTCATTCAAAATCAATTTCTTTTTGTAGACCTATTTTATTCCCAAAGACTGTAGAGTTAAAGTTTTATTTCCTTGAAGACAAAACGAAAGTTTATCAGTATTGATGTTAAACTTTTGTGGGTAACGAAAGCATAGGTGCCTAAAATTAGCCAGAGACGAAAAATTCTTAAAATTTCTAAGGTGATTTAATTTTGTTTTGAGGAAATTCAAATTTGAATTAAAAACATTTTTAGTTTTTAATGTACCTTTATGTTACAATACCTGATAATATTTATTTATCAAAACTCATTTATTTATCTAAGAACTCTTCCAAAAGTCCCATGGCCTGTATATTCCAGTATCTTGTTTGGACTTATGTCGATAACAATGATCTCCGTACAGGAGCTTATTTTTTGAAGTTTCTTCCTTCATGCTGCAAAAGCGACATAGTCCACTGTTCACGAGGCAAATTTCATTTATGTGACAGCGGTGCCTGTAGTGTCCCGTTAAGAGGCCAATCAGGATCCGCACGATATTTTTCCTGTAGGTTATCATAAGTTTGACCTTAGGTCAGTCCAGGCTATCTCTTCTCATCTCTGCCAGGGTTCTGCCCCTCATCCTTCCCACATCCTGGATGCGATTTTCCTGAATTTATCGGGGTCTTCATCTCGGTGCATTGCCTTCCGTTCTCATTTCCAGTACCTGTACCTTTTTCGCTTTTCTTGACTCGTCCATGCGATGTAGATGTCCGAACCGTTTTAACTGTCTCTCTTCTATTTCTTCTGAACGTATTCTTTCATTTCTGACCATATCTCTCCTGGTTTTTCCTGCGACCTTTCGTACGTACCTCATTTCTATTGCCTGAAATTTACGCAGATACTTTTCTAATAGCTGTTACCAATCCCACAGTGTAGTTCAGGTCCGATTAGCAGGGTTGCTGCACCGGTCGTTGCTAGACTATCTGCCAGCTTGTTTCCAGGAATATCTCTATGTCCTGGAATCCATCTAATCGTGAACTGGTTACCTAATTTGTGCAGTGCAGTTCTCACTTTTTTGACCAGCCTTGATGTGATCTTGGCTCTGCTTGACTGTCAGACAGGATGGAGATATCCTTGTCGTGGTAGTGCGTTTGCAGATAAAAGTCTGCACGCCTTCCAATAGTAATGTCATAGCCTATAGTTCGTTTATCACTCAATATTAAAAGAAAATAATGCCTACTAAAAAGATTCAATTTACACTACTCGAAAGAACCGCATTTTTATTTGATTTTGTCAAAATCATTAGAAACTCCTAAACTGCTTTGCTACAAGTTCACAACATCGATGTATCACTGTAGTAGCATTTTTATTAAAACGTCTCAATTTGACTTTTTACAGGCACCAACTTTCAGCTGGACCAAAGCGAAATTGCGCGACAAAATCAAATAACACAACAGATCTTTGCAAATTATCTGGAACGTCGCCTGTTTCCCAATCGTACGGCGAACCAGAAGATACCAACCATAGCAGATATATTGCCAAAGCCAAAGCCCTCGCCCAGGCCCAGACCCCGCGGCTTTGCAGCCAGCGGCGCTGGACACTTTAAGCGCAATAGCAACGCTGGAGGAGCACAGCGGAATAGACTCTTAAGTGCTGCGGCCAAACGTCAGGCTAACCAAAGACAGCGTGTAAAAGACCCCGAAGATGAGCTGGAGGCGCAGGTCGAAGCTGGCGATGAATTTGAGTACGATGGTCAAGAGTCGCTGCAGAGCGTAGAATCGGAGCAACATGATCAGTACTATGGCACCATATTTAATCGTGATCCAAGCGAAAATGAAATCGATAGTGGTAAGTAGCAGGTGCCGAAGTTCGACTGAGGGTCAAAATCATTAATCAAAAGCCCTAACAACGGAAATTAAGACATCAGGCGTGAAATTTTCAAGAGCTTAGCGTGAAAACTCGCATAGCCACAACCCCAAGTAATTAAAACCATACATATTGGATTATTGTTCAAGTTTTAGACAATTAATCAAATATTCAAGCCATCAACGGGCTATTATGGTGAGATTGTGGCACTCATTAAAAGTTTTCCATAGTTGCACATGCAAATTTTTGCAATTAATGCCACGTACTTATTATTTTCCTAGCACATTTTCAGCACATCACCTTGTTTTATTTTGCTGCTTGGCGTACAGTGCGTATGATTAATACTCGTTATAACGACGAGTTTTCATGAACAATAAATAAATTTTATTTATGCCGTATTTTGGCGCTGAGTTGACACGATTTAAATTAAATAAATGGCTATTCGTACTTTATGTTTTAATATTTCATTGCAAAACTGGTTTCGTAAATGCCCCAAAGAAAAATACTTTTGAGCAGCATCCACTTGATATCGATGGAGTACCCTTTGGAGATTTTACCATGAATTTTTTAAAGCTGAAGTGTGCTTACTTTATATACAACCAAATGTATCTTTGTTTGTTTACTGATTGATACAAATTTTAAGACAAGTAATTCAAAGTTTTTTCTCCTCCATTTTCTAAAAGTCTAAAAATATTAACTTGGAATCACTTTTTTCCTATCCTACTTGTTGAATATTCAAGTTTTTAAATTAACTTTGATTTTTTTTCTTAACTGGCCATAACAACCTATTGTCGAGTTTCAGGCTGATACTCTAAACGAGTCTGAGGCGGGGATGCCAGCTCATGGTACTTGGTTCTTCCAACGGCTGCACGAACTGGCCTTTTACCGGGTACGAACAACATCCGGATTTAAAATAAATTTAATTTAGCTTTTTTAATCATAAGCAAGTTAACATGTCGATCAGCCAGAAAATAATTCGTCATCATCTAATCGTGCCAAGTTAAGAAAGCATTTTAGCCTAGTTAATAGCCTTCATTTTAGATACTTTGTAAATGCAACTCTAATGGAGCCGCACGATGTTTATAGCTCCATTGAATGCGATAGTAGCTACCAATGCCAATATGGCAAGATACCTTCCGAGAGTTTCCTTTCAAATACTCTTGAAATATTCACAACGAAAAATCAACTGCCAAAAAATAGTTTACCGAAATATTTTTATAACATCTAATTATTTTATTTATTTTTTTGAAATAATATATTTTGATAACTAATTCTTTGCTATCGAAATATTTTGATATAAAATTATTTTGTTATCGAACTATACAAAAATGGAATTATTTCGATTTAATATATATATTGTTTTGTTAATCGAATCGTTTATTAGTGCAACTTAATACAAATCTTTTATTTTACAAAAACTAATTATTTTCTAACAATAAAAATAACTCTTTAGAGAGTTCTAAAGTGCGTCAAAAAAAAAATATATCTTATGCAAAATCAGAACAGAAAAAAACTTGAAGTACGTCATGGAATTTCCTTTGCGGTGTTTTGTTTTTTTCTAGATTTGAGCGGTTCTTGAAGATCTTTTAGTATTTTCAATGTGCTGACGTAAAACTATAACTTTTGGCAATTTTAAGTTTGGCAATTTTAAGTATGACTTTCAAATATGAACAAAAAAACAAGTTTAATTTATTCTAAATTATTTATTATATTATGGGAATTTATTACCTACCATTAATTCAAAAAAGTATTAATATAAAAAAAGCTTAATTGGAAACAAAATTATAACTAGGAATTTACTCTTAATTGCTCACGAAAGCATCAAGAAGAAAGTGATACCCAATAAGGGTGGCAAAAATTGTAAGATATTTAGCATATTCCTGCTCCTTAATTTTTCCGCGAACAATTTTGAAATTGTTTCCATTTCATAATTAATTAAAGTTTTTAAAACTGGAATAAGAAGTTTATTCAATTGGAAATTATAAAACCCGAAAGTTTTGAAGACCCCGACGGCACTTTGCTGTTGGGCTAAGCTGTGCGTGAGAAAGTTTTTCTTTAACATATTGGTCTATATAGCAAAATTTTGGGTAAGTAGAGAAATTTGCAAACGTACCTGAAATTTGTTGGATTTAATAATAATTGCAAAAAAATGTACCCTTACTGTGCGTAAGAGGCTACATTGCGTAATCATTATACCCTGTACTTTTAAGTACAAAGGGTAAACTAGATTTAGCCAATGTATGCAACGGACAGAAAGAGACGTGGCAGACCCCAACCCTAAAATGTAGCTCTAACGAACAAATCCACATCAAAATTTGATCGATACGATCCCCCACCCCTCAATCGATTTACAGTGTTTTGTCCTACATCCCTCAACATATCAATTTGATATTTCCACCATATACTTTAAATTGATTTTTTGATGTAACTCTCGGTTCTCATCAAAATCAGTACAAATTTGAAGAGCTTGTAGGTATGAATATAGTGTTGCCCCAAAAAATCAATATTCCAATTGGAAAATTCTTAGAAGGAATATGCAGGAATAACATTTTTCGAGAAGAAATGTTTAGGGTTTAACACTGTCGGGCACCACCTATACTGTATTATTATTTTATTACTAAACATTCGATATCAGATATTGATATCGCATTGTGTGTGTATGGCATGGCAAAAAAACGGACTTGGATGTGCATGCTATTTTTTTAGTAGTATCAGAAAAAAATAGATCTTATACTCGTATATAAAATTCTCGTGTCATACTCCATTACCATACTCCTCCGATTTTCATGAAATTGTCTTCGCCTATTGTTTAGGTCTGAAAATCGGCCAACATCTATTTTTTATACCCAGGGCTGCCACCCCTAATATTTTTTTTTAATTTTTTTCAAATCCTCCGAAACGGCTGGACTGATTCTCATGATATTACCTAATCGGTAGGTGTAAGAATCGGCCTACATATATTTTTTATACCCCTGAGTGATAAGGGCTGCCACACCTAACATTTTTTTTTTAATTTTTGGACAAATTTTTATGTATTTCTTTTTATAGTGTAGCATTGTGTATATTATAATATTTTGTAGTTAATTGTTTTTGTCATAGGTATATAAAAGAAACTTATGTTTCACGTGTTACGGGTGTTCTCATGAACGCGTCAATAAATTTCAAATCTGATTTTTGCGTGTGTTAGAGGTTGTCAATACGGAGGTTTTTTGGAACAAATGCCACAAAGCAAATTAATTATCAATCTGGACTGCCCAGGAACGTTAAGATCGCAATGAACGTGAAAGAATTCGGTCAAGACACGTGAAGCGCGATATTCGACTAATAATGGTGCAAGTTTGAATCGAGCTGCAAACTAATCTAAATCTGATATTTTTCCAGATAAGCTAACTAGAGAATCTTACGATGATTATTCACTTTAAGAGTATTCAAAAAGTTTGGGCAGGACAACTTTTGCCGGGCCCACTAGTCCACATAAAAAAAATGCGTTTTGGTTAAATTGGTAGCATCAAACGAATATGAATATTTTAATTGTTTTCGTTTCTGAATGTATTTTGGCAATGATATTTTTTTAACTGAGCCGAACGATGTACTGGAGATCTGAGGAGATAGATCTGCGAAAAACTGACTGACGTGTGACCAACCTAAATAGATATTATATGCATAATCTTTATTTGCGTAAACACGTAGCTAATTGTCAGGGTTGTCATCATGTTACTTTTATTTATAAAATGCTTATACTCAATTCATGCCAGCCGCATCGACAATGTACAAGACTACCATACCAGAGGTTGTGGGTTCGAGTCTCACTAACTTCTATTTCCCTACATTTTCCTGTCTATACTATATTCTTATGACTTACTCCCATTATCGGAGTCACAAAGGGACTGTTTTTGGCCTAAGTGAGTTGGGACGCTAAGTCCCAACTGCAGCCTTAACCTATACTCCAGTGCACTTTGTCCAATCTTAAGTTGTTTAATGGGCATCTACATAGTTGCATTCAGCTGAACTTTAAAGATCTTCTTTTACAGCTTCTAAAAGAAATCGCCCAAAAAAAGTATATAAAAATATTTGTTTTCTTGTTATACTTTTAATACGTGTTTTTTTTTAAGGAATTTGTTTTTTTTATAATATTGACCTATTGCCACACCTATAAAAAAGTGCAGAGTATACCTTCTTGATTTCGTGAGATCATGTACTGATATATAGCTTCCATTCAAAAAACATTTGCTCTATTGACAGTAGATTTTTTTTGCTTACACGATGTTCAATCAAGTATTAGAATATCGTGTATCTGAGTTAGCAACAACTGACTGCACTTCAAGATTATGCGGATTGTTGTACGTCAAACTTGACTGGTTCTAATGGTATTATTTAAATTTTGTTTATTTAAATTTATAACGTGCCGTGCAGCTTGTCTAAATTTTGATTACAATCAAGCAAAAAACAAAAGATATTGAAAAATTCTGTAGCTGGCTATTTGACAAAATGCAAACGTGACAGATGATGTGGAACTGGTTCACATGAATAAGTTTGTGTGTGTGTGCGTGTGTGAGTGTGTATCTGTGTGTTTTAAGCGACTAAGTTCAATTTAAATTTCTTTCATTTCTGCAGCTTAAATTATTGCAAATGGAATTTTAAAGTATTTTTGTCGCATTTTAGGTTCTTTCGATTGAGTTTGACAGGCAATTTTAAGATAAGATTCAATAAAATATAAGATTTGTGTGCATTGAGGCGTTGTATGTGGAATCTGTGGGTGTACCAAAGTGCAGGTGACGCTTAACTTTGATTGGAATTTGTAAAATACCATATTTACATATCGTTAGATTTTGCAATAAAAATTATTTTGTATTTTTATGGCTCAAACAAAATAAATATTTTATTTAGTTTGTATTTCATATGCTAATTGCTTTTGAGTTGGTATTTAAACAAGTCAGCTGGGCAAACATTATGCAAATTCTTTGAAAAAACTTACGAAAATCTTTCAAGGCATTACCATTTGGAGGCTTTTCTAAGCCGGCAGTTTTAGCCATGTTTAAAAATATCAATGAAATCAGCAAACATTCAGTTAATTTAACACATGTTGATGTTCTGTGTTTATGCCAGCAATCAGCCAAAGTTTTCAAGCAATATTTAACTATTGTGTTGGCCATCATTCTAATCGTATTGTTAGAAGCAGAATTTTGGGCAAAAACATGTTGCTAAAAATGTTTCCTACAAACCTTTTTGAATTAAAAATATAATGGTTTGTATTTAATTAAAGCTATAAGGCCTGAGGCAAAAATTTTGACATTAGCTGTCCATTATGGCCAATTATGCGTGCCTGGACTTTTGGCTAGTTATTGGCAATGATTTGATATATTTTTTTTATTATACTATAATTTTTTACTTAATGGCTTTATAATAAACTGTAAGTGCAACAAATTGATTTGTAATCGATCAACTTCCGAGTTGGCTACATTTTGGAAACCTTTAAACTTAAAAAGCTAACATAAAACTAAACGAATAAAAGTTAACCTTGAATTTGGTATCAACGAACTCGCTGCGTCTTTTTAACAAACATCTAGCTCAGAACTAATCTGGTTTTGATACCAAAATCACATAAAAAACTAATTTCTAAATGCGCAGCTATTATGTAGCCCGCTTTGCATTTTTTAACGTTATTCTGTTTAAATTAAATTAGAGGGTGATTTTTTTTGCTGTTCGCCTGGCTTAAGGCATTGGCCAAAGCACGAGATGTTTCAGCTTAATCGTATTATTTGTTATAGATAAACTGCAAGACTAGAAAAAGGCCAACCAAAAAAAACACCCTATTCTATATAACAATAGCAAAAGCATCTGGCAACAGGCTTTATTTTAGCTGCGTTTTGTTGTTGCTTTTTAGGCGCCTCTTACAAAATTCAGCTGCGAAATTTTGCCATAACAACGCGGCCATTAACAAAACCAGTGGCAACCAACAACAACAACAACAACAACAATAATAATGTTTATTTTATGCAGCATGCAAATGCCATACCAGCAAAAACAACAACAAAAGCGGCGGCAAGTGCAACATGTTGCAAACAAGTGCAGCAGCAGCTGCATTTACACAGCGCAGTTTGCAGCAAATCTTTTTAATTAATAATATAAAAAAAAATCTTATTATCGGTTTTTTTTTAGTCTTTGGTTTTTATTTTATAGTTACAAATAACCGAACAATAATATTTTATTGAGGCTACGAGCTAGTTTTTTATCTATATATGTCTTGTGTTAGAGTGAATCGATTTAATTAACAAACATAAAATGGGAATTCTCGAACATATTTTTTAAATGTGGACTTAATTCAAAGCTGTTTGAGTCTTGCTTCAGTTTAAATAAATTAACTTTTTCTTAACAAAAAAAAAAAATACGATCTTATGAAGAATGTGTGGTCATTTATTTTAACTTAAGTATACCAAAAATTGTGTAAACTTAATCAGGAATTCGAATATTGTATGCTCTGAGAACTAGCGATTTTTATTTATTACTAGCCGGCCTTCGGCACGCTCGCTCCGCTCGCTCGTCTAGAAACACGTTGACTATTTTCTAGATGAACTGCTAAATGGACAACGGTTGGGTGTCGTTCGTGAATTTGGAATGAGAAAATTCGCCATATTGCCTCGTTTCTGCTAATGCAACATCCTATTTCATATTGTGAAATTTCGTCATTCACATTGTCGGCTCTCACACCCAAAATCGCCATATCGCTTCCCTTATTGACGTATTTGCAGATATATTTTATTGATTTTACTGAGTTGCAATACTCGACGTTAATGTGGGCTTTATACGTTTTTGATAATAATGGCGAAAATGGAACAACCCAACGATTGTCAATTTCAATTTCTTGTTTTTGCACTTTGATTGTGGTTGATCTGCCATTGTCTTCTGTTGATCTACGGCGATATAATGGGTATCCATCGTAGCCCGTAACAGTGTCCGAAGTCAATGCCCTTGGATATCTTTTGAAGCATTTGCCGTCGATCATGCATGGTGAAGTTGGGTTGAGCACACCATATGGTCCGTGGATCATATTCTTTGTGATAACCTCGAACAATTCTGGATCATTTGTTTGAACTGGGATTTCCGCCGATATCACATCATCAATTTCATGCGGTAGTATTTTCTGAGGTAATCCTCTCTTCTGCCATTCTACCGAATACATCCAGCAGCGAACCTCTCCGAATACACTGCTTTTGATAATAAGCAGGCCTCCTGCTGTTTCATTGGGAAATTTCAGTGCTTGGCACTGGTCACATACCTTGTTCATTGTTCCAATTACAACAGATTGACGCGAGCTATAATCGGTCGTATTGTTATATTCGAATGCAGCTCTGTGCAGATTGGATGCATTGCGCATTTGCCTGAATGTTCTTTGGATTAAATTCTGTTCTGCATGGATTTCATCTGATTGATTCTGATAATCCCGATTTCGTCTCATTCTCATTCGAGCATGTATGAGCAAAATGTGATCTTGCTTCTCTTAATCGATTCAACTCATTCCTTTGTAAACGTTGTTCCTCAGCTTCAGCTGTTCTTCGGGATGATTGCAATTGAGTTCTACGCGAACGTCTCCCAATGTTACGTCTTTTTGTCGGAATTATGTGCAAATATTGATCTGATCATATGTATTTTACACAGAAATCAAAACATGAATCGTTAATAATTTTTTTGTTTCCTTTCGACAAAAACTATTAACTAAAAAATATTAGTTAATCTGACAATGTACACAATGCCAACCTAAATTAAAAAAAAAATTGTATTGGAAAATCAAATTGTCCTTTTTAGTATTTTCGTCGCAATTTTGTTATATTTTCTCAACCCTAAACAATCCTTGGACTTCCACGAACATTTCAAGACCAAAATTAGCCAATTCGGTTCAGCCGTTCGTGAGATCCTAAGCTTAGAAGGAACATAACATTGTGACACGAGAATTTTATATATAAGATGTTTCATTGGGTAGTCAGAAATTTTTTTAAAATTAATTCGTGTAGCTGATAGAGTGTAGCTGGGTAAGGAACTGGAAACTTGCCCCAGCGATTTTTGAAAAATAAATAATACAGTTCGATGCATATGCGGAATGAAAAATTTGTGGCGAAATTTCAGTTTTAAAACTTATCGAATTGCGGCTTAATTTAAAAAAAGCTTATTTTCGTGTTTACCTAATTATAACTAAATACTCAATATATTTGAACAAATTGTTGTTTTCTAAATTGGTAAATACATATTTCATTTTTTTTAAACAAAAATATTATTTTTTTTTTAATATCTCTTTTTTTTTAACCAATACTTTTTACAAAAAATATTACATTTTCTTATGTTTAAAAAATTTTAAATTGTTAGCCGATCTGGCCACACCTTACCTGTACCGTTCATATATTGTGCGTGCTTTACTGCGTATACGTAATTTTATATCGTAAATTCTCATTTTTTTAATGAAACATAACGCTTTAAAAATATTTATTTATATTTAAGTTGTTATTAATATTTATTTAAATTTAGATTAAATTTTTTTTCACTATCTTATGGTATATATAAGATTCTTGTGTCACAATGTTAGTTACCATACTCCTCCGAAATAGCTGGACTGTCATGAAACTTTGTGTGCCTATTGGGTAGGTCTGAGAATCGGCCAACATCTATTTTTCATACCCCTAAGTGATAAAGGTTTGTCCAACCCTAACATTTTTTTTTAAATTTTTACCATACTCCTCCGAAACGGCTGGATCGATTCTCTTGAAATTTTGTGTGAAATTACCTACAAATAATTTATATGACAACACAACGTTTGTCGGGTCAGCTAGTAATATGTAAAAAATCCCTGCACATTGGTCCTAAGTCAAAGTCTAAAATTTTTTTTATTTTTTAATTTTATCAAAATAAAAAATTTTTTAAATTCTAATTGGTTATATTTACAATATTAGGCTATGAAATTTCAAAAGTTTGATTTATACTGATTTTGATAAAAGACAGCTGTTGATGACGAGAAGTTACGGAGTTTTAGCGATTTTATTGTAGCTTAATGCCTATATATAATACGGTCACATTAATCTTTCTTTCTGTTTTTTCCCATTGCCCATGGTATAATAATAAGGTAGCATAGATCTCTCTTAGGCAGAGAGCCAGGGGCCTTATTTTTCAGTGTTGATGCGACTGTCTATGAGGTAGGTTGTGTCGGCTGTCGCTGCGCGTGATTTTTTTTGTTTTATGTGTGTATGCAAACGCAAGAGTTGTTGTTGTATGTATAGTGGCTATACAACAGCAACGAATATTGTATGTTTTTATTTGAAGCAGTAGCGCGCATACAAATGTATTAAATATGGTTTGCTATGCATGGTGTGAAAATACGGCATAGCAACTTTTATAGATTAAGTTTATGTATTTAATTTAATTTAACTTTATTTATATTACATTATCTAAATTTTTAATTATATCTATCTTTAATACAAAAACAACAATAGTTTTCATAAATTCACTTCGTCTTTCATTTAGTTTCAGCCTATGCATTTGTTTTGTTCAAATTCAAGCATGCATACATATACATATAAACGAGTGCCAGTGTGTATGCGTCAGCTTGTGTGCTGCTTCTCTCTCGCATGTTTTTGCTCTCACAAAATTTATGGCACCGAGAGAGAAATCTATGCTACCTTATTATTATACCATGCCCATTGCCAACAATATTTTTTAATTTTCCAAATCCAGTTTAGTCATGCTAAAATAATTGTCATTTTGGATAAAGAATGATCTATTCAAACAGAATTTCGATTGGATCTCAGGGAAAATACAGTGTTTTTGAAAACACAAATAAATAGATTTCCAGAATTTTGTTCCGTTTTTATTGCTTTTAAGCATTTATGTCCGAGAAAGTGAACAACCCAATTGTTTTTTTTTTTATATAATTTAGCTACTATATTTTGGCCTAAAGCAATCTGATTAATTATATATACAAATAAATATCAGAATAGTTGAGATCTGATGGGTGTTGATGTTATAAAATTGAAATATCTTTTATTATAAAGAATAAATTAAATTATTTTGAGATAAGCGAATACTTTTTATACCCTGTACCGTATGGTACCAAGGGTATATTAAGTTTGTGCAAGCCGAAAATGTATGTAACATATAGAAGGAGACGTCGGAGACACCCCAAAGTTACCTAAAATATGATCAGGGTGAATAGAAAAGTCGATATACCCATGTCCGTCTGTCCGTCCGTCCGTGTGAACGCCTAGATCTCAGAGATGGTAAGAGCTAGAGCTACCAAACTTTCACAATAGATCCCATATTATTCCATAGGAGGCAAGTTATTTTATTTTTTTGATATCAGGAATAAATTATATAGCTCCCATTGGGGTGTTTGAGACGACCTCGACAAAATAAAAGCGTTTTAGATGAATAATTCGTTTGTTTATGAAGATATCGTTACCAAATTTGGTATTCGAAAGTTTTTTATAGTTCCCAATTACTGTACCAAATTTTATCGAAATCGGTTGACTATATCATATAGCTCCCATAGGACCGATCGGCAAAATAGCTTTTTTAAAGAAAAATTCGCTATATTTCGTTTTTTAATAAAGATATCGCAACCAGATTTGGCGTTTGGAAATTTTTTAGACCACTAAAGCAATGTGCCAAATTTGAACAATATCGGTTGACTATATCATATAGCTCCCATAGGTCCGATCTTCCAAAAAATCGATTTTTTAACAAAATTTGCTGTGTTTCGTTTGTTTGTTAAGATATTGGGACCAAATTTGACATTCGTGAGTATTTTATAGTTCCTAAGCACTGTACTAAATTTAATCGAAATCGTTTGACTAGATCATATAGCTCCCATAGGACCAATCGGTCCAAAAACACGTTTTTTATACAAAATTCGATGTGTTTTGTTTGTTTGTAAAGATATATGAAATAAATTTGGTATTCATATCTTTTTTAAGGTATTTAAGCACTGTGTCAAATTTTTATTGAAATCGGTTGACTATATCATATAGCTCCCATAGGAACGCATAGGAACGATCGGTCAAAAAAATGTTTGCTTAAAAATTCTTCTGTTGATTTTTTTGTTGGTTTTTTGTGAAGAAATCGGACTTTATTACAAGCTAGTGGTACAGGGTATCCTAAAGTCGTCCGCGCCCGACTTTACGTCCGCCATTTTTTGTTTACTCTTTTCTCTATTATAAGCTTAAAAAGTGTAAGGATTAAGTATTGGAAGCACTAAGACACGGTTAGTCCGATCCAGGTGTTAGTTAATAATATGAGTTTAGAGTGACTGAAATAGTTTCGAAGGAGAAAAAGATGCATTTTTGATGATTTCGGCTACGGTTTGTTGATTATTTGCTCTTTGCTTTATTATTTCTTTAAAACTCGAGATTTCAAAGTCAAATTCAGCGTTTTATAGTAATTTCCAGCATATTTTGGTAATTTCTTGGTATTCTCTTGTGGATTCCCAACCAAATCATCTGCAAATTGCAGGTGACGCAAACTTAATCTGCTACAATTTGCCCCTGTTTGCGGTTTTGACCAAGATCATCACAGCTACTAAAGCTGAACAGCAAACCAAACATTAACTTTTGTGGGATTATGCCACAAAAAACAAAAACAACACCAAAAATAACAAATTAATACGTGAAATTACAACACGCAACAACGAATGCCACATGCTGCTCGTACAAATAGCCCATCATTTGGTCTAATGACAATCCATGATGGTGCCCTCCGAGTGAGTGCCTTCATCAAAGTATTATGATATGTCAAGGTCAAAAGTAATGCTCCGCAAAAATAGCCGCTGGCATTGTACGACTTAAAGACCAACAAGCGAAACTGAAATCTCCACAAAAGACTGCAGGCAACTGAAGACACAGAATGTAGAAGAACTAGAAGCCAAGAATTTGCAATGTGAAACCAAAACCAGAATTTTTGGAATGGCAACGCATAGTTTTTGTTACTAGACAAACATTTATGTGCAAGTCTTGATACGGCTACGGCGTATCCATAGTTGTTTATATTTAAGTTGGGCATGTTTATGGTTGACTGATGTTACCTTGGTCAACACAGAGAGGAGACAGCTTAAGCTGCACCAAGTCTTGCCAACTGTTTGACAAACAGCACTTGGTCTGCAGCAGCAGAGACCGGAGACCAGAGACAGGCGTTGAATTGCCTATAGCTTTTGAGTTATGATGCTTGTGTGTGTGTGTCTGTCCATACATGGAGCTCGGATGTTAATCTCTAGAGCATGTTTCAAGAAAAAAAAAAAGAAGCCCCACCAAACGGGTTGCAACTACCGTTGCTGCTCTTGTCACTGCCGACGCGACGTCGCTGTCGTCATCTGCGTCGACGCGTAGCAGCATCATCAGCTCATTCATTGTGTAGCTCCACTCTCGCGAACCAGTTCTTCGGGCAGCGCGAACCTGTTGCTCTTACGCCTCGGCCACGTCGCAGCGATCCACGACGATTCTGCTCGTAAGTCGCGTTACTCGGCGCTGCCGTTAACCGAAATTTTTAGTTCTTCGACGACGGTCAATTTGGGCGCACATGCGCAATACGAGGTCTACGAGGTCTAAAACGAATTTTTTTGGCAAACCAAACTTTCGATTTCGTTCGAGCGGAGTAGAGTGTGTGTCTGACTGCAGCCGAGTTTAAAACGATTAAGATCGAGACGGCTCGTTTATTTTTTACGAGTTTTGAGCGCGCATTTAAAATTCATAAATAAAATATCGAATATTAAACAACTTTTGGAAAACAATTCAGAGAGAGAGAGAGAGAGCGGTAGGAAGAAAGCAAGAAAGAGAGAGAGTGAGAGGCGTACAACGTTGTGACAATCTTTAGAAAATGCTTTGAATAAAAAGCGAAATTTTTTGTTTTGATATCTTTCGGAATTTCAGGGTAAAAGTGCGCGGAAGTCGACGAACGCATGCAAAATTTGCATAACTATTGAATATTTATATATTACGTTACGTTTTTAACAGCAACATCATCAACAAATACAACAAATTTAAAATATTAAATTATAATAATAAAAACATCAACAAAATGCAAAAGTATTTCATCTTGTCTGTGATAATTTCCCTGCACCTGTTAGGCAGTTCGACGGCATCGCCGAACAAAGTCACTGGTCCTGTAGCAGGTACGTTCCATATTTTACTCCAATACTCCAAATTTGCTGCATTTATTTCTTTCTCACACGATTACGCAATCGTTGATTATCTCAGGCTGCCGTCCTTTTGGCCAAAACAATGCTTGTGGTTAGCCAATGTTGATAAATTGGAATTCACTTTCACTTTCCAATGTTGGCTAACGTATTGATTTTTGTAGCACGTTTGACGTTTAATTAAGGAGCTTTTGGTTTAGGCTTTTGAACTTTACGGCCAGACAAAAAAGCAATTCTTTGGTGGCGGAATTTTTGTTTTCAGTGGCTTATCCAAAAAAGAAATCTTTCATTGCTTAAACATTCACAAAACAGAACTGTAGAACCGGAAAATGCATAAAGAGATTTATTTTTTTTTAGTCTTAGTCTTAGTTCATACAATCAAGCACAAAAAAAAGAACTTGTTTAAATTCAGTTTATAATGGAATCGTTTTATATTGAAGGTCAATGAGTCATTTCAGGGAACTCAACGAACTGAAAATTAAATGCAAAAATTTAAAAGTGGAGGCGTGAGAGCTTGATTTCAATAAAAAAAAGTTAAGCTATACTTGAACTGACGTAACAAGCAAAAGATTTAAAAGGAAGTGGTGCAGTAAAATAAGATTTAACAAATTTGATGGAAAATAGTAATAAATTTTCTCAGGTAATTTGTTTAAAAAATATTAAGGTCCAAAACTATAATTAAAATATAATAATTCAATTTGTGAGTTAAAAAGAACATTTTAAAAGAATTCTGTTTGAAGCTTATAGGTCTTGTAAATACTTTCCTTAGTCCTTTTCAGGATACAAGGTTGAAAGTTATACTAGAATTGATATAGAATATATATAGAATTTTCTGAAGGCCATTGTTGCTCTGGCTTCAAAACTTAAAAAAAATAAATTATATAGAATTTATCATATAAATGAAATTGAAGTCGCAGTCGGGTTCTAATTATTAAAGACTGTTCTAAAAATTGAAAATCATAATAATTAATATTTAAAATACATTGACAGAATTTTTCAAAAATTTTCAAAAGAAAGGCTATTTAAAAAAATGTTTTTTTTTTAAATTTATATAAATACATTTCTTTTCTTTTTATGGGAGCCGCCTTCCAATAAAATTCTTCTTTGGTTCCATTAAAAATTTTTGGATTCCAGCTGGTTCAACAGATAAGGTGTTTTACGGTTAAATAGTCTTGGACATCCTTGCTGTATGTGTAGGGGAAAGACAAACTCTTTTACGGATTAAAAGCAATATTTTGACGAGTTTTTAAAAAATCGTCTGAGGAATTGTCTATGGATATTACTCGTTTCTATTGGGCGATATACTTTAATTTTTCAACTCCATTTTCCACTTCCATGTTCTTCGTCCATGTACGACTTCTATGTTCCTCTTCCATGTTCCTCTTCTTATAACTCTTCCGTGTTCCACTTGCATGTTTCACTTTACATATAAGAGGGCCATCCTATGTGATTTTAAGCCGCTGAGTCTGAGTCCGAGATACAAAAATACCTAGAATTTAAGAATAGAAATGAAATAACGAAAAACACATAGAACTTTCTTTCTAGGATGGCTGAATTTGAATCCGAGATACAAAAACGATTAGCACGTCCGGGTTTTGAACGAGAACTTCTAAAATATCTCAGATTCAGCTAACGCAAAAGCATGGTCTGACTTCAGAAGAAACTAAATGATCGAAAATCGTTTTCTTTTTGTCGCTGAATCTTAGAAATTTTGGAAGTTCTTGTTCAAAATTCGGACGTACAATGCGTTTTGTATCTCGGATTCAAAACATGGTGTGACTTCAGAAGAGACTAGATGACCGAAAATCATTTTTTTTTGTCGCTGAATCTGAAACCGAGTTTGAACGTAAACACATGAAATGACCTTTAAAATAACTTGTTTAAAGGCATCAGAACTTGACGTTGTAGTTTTTTGGAGCTCGGATTCCGATTTAGCAACTCAAAAATCACAACGAGAGCTAGAAAGTTCACACCTTTTTTTTGGACTGCGTTACAGTTAAATATAAAATTTTACATCACGGATCTCTTGAGAACCCGCCTTCAGATATTTCGTTTCTAAGACTAAAAAGATTAAAAAGTACAACAATTTTTTTTTAAATTGAACTTTAAATATCCAAAAGCAGTATATAAAATATTTTAAATTTTAAACAAAATTTTCAGCAAGGGCTTGGCAAAATTTAAAAGAAATGTATTTTATCTATGAAAGTTTTTTTTTTTTTTTTAAATACTAAAACATATTTTCATTACTAACCAAATGGGATTCACGCTTAATCAAGAAAGCACAAAATATTTTGATGTATGCATAAAAAAACACTTGATAAATTTATTTATTTTTTATTTGATTGTATATTTATGCAAATAAGAAATTTATAATAAAAGGCAAACGAAATACCTATCATATTTTTGTAACTAATTTAAAATATTTAGCCGATTCAACGGGTCTTAAATATAATATTTTAATAGACAACTTGCGGAAGTGTTATAAAACATATTGAGTTACTTTACTTTGGATTGTTCGGAAGTCAGCTACAATTAAAATTTTTACAAATATTTAAAGGTATATAAATTAATCAATTAAGCGTTTTACTTTATTTCAAGGGTGGCTAAATTAATTTAAATTTTAAAAGCATTTTTACAACTTTATGCTGCTTATAAAATATTCCAGTTTCTTGAAATTCGAAGCCAGTTTCGGGTCTCCCAACAACAAACAACAATGCAGCATTTTGGTTTTTCTATTAAGTAAGGCTCTTAAAACTGGAACTAGAAGTTCCTACAATCTATGTTTGACAGAGATTAAAGTTATCATTAAAAATTAGCCATAACTTGTAGCTTGTCATAGAAAGACAAATCATTTTTAAAAGTGCAATTTTTAAAGTTTGAAACTATCAAAATTAAAATTTTAAATTATTAAACAATAAATGACAGAGATAAAAGTAGAACCGGGCGCAAAAACTATTCAAAATTCTTTTGTATTTTTTTTTCGCAAGTTATTTGCATAAAAGTTAAATATTTTTTGTTTTTACAAAAACAAAAATATATAAAAAATTTATTTTTATTAATTAATAGCTAGCAGGAAGACATTAAGAGTTTTATGCGTTTTTTTCGCATCTTCTTTTTGTGAAATTTTATTTATTTAAATATACATATTTTTATTTTTTTATCAATATTTTTACGGCTGCCTGAATGTCAAACAACTTGTTTAAGTTACGCGTTAATTTTGTAGTACTTGTATAGTAAATATTTAAGCCTTAAGGCTGTTAAAGCCAAATTTTATTATTTATTTATATGTAATTGAGAGCTGACAAGCCGCTTTGAAGGCTTTAACCAATAAATATATCGAAGGTCGAGTGTAAATAAACCAGCTGCAATGTATAGCAAAGATTACATGACCTTGCACATTTAATAATAATTCAATTGATATTTTTTTATTTTTTTGGGCTGATACTTTATTGGCCTTGACTTTGGTTTGTTTAAGACCAAACTAAAAAAAACAAAAATGGAGTTGAGCTTAATTTGAATATTGCATAAACTGGTTTTTAAATGGTTTTTAAATTTTTGTACAAATTGAGTTAGAATTAAATACTAAATAAACAAGAACATGATTTCATAACAAATGCGTAACTGTTAAAGACCTTAATTATTTAAATTCTTATTAGCTGTAAATATTATATACAATTCTAATTGGCTGTCATCTTGACAGCTTTAATTAGCCGTCTAGCAACAGCAGCAGCATTTCAATCTCAATTCTTTGGCAATTAACAAAATGGCTATAATTGATTTATGCAATCTTAATTAGCTTCTCTAAAGCTTAGCTTAATCTTAAGATGTTTCTTCTTTATACATTTTTCCGTGGTAGGAGAATTTCGCGATTTATAATCAAAGTTCTGCTCAGTTCACTAAAGAGTTGTTAAGAAAATTATTATTTTTAAGATAAGTTGTTAACTTTAGAAGAAGTTTCTGCTCAGTTCACTAAAGAGTTTGTTAAATAAATTATTATTTTTAAGATAAATTGTTAACTTTAGAAGAGGTTTCCGAAATAAATATTTTGTTAGCTAAGCAATTTTTAAAATATTCTTAAGTTTTCGAATCTTTTGTTACAGCGTATTGCTAGGACTTACAGTTTTTTAATGAAATTTTTTATTGTGCACAATGGTCCAAATTGTTAAAATTTTTGTAAAAAAACAACGAGAAAAATTTGGTTAATTTACTAAAGATAGCACGCATAAAATTTTCACTATATTTTTAATCACTCAGTTAAAAACTTCATAATTTTTAATTGCAAAAATTGTACAAAACAATTCAAAGAATGCTGACACTTGGTGGATTTTATAAGAACAGACTTTTCAACCTCTCATTTAATTCCGCCTGTGTAAGGCCACATAGCGTATACGTAATTTTTATACCCTGTACCGTATGGTACTAAGGGTATATTAAGTTTGTGCAAGCCGAAAATGTATGTAACATATAGAAGGAGACGTCGGAGACACCCCAAAGTTACCTAAAATATGATCAGGGTGAATAGAGAAGTCGATATACCCATGTCCGTCTGTCCGTCCGTGTGAACGCCTAGATCTCACAGAGATGGTAAGAGCTAGAGTTACCAAACTTTCACATTAGATCCCATATTATTCCATAGGAGGCAAGTTTATTTTATTTTTTTGATATCGGGGATAAATTATATAGCTCCCATGGGGGTGTTTGAGACGACCTCGACAAAAAAAGCGTTTTAGATGAATAATTCGTTTGTTTATGAAGATATGGTAACCAAATTTGGTATTCGAAAGTTTTTACAGTTCCCAATCACTGTACCAAATTTGATCGAAATCGGTTGACTATATCATATCGCTCCCATAGGACCGATCGGCCAAAATAACTTTTTTAAAGAAAAATTCGCTATATTTCGTTTTTTAATAAAGATATCCTAACCAGATTTGGCGTTTGGAAATTTTTTAGACCACTAAATTTTTTAACAAAATTTGTTGTGTTTTGTTTGTTTGTTAAGATATTGGGACCAAATTTGACATTCGTGAGTATTTTATAGTTCCTAAGTACTGTACCAAATTTAATCCAAATCGTTTGACTAGATCATATAGCTCCCATAGGACCAATCGGTCCAAAAACACATTTTTTATACAAAATTCGATGTGTTTTGTTTGTTTGTATAGATATTTGAAAATAAATTTGGCATTCATATCTTTTTTAAGGTATTTAAGCACTGCGTCAAATTTTATTGAAATCGGTTGACTATATCATATAGCTCCCATAGGAACGATCGGTCAAAAAAAAAATTTTTGCTTAAAAATTCTTCTGTTTTTGGTTTTTTGTGAAGAAATCGGACTTTATTACAAGCTAGTGGTACAGGGTATCCTAAAGTCGTCCGCGCCCGACTTTACGTCCGCCATTTTTAAATTTAAAATCTCTTAATTTTCAATTGCATACAAAAAATTTAAATTAAAAGTATGTCCCCATAGTTATTTATGCATAATATTAAAAAAAATAATCTATAATATGTGTTTTGCATGAAACTAGGCACAAAAATGTACAAAGTTAAATGTAAAAATTTTTTCAGCTGAAACAGGTTTTTTTTTTTACTTAAAATCTCATAATGTTTAATGAAATTCTGAAAATTTAAATAAAAAGTGTCTTCACATAGTTGTTTATGCATATTATTATAACAATATATATTAATCTATATTAAAAGAATTAGGCAAATTATTTATAAAAAATGTAAATCTTTTCTTTCTGTATAACTTGTTATCCAGCCACACATTTAATAAATAAGGAGGCGTTACTTTACTAAAACTTTCCTAAAAATCAACAATTTGTGTTAATCATGTAAAATGATTTTTTACACGGTCTACAGAGTCCGAAGAGTTCTGTTCGTTCTGTGTACTACCTAGAAGGAACTTCTAAAGAACACTTTTAGCTATATGGTTATACTGTATACCATTCACAATCAAATCGTAAGACATTCTACAGTACAATGGCACGCTCTGTAATTCTATCTTAAACTTCGACTATTTGGTTCGACTTGCTTTGATCACAAACTAATTTAACTGAATTTGGTTCATCTTAAAAGGACCTTACTGTCGATAGTTCTTTAGTTTCGACACAAGTCTTCTCTTGAGATATTGTCAAGATATGCGGTATTCACAGCGAACCAACACATTTTTGGGTCGAATGTTAATACAATATTGCATATATGCATATATATAATATAATATAATAATTCCCACTGACCCCTTGGAGGTGCATGGGGAACTAAATGTTCCCTGTTGGAACTAATGTTTCGAATGCTGTTTGCTCGATGTTTTTTTTTTTTTTGATTTTGAACGATCTTCACGAAAATCGTCGGTCCGCTATATTCTTCTGCAACTAATCTCTGTAAACCTGCTTTTAGAGTGATGTTATGTTGAGCTTTGTCATCAAAAATCTCTGATCCAAAGTGAACAGTCTAAATAATTATGGAACTGAAATGTTTTCGGTTAAATTTTTAATTTTTATGCTCAACCGTCAGCCAGTCGGTGTCACAAGGGGAATTACGTGTAACCCTAGACTTGGGTACGCGCCGTAATTTGGACACACTTCTGGAAGTGCGACTATACTGTCCACCTGAGGGCGGCTGGAAGCAGGCCCATGGTAAGGTCATGTCTCTGCCATGGGTGCTGATGGAAACCACCCATCCAGGCTGAATGCTCCCCACCATAACTTCTGTCGAAGCTGTGGCGATGAGGAGGAGCTGGAGACGATGGAACACTTTTTCTGGCATTGCCCTGGAGTGGGCAGAAAAAGATTTAGGTTCCTAAAGTGACACTTTCTTGACGATTAATCTCAGTTCTCTGAACAGAGTCCAAAATGCCTTTTAATGTTTATTCAGGCAGCCGAATGACTTCCTCACCTATTATAAGGGACCATTTAAGTGGGGAAGAGTGGTGAACTAGCTCACTCTAGCGGTATCGCAACGGGCCTATCCTTGGCTTAAGTGAGTTGGGACGTCAGTCCCAACTGCCGCCCTAACCTAACCTAACCTAACCTAAGCTTACTGTTTGATCAAAACGATTTTACTACAAAAAAAAAAAATTAACAACTCTGCAATAAGAGTATCCGATTGCGAACTGACACGATCAGTTTTGTTATAGTGACCCTCGCATAAAATTAGCATTTTTGCTATTTATTGCAGAAGTTTTTCCCCTTTACGTATACTTATATGTTTCTTTGGAATTTTTTATTTTTAGTAGAACTAGTTTTAAGCTGAAGCTCTCTACGAATTTATATGAAACTAGATTCCGAACTATTTTATAATAATGTTGTTAAAGATGTTTGTACCCTATACATCACTACTAAAATGAGTGTCGATTCCAATTATTGTAAGATAGGGAGTGGAGCAAACCTGCTCCACAAAATAACTCAATAGCAGATAACTTAAGAAAGGAAGTCCAAAAACAATAGCAGATGCCTCAGATATATATCCATCCAATACGCACTTTTAGCTTTCTAGCGTTTTCTTATCTATAATCAAACTAGAGAAACATGTTTTTTTTAAAGTTCTAAATGTAGCCATTTGATACATTTTTACATAAAATTACTCAAAAATTTCAAAAATTTGAAATTATTAGACACGTGTATCGCATTTCATTCATTTATTTTAAATCGTTTTCAAAATATATTTATCTTCCTAATATTTATTTTCTATAAATTCGTTATCTATGTATCTATTATCCGTTAAAGCATCTAACTATCAATCGATCCAACACATGTCCATCAAGCTTAGACTTTTGGCATTCCGAACTTATCTTGGCGAACCGGTTAATTTGCTATGTTCACACTTCCATAGACTGTTTGCAGTACCGCCCTCTGTTCATTGTTTTATGATAATTTGGGCAAACTTATGCAGAATTCTGCCCTGGGGTCAAGTGAATATATTAATTTTCTGTTTTTTTTTTGCAATTTTATTAGTTTGTGTGCAATGTTATGTAATCACCTTATGTGATTTTCACGGGGTTTCACAATATTCCATAACCAAGTCCAAAACTGGCATGACTTCAAAAATACGTACATTTTGAGCTTATGTCTTTAGTTTATGACTTAAGCCCACAATTACTGTCGGAACAGGTCTTTGTCATTAACTTCGCAATCTGCACGCCCTTGGCTGGATTATGGGCACCATTTGGATGATTAATTAACATCATATACGAGTATGCGAAAAATTGTTGATGTTGCTTTTTAATGACATTTTATTGTGAATTCATTTCACACAATTTTGCGAAACTTTGGCAAACAAAACCCCCTAACAACTTAAATACACACAAAATGTTTGTTTGACAGAATTTTGTTAGTTTCACACACTTCCCAAGCTTTAAAGACCTTCGTTAAGTTTTTCGCGAGAACCAGTTACCCAACTGACCTTGAAATAGTTCACTTACTAGTTCTAGTTCAATTCAAATGTATGCAAAATGTCAAAATGCACACGCCCGTATAAGATTTACGTCATTTCAAATTATTATGACGAAGTTTGCGCTTGCGCACAGAACCTGTTAGACTCGATGGGTTGTCTAGTAGTATCCACTGGTCAAAAACTTAAATAAAATCACCTGAGTCCGCCTTTCATAATTCAATTTGTACAACGAAATTCGATTTGGCTGCAATTACTCAAGCGCCTGTTGCTCATAAGTTTGGCTTAAGATCATTTATATGTGTTTTTTATTTCTATTTTTGGAAATTTATTATACAAAGCTTTAGCGGTATCTTTTAAAAACAGACTTGCACAGATTAATCAGTTAAGGAAACAAGAATTTATGCGATAATAACCACATATCCAACGAAAAGAAAGCCTTGAAATTGTTTCTTTACCTGCCATTTCGCTTAATAAACGTCAGATTGGTTTCTTATACACTGTAAAATATATAAAGCAGAGTATATGCAGTAACTTAAACCTTTCATGCACACTTTTTGCACAAGGCAGGTAAATTTTTGTTGACAATTATTTTTTATTATATAGTGATTAAATAACTAAGTTCAATCAAATTTTTAAATATTTTTTCACTCCTACTAGTTTTAATAACATGTTTTAAATATACACCAAAGTGTTTTACTAGACTAAAAATATGTATTTTTTTTATTTAATTCAAACCCAACTTTCGTATTTTAACTCTTAATAACAAATAATTGATCAGTATTGCGATTAAGTTTATTTAAAATTGCTTATAAGCCAAATGTTTTAAATATACGTTTCTTCAAAAAAATCCTACTCAAGCAAACAAATGTCTTAACAAAATACTCGAGCACTCCAAAAAATTATTAAATTATAATGCAATATTAAAGTCTAAGTTTATTTTTACACCAAAAAATTCGTTGTGGTTCAACAGATATGTTATGCACATTCATAGTGGAATGATGTACAGAAACAGCTAGCTTTTCTTATACATATATTAAAATAAGTTTACAAAATTTTAAAAGTTTTTATATCAGTTAAAACCAAAAATTATGATATACCATTGTATCTCTTAAAATTTCCTAATATAGTAGAATTTTTTTATTTATTTGTTTTGGTAAAGTTGTCAATAAGCAGCTTTCACATGCTCAAGCTCCCGAAAACGAATAATCGATTTCGATTGGATTTCACAATGTATGGGTTTATCGAAAACAAAAAGGGAAGTTATCAACAACAACAAAATCGTTTTGCTTAGCACGCTAAAACGAATCCGCATAAAATGGTTCGTTTTCCGCAGCAAGACCGAATAATTTATTTTATTTTTACTTACCATTAACAATTTCATTTTACACAATATCATCAAAAGCTAATATTATATTTTTTTAGTAAGTTTAAACGATTTTGGAAATTTCTGAATTGGTTAAAGCAAGCGGACTAGCTTTTATAAAAATTTTGGTAATAAAACCTGTTTCAGCATTTTATTTGTTAGCCTTTCCATTCCTGTCTGTGGCTTGGATTTGTATTGTTATGGGAAACTATATATTATACTATCTTTTCGAGCCAAACAATATATCTAATTTACGTTAAGCGCATGTAAACATAGCATAAGAACTGCAAACTCAGCACCACTGTTAAGCAACTAAACATTAATATTGAACCATAACATAAATCTTACTTAACATCAACCATATTATCGAACATTTTAACATAGAATACAAAAATGTTAGCAAGGTAATCTTATAAAAGCTCAATGTAAGCCGGCAATCTCTTTTCAATTGTACCTTTACCTAATATTTCTATTAATTATTAGCAATAAGGAACGATTGTGCCCGAACTGTTTTTTTCGGCGGAAGCAGAATCAATCTAAATCGTTTATCTTATCTCATTTTTAGTTATATTATTTTCCAAGCAATTACACTCGAAAAGCCAACGCAATTGAATGTTCGAAAATACCTTAGAATTTTAGAGAATTTTATGTTGTATTGAGATTAAGAATTAAATATTCTGAATCTTAGCATTAGGACCATGCATTGTTACAATGAGTATGAAATTCTCTTAGGTGTGCTCTTTAAAATATTTACCAATTAGGAATTCCTGTCTATAAATAATAAATATTACTGTCGATTAAGGGAAATGTTTTTTGGCGGTAATTTTTTGTTTTTTCTTGATTTTTTTCCCAGTGTATGCATAGTTCTCCTTAAACAGTTCATATTAATTGCTTTATTGCAAAAGTTCCAATCGTTGTATGATAAAAACCGATGATAAATTAGGGATTTGTTTCCCCGAACCTGTAGTCTAGTTTTTGACTTGAATTATTATTTTTTATATCATTTTCTTATTTGTCAATGTATGCAAATCTATTAGAATCGGCTAAGAGCTTCAGATGAAGTACAAACAGCGAGAACTTAATCCTTTTTCTAAGAAATTTTGCTCAAAGAATTGCGATTTGGTTTACAACAACACCCATAAGTCAAATATGAACTCAAAAATCTTGCCTAAGAACTGTATCTCTGTATCTGCGATTATTCTGCCAAACACAGCGATAAGCTTATCGATCTGATGATCACAATTCAATTAGTTCCTACAAATTGAAGGACACAGTGTATCTTGTGTTCGTGATTCCAAGCTTTTAACATCTTACCGTACTTGTTTTTTCCACCATCCATCGATGCGCCGTTAATTCTTGTTTTTATTTACCCACATTGTTTTTTTTTTATAGTAAATGTTTTTTTTATTTCGTATTTTTTCAGACTGTCCAAACTGCGTGGACGAGTCACAATACACGCCGAACAAGTGGACGATGCCGTTGCTGAAGCTGGGCGAGAAGCGCTACTACCTCGGCATCTTCTTCAAGGTAAGCCACATTCCGTTATTAAAATGAAATTAAAGCCGCTCTTCGAACCCGACAGCTGGTTGGTCCCTACGACTGGGCATAAATTCGCATAAACTTAAGGAAACTGTAGCTGAGTCATAACAAGTAAACGCACATGATAATTTCGCTTTGTTTCATAGCGATAAATCGATAAATCGATAACTTGTCATTAGCATTAACCTTTAGCTGCGCCCAAAAAATATACATAACATATTGCCCTAGAACGTCAGCTCAATGTCAATCGTGATACAAAACAAAAATATCTTATAAAGACAATGCAGAACTTGCCCCTGGTTTTTGATTTTGGTATTCAAACAAAGCACGTGTAAGTGACTACTCTATAATGATGCTCTATGTTTAATTTATGCATATAGCCCCCATTCATATTAAAAACAAATTAGTCGATACAAGCCGCCCCAAAAAAAAGGCCACTACACACAATTGTATTACGCATAAGCATATATCAAAGATGGAAAACGCACGCGAAACGCGTCTAATGTCGCGCGCGTTTTTGACGCGTCGCTGGCCAATGGCCGTTGGAATCTATGCGACAGGTATGCAAATTGATCGAAAAAGCAGCGGTTGTTTCTTTATAAAATATATACAAAGACGTTTTTCTACATACCTATATAGCGTTCTCCTTGAACTTTAAAGCCAAGTCATAAATTGACCACAAGTTAACGCTGCTCGGTTATTGTAATCCATAAATATGTTTCAAAGTTTCATTCAGCATTTTTTAATGATTTCAATTTTTTTCTATATTTTTTTGTTTGTTTGTAACAGTTTATTGGCAGCGGAAGTTTCGGCTTTAATGATTGATGCACGTTTTGGGGGGCGTTGTATTCCATTAGCCAATAAATACAAACATACATATATGGTTTGTATCGTATATGCAAGGTATTACACTCGGCACTAGCATGATAAGCCAAAAATAAAAAATAAAAAACATTAAAAGATAAGGTCAATTGTCTAGAAGTTGTTTAAACCACTTTACACTTGATTTTTTACAGCAAAACCTTGGTTTGATAACTAAAAAAACATTACCCAATGTTTGAACAACATTACTTGCAATTAGTTATCCAAGTTTCCCATCATATTTTAATATCACGACAACCCTGAATTTTTTAAATTAAGTTATCTAATTTTCAAAAACACATTAGTACAATTATAAGTACAAAAAAACAGAAATAATAACTTGGGCAATTTAAATATAGTCAAAAATTGAAATTGTATAATCAAGTTTAAGATAACTTGGTTTATAACACTACTTAAGCAAAGTTATAAGCAAGATTATAATTGAAAAAAATACATTCGTTAAAAGAAAATGGGATACAGTCGAGGCGGTTCCCGAGAAAGTAATTCGCTGTAAGAACTTTCTAATTGGATTTTTATTTGGTGCAGAACGATATTTATCCCTATAAATCTCGAAAAATTTGACCGATTTTGATTAAAATACACATTTTTGACTATAAATTAACTCTGTTAAGTTTCAGATAAAAATATTTAAAGTTATAGCTAACATAAAAAACTCGAAATTCGACTAGGGGAAACGGGGGTAAGATAATGATATTATTCAACAAACTTCATCTGCTCAGGTAATACGCGCTTCAGCTAATAAATTTTCGTGTCTCTGGATCGTCCCATCAAAGATAATTGAATTTTTTTTTTAAAAAATCGTAAAATAGTTTTTGCAAACTTGTTCTTTTAATTTCTGTTAATAAGTAGAAATGTCTCTTGGCAGAATTTTTTTTCTTAATTTTTTTTCTCAGTGTAGGCATGGAGATCTAAACATTTCATTTTAATTGCTTTATTGTGCAAGTGTGAATCGTTGTATGATAAAAACTTTTTCCCCGAACTTATAGTCTAGTTCGTTACTTCGATTATTGTTTTTTTTATACAAACTTAATGTAAGTTTCGTTAGCTGTAGGAACCAGCGAGGGGATGACAACTCAATCTTTTTTCATAGAAATTTGGCTTAAACTATAAAATAATTTTAGTGAACAACAAGAAATTTTTTGTTAATATTCTTGTAAAAGCATAAACATTCGAAATCAATTGTCTGAAAAGTACATTTTCTGGAAATTCTCTAATATCTCTTAAAATTCTGTGTCACCTTAGGTTTTTATTAGAGATTTGTGGGAGATTATGAAGAGACTTACATAATTTATAAAAAAAATGGCGTACGTAAAGTCGGGCGCGGACGACTTTAGGGTACCCTGTACCACTAGCTTGTAATAAACTCCGATTTCTTCACAAAAAACCAAAAATAGAAGAATTTTTAAGCATAAATTATTTTTTTGACCGATCGTTCCTATGGGAGCTATATGATATAGTCAACCGATTTCAATAAAATTTGACACAGTGCTTAAATACCTTAAAAAGATCTGAATGCCGAATTTATTTCAAATATCTTTACAAACAAACGAAACACATCGCATTTTGTATAAAAAGCGTGTTTTTGGACCGATTGGTCCTATGGGAGCTATACGATCTAGTTCAACGATTTGAATTAAATTTAGTACAGTGCTTAGAAACTTTAAAAAAACTCACGAATATCAAATTTGGTCCCAATATCTCAACAAACAAACGAAACACAACAAATTTTGTTAAGAAATCGATTTTTTGGAAGATCGGCCCTATGGGAGCTATATGATATAGTCAACCGATTTTGTTCAAATTTGGCATAATGCTTAAGCGCCTTAAAAAATTTCCAAACTGGTTACGATATCTTTATTAAACAACGAAATATAGCGAATTTCGCTTTAAAAAAGTTATTTTGGCGGATCGGTCCTATGGGAGCTATATGATATAGTCAACCGATTGATCAAATTTGGTACAGTGATTGGGAACTATAAAAAACTTTCGAATACCAAATTTGGTTACGATATCTTCATAAAAAAATGAATTTTTCATCTAAAACCCTTTTTTTTGTCGAGGTCGTTTCAAACACCCCTATGTGAGCTATATAAGTTATCCCCGATATCAAAAAAATAAAATAAACTTGTCTCCTATGGAATAGTATGGGATCTAATGTGAAAGTTTGGTAACTCTAGCTGCTACCATCTCTGAGATCTAGGCGTTTAAGAAGACAGACGGACAGATGGACGGACGGACATGGGTATATCGACTTCTCTATTCACCCTGATCATATTTTAGGTAACATTGGGGTATCTCAATACCCTCTTTATCTCGGGCTGCGCTGAATTACTTTTCTGGCCTTCTAATGTAAATTTATTGTAGTACAAAAATATTCGAATTAAATTCACATATGTATGATAAATTTATTTCTTCAAACTGTACTGAAAAATAGTTTTTGGATTCAGTATTATACTTTAAATAGGTGTGCTTTAAAAGCTGTTCTTTTATGGAATAAGATTTGGAATAGTATCTGTTATATGAAAATCAAATTATTTTGATCATATTCTTAGGAAACTCTTATATTAAAGAAACAAAAAAATAAAAACAGACCTATAAAATGTATAAAATTTGAATAACCTTAGCCCCGCAGTTATGCTTCTTATCACTTTTTCTCAATAGCAATTAATTTTAAGCACTTTGATTTATTTTTCCAGATATTTGGAAATAACTTACTTTACATCAACTTAATTAGCGCCAACAAAATGTTTTTAGTTTTTACAAATTTGAAATTGCTTAATCAGAGTTCTCCCCCCTTTAAACACCTAAAATAGAGTGTCCAAGTCAATTAAAGCCACTTGTTTTACGCATGCGTCTGAAATAAATAATAAGAACTAATTGCAACATTTTTAAACATACTCGTAAATTTTAGCAAATTTGTTAATTACGAATGCATTTGCATTTTGTTAACCCAAATGCATTATGTAATCACAGCCAGCTAGACCATAAAATCAACACCTAGTCATTACAAGTCGAAAAATTTGGCAAATAATATATGCAAATACGAGGGCAGACTTAATAGTAGTGTGACTTCTTTAAAAAAATCTAATTCTATAGAGAAAAACGCTTTCTCAGCATTATTTCAGTTTTTCGACACCTTCTAAAAAGGGAGATTTCTCAGAGTTCTTAAAATAGCATTTGCTTTTACAGACGTTCTTATCATAAGGATATCTCTTTCGACCAATGTTACACAATGTTCAATGTGAAGAATATTAATTGAATGCTCGATTTTCTTCTAGGAACTTGAATTGCTTTAGGTGCTTATAATAATTATTGTACTGCTCTTTAAAGGTAATATATGACAGGTATCCCAAAAATCGATCACCATGTTGACTACTAAACTATCGTCGAAACTCCATCTCCAACTAATCTCTCTGTGCCAAGATATATAAAAAAGGAGATGTCGCGACACCTTAGAGATTCCAAAGTTAAAGTATGATCAGGTTCTCTAGAAAAGTCAATAAAGACATGCTTGCCTGTCAAAATGGATATAGCTAGAGCAGCCAATCTAACTAGTTTGATTGCTTAATAGGTCACGGGAAAAATGTTTATTTTCTTATTATTATACCCTGTACCGTATGGTACCAAGGGTATATTAAGTTTGTGCAAGCCGAAAATGTATGTAACATATAGAAGGAGACGTCGGAGACACCCCAAAGTTACCTAAAATATGATCAGGGTGAATAGAGAAGTCGATATACCCATGTCCGTCTGTCCGTCCGTGTGAACGCCTAGAACTCAGAGATGGTAAGAGCTAGAGTTACCAAACTTTTACATTAGATCCCATATTATTCCATAGGAGGCAAGTTTATTTTATTTTTTTGATATCGGGGATAACTTATATAGCTCACATAGGGGTGTTTGAAACGACCTCGACAAAAAAAAGCGTTTTAGATGAATAATTCGTTTGTTTATGAAGATATCGTAACCAAATTTTGTATTCGAAAGTTTTTTATACTTCCCAATCACTGTACCAAATTTGATCGAAATCGGTTGACTATATCATATAGCTCCCATAGGACCGATCGGCCAAAATAACTTTTTAAAGAAAAATTTCGTTTTTTAATAAAGATATCGTAACCAGATTTGGCGTTTGGAAATTTTTTAGACCACTTAAACAATGTGCCAAATTTGAACAAAATCGGTTGACTATATCATATAGCTCCCATAAGTCCGATCTTCCAAAAAATCGATTTTTTAACAAAATTTGTTGTGTTTCGTTTGTTTGTTAAGATATTGGGACCAAATTTGACATTCGTGAGTATTTTATAGTTCCTAAGCACTGTACTAAATTTAATCCAAATCGTTGGACTAGATCATATAGCTCCCATAGGACCAATCGGTCCAAAAACACGTTTTTTATACAAAATTCGTTGTGTTTTGTTTATTGGTAAAGATATTTGAAATAAATTTGGCATTCATATCTTTTTTAAGGTATTTAAGCATTGTGTCAAATTTTATTGAAATCGGTTGACTATATCATATAGCTCCCATAGGAACGATCGGTCAAAAAAAAATTTTTGTTTAAAAATTCTTCTGTTTTTGGTTTTTTGTGAAGAAATCGGACTTTATTACAAGCTAGTGGTACAGGGTATCCTAAAGTCGTCCGCGCCCGACTTTACGTCCGCCATTTTTTATTTTTATTTCGGGGTCATATTGTACCTATAGCTCTCATAGGGGTATTTCAGAGCACCTTGAAGAAAAAAAAGTTTCGCGGATTTATGAAGATACAAAGGCCGTCAAAATATTGGCTAAAAAACATCCTAGTGTTGGTAAATGTTACATATTTAGAATAATTTGCCTATTGGTAAATTTTATAGTCCAACCAATATGAAGCCGAACTGACTTCTACTAAATGGAGCTGTCAAGATAAAAATCGAAGTGGTCGACCAAAGAGCACATTGGAAATTCTTGGACGACAGTCGGCTAAAAAAACATTACTGGTCCTTTTTAATTTTTTTTTCGGTCATTTGCCAACACTAGTATGGTAGGATAGCATTCGAAAGTTTTTGATAGTTTTAAAGCACTATACCGAATTATATAAATACTAGTGAGCCCGGCAGACGTTGTCCTGCTCAAACTTTTTAAATACTCTTAAAGTGTATAAGCATCGTAAGATTCTCTAGTTAGCTTATCTCATGAACCAATAGACGCAAACACATTGCAATTGACTAAAAACTTCCGTATTGACAACCTCTAACACATGCAATCAGATATTAAATTCATCGACGCGTTCATGAAAACACCCGTAACATGTAAAACGTAATTTTGTTTTTTAACATATATATATATGTTAGATACAGGGTGCGCCATTTGAATGTGGTCGATGGAAATATTGAAGCAGACACCGGCCCAAACAGTCACTTTCTGATCATGCAGTGGAGTTTGATGGATAGTATGAGGATTTTCTTTCCCCCAAATGCGACAGTTTTGTTTATTTACAGTGCCAGATAGCGTGAAATGGGCCTCATCAGTCATTAAAATTCGCTCCCAAAAATCGGCCAATTACATTTAATGAACATTGACACTATTTCCGCGCGTTCTTTGGGCGTGAATCGATTCATGGTTAAAATTGTAATGCAATAACCTTTCCAAAATGTGTTCGACGACGTCAATCGGTTGAAATCTGTCAAAGTTATTCAATATTTCCATCGACCACATTCAAATGGCGCACCCTGTATATACACTATATACACATTATATAGCTATTATACCACCGATTGGTCAATTAAACGCTTTTGGTGCATAATTCGTTTGTTTACAGAGATATCATTGCCAAAAACTTCGTGTAGTTTTAAAGAGTTTCTTAGCGATAAAACAAATTTTATTACTTTTTAGCCTGCCCTCGTTTACGCACCAACTATTACCATATTGCAACTAATACGTGGGCCTTATGACGTTAGGCAGAAAAAAATACTTTGATCATCCAAATTTAGCTTTAAAGTTCTTTGATTGCATTTCGAATTGAGTTGTCACCATTTTGTGGAGCAACTTTAAAATGCAAATATATCAAGTTGTCTTTTTTAATAAACTCAACTGGCGATTAATTAACTAAGTAATGACGTTACTCTTAAAAGCCATAATACTCTAAACATGTTTATAAAAACATTTAGCAATGGCAATTAAAATATTTCATTTTATATATATAATCGTCACTAAACTAAACGACCCACATCGAATTGTTTTCACCTAAAAAGTCTGTTTGTACCCAACTAAGTAATTAATTTGATACAAATAAATGCATTAATCATGAACCATGTTTAGACATAAACACAATTTAGCAAACAATACTAATCATTTATTTATAAGCTAACTGTACCTATGTGAGAATAAATAAAAAAAATATATATGCATTAAAAATTCACTAGAATTTCGAATAATTAAAACGCTTAAATTTCTATTTAAACTTTAAACGATTTTGTTTTTTAATAGCAGCATATAAATTCACAAATTTCTTGTATTCTTCAATTGTTAAAATGTGTTGAAATCTTGTTTTTTAATGAAAATGGTTCATTGTTCTTAATTTTTAATGGATTTGTTTATAGACATAAGCCGTTAAAGCTGAGATATATAAAGCAAATATTTTATAATCTTTGAGATAAGCTTGCAAGGCATTGCAAGTTTTTAAAATTAAAAAAAAAAAATCTAATTTGACTAAAAGCTATTTGAGTTTATTACTGGGTCTTAAAACTTGCACTCTTAAAAACAATATAAAAAAGCAATGCAAGTCATCAAAAGTTGCTGGGCACCATATGGGGAACTCAAGTCAACGCGAGTAAAGACGAATTTCCGTAAGTTGCGCCACCAACGGAGGCTGTTTTTTTTATTCCCAACTATTTACCTCATAGGATGCATACAGGAGCGGATCCAGGATTTTGGTAAGGGGGGTCCAGAGAAATCTGTCCAGAGAAATCCATCTTTAATAATTGTGAAAAATATTTTTATTAGGGTTTTCTGATCCCGAAGGGGGGTCCGAACCCGAAAACCCCCGTGGATCTGCCACTGGATGCATATGTATATGATTTGCAAATTCTTTTTCAAAAAATGTGGTACAGTTGAGGCGGTGCCCGACAGTAGAATACCCTGAACCTTTCCTCTAGAAAACATTTTTTCTGCATATTCCTACTGAGACCTTTCCAATTGGAATTATTATTTTTTTTGTGAAATTCGATAATCACAACTACCGATTGTGATGAAACTACGTTAGAGTTACGTTAAAAAAGATATTTAAAGTATATGGGGTAAGTTTCAAGGTGATATGTTGAGGGGTGTGGGAGAAAATGCGATAAATCGATTGCAGTGGTCTGCATCGATAAAATTTGGATGAGGATTTGTTTATTAGAGCCTAATAAATCAGCTTACTAAAAACTGTGATTCAAGGTCACTTGAAACCATTATTTTTTTTTTTCGTAAAAGTGTAACTCACAGCGACCCTAAGGTTAAAACAAAAGACCTTCCGCTTTCCTCATGAATAGCAGTAGGTTTTTTGTTGGTATTGACCTGAGATGGAAGGGACTAATCCGTTCCTTTCCCATGTGACAGGCTCTGCCCTATACCAGCGCTGGGCAGTCACAGAGAATATGTCTGGTGGTTTTACCGTCTTCTAGACAGAGCCTGCACTCTGAACAGTCCGATAGGACAATTTTCTGTATATGGTATCTAACAGTGTGCTGGCCAGATAGGTATGCTACCAGTAGTTTTAAGTTCGCTCTGCAATGACCTTTTGTCTTGATCATATCCAAAGGTGTGACAAGCTTTTTTGCTTGATGCAGCTCCAGTAAGAAGAACCAATATCTCCAATGCTCTCCTGCAGCCCATTTGTTTGTCATGGTCTGGGTGGAGGCACCCTGTCGTGCTAGATCGTCAGCGATCGTGTTACCATCCACTCCTGCGTGTCCAGGTACCCAACATAGCAGACCTTTGCTCCGGGAGGACAAGGTTTGAGGTAATTATGGCATTCTTTAACCATTCTGGAGGAGATGCTCCAGGATGATAAATCTGAGTAAATACAGATGTTTGCTACCCTTGTTCCCTTATGAAGGATACTATGGGCGCAGAGCTCTATGGCATGAATCTCTGCTTGAAAGACGCTGGGCCAGATGGCCATTGCGATAGAGATTCTGGTGTTGGGTCCAATGACTCTAACCCATACACCCTGCTCAGTTTTGGACCCATCCGTGAACAATTGTTGCCATCAGAGGTTTCCACAGGGGCTGCCAACAGCCTAAGTCTCCCGACTTGAGAGAAGCGATTTAAATTTCTTGTTGTGAAATAATTCCGTGATCATAAGTAGAGAATATATAAGTGCGGCATGACTAGTGTCACTTGCTAAGAGTCCAAATGTGATCTGGATACGCAGTAGAGATTTAAACTTCTTGTTGTGAAATAATTCCGTGATCATAAGTAGAGAATATATAAGTGCGGCATGACTAGTGTCACTTGCTAAGAGTCCAAATGTGGTCTGGATACGCAGTTGACTCTGCATGGCTGACTTTTGGACGCAAATGTGCAGTGGTGTGAGTCCAAGGACTGACTCCATGACAGCTGTCGAAAGGTACGCATAGCTGCCGAGAGAGATATGCATACTAGTCTTTGAAGCGTGCCTCATTTCTTTATGGCCACATTTTGCAGCGTCTTGGGCCACCACACAAGGGCTGCATATGTGACTATATATTCAATTTCCCACAAGTTCCCATTAAGTTGCGTCTATTATCTTTAAAATCATTACGAACAGCTTTTCTTCGTATCAACGAGATTGCCATTCTACAGCTACAACTATCCCAACAACTTTTCCATGCAATCTTCACCCACTCGAAATCGCATGACATGACTTTAATAAAAAGAGCTTTAACAGCAGCTTTTTCAATTCGTATTGAGTTTGGACTTTGGTTTAACTATACCGTTATATGTCGACCAAGTTGCAATCAAACCGCACTGACACATGTCCAATTCCGTTGGTTGGATCTGACGCCTGACTCCGTTGCGTCGTTTTTGGGGCTCTTTTTCGATCAACTGATGGACGGACGGTAATAAAATCGAAATGTTTGCTGACAGCGAATTTTTTGCTTTTTTGTTTTTATTTTGAATTATTTAACAGTCGACAGTGGTGGAGAGGAGAGGAGCATCAGGCGGGAGGTGTTTGGCGTGCTGGCATCGTGTTTGGAATTCAATTTCCATGCCAGGCCAATTAGTGATGGAAAAATCAGTTCGGCAGTTGTTGCAATATATCGTTCGAACTACAAAGTTGCCAAAATGGTTGTGTGACATTTTTGTAATATCCTGTTACACTTAATAAGTACACACACGCACACACACACACAAACACACGCACACACACACAAACCATAAAATTTTATATATTCAATTAACACTAATGGCTTTTGGGTGCGTGTTGCTGTCTATATTTACCTGACCTAGCCACATGAATTCCCACCAGTCGAAGGGTAATTAGTTCAGATTAACTTGCAACAAGACAAAAACCGGTAGACTCTGAAAATTTCAGAAACTCGCGTCTACGTTAGACACACTTTAATATAGTCCTAGATGCAGTAGGCGCCCATTTTGTAACCAATTATCTATCTTAACCTACTTGTCTTTTGCATACACTCCACGCCACTTAAATAGCGCGCTCTTATTTAAAAAGAAAAAAAAAACTATTTAAAACTATTTAAATTCTTGTCATCGATTTTTTTCTATATTTTGTGGCTATACGATTTTATTGATTTGGCCACATTTTGTTGGCAGACATTTTTTTCAAAGAAATTTAAAACAAACTTTTTTACTAAAGGTATTTGATCGATTTTTACGAAAAATAAAGAGAAGGCCAAAAACAAATTTATATGATGATTGACATACTTAATAAATATATTGAAATAAAATGAAACTGAAAATTTCAATTTTGTTTAAAATCTTTTATATTGATTCGACTCACTGGAACACAATCAATCTGGCCATTTTTGTATTGACTATAAGATTACGAATAAAAATATGCGGACGACTTTGAGATACCCTGCAAAAATAAATTTATTTGTCGAATTTGGTTACCATATTTAAATAAACCGATTTTGATCAAATAAAAAAAGGTCAGATTTCGATATCTTCATAAAAAACAGAAATAGAACGAATTTGGTACAAATATATGAACTTTGGAGTGCCAAATTTGGTTTCGATATCTTCATAATCAAACGAAACATAGTGAATCCTGTGCAAGAATCAATTTTTTTGCCGATCCCAAAGGACCATGGGCTTAAAAATCCTCCAATAACATGCTGAGTGCAAACTTTGATTTTTTGGTCGATTGGTCCTATGGCAGCTATATGATATAGTCAAACGATTTTTATAAAATTTGATATAGCGCTGGAGATCTCTTAAAACTTCCTTATGGGATCTATATTATGTAACCAGATATCAAAAAATAAAATAAGCTTGTCTTATATATAAAATTCTCGTGTCTCAATGTTAGCTACCATACTCCTCCGAAACGGCTGGACCGATTGTCATGAAATTTTGTGTGCCTATTGGGTAGGTCTGAGAATCGGCCAACATATATTTTTCATACTCCTAAGTGATAAGAGTTGTCCACCCCAAAAATTTTTTTTAGTTTTTCAGTCATAATTAATGAAGGATATATATAATTTTAAGGAATAAATTATAATAAATTATAAAAGTTAATGTTTGGTGTTTTGTTATTCCACGTCCTAACCAAATTACCTAGAAATAATTTATATGACAAAACAACGATTGTCGGGTCAGCTAGTCGCCCATAAAATAATAAGAGATCTAATCTGAAAGCTTAGTGGTCTACCTCTTACCATCTCTGAGATCTACTTGGGTATATCAACTCCTCTAGTCAGCTTGATCATACTTTAGGTAACTTTGGAGGGTCTCTATGGCTTTCACTAAAGTTTTCTCAGGCTTGAAGGAACTAACTACTACTACGAGCCTCATAGAGCCTCATTGGTTACAATCATCGTGTTGTCGTTATAACGTGAAATTAGCTATGAGCTGGCTGCCGTAGCAGGGGGATTGACCAATAATTGTTGGGTACCTCTTGGAGACATGTTTCCATTATTGTTTTGTTCCATGCTATTCTGACATCTTTTATGAGAATCAATGAGTGATGGGTTCAAAGATTTTTTAGTTAGAAGCCGCTACTGATATGGGGAAACAGACGCTTACCTGATGGCAATTTGGCTGCCAAAAAGGCATCGGGGTTTGTTGTGGACTGCTCTTAGCTTCAGGACTCTTCCTAGACCTTACCGTCATGGGTGGCCGTACCGATAGCTATGCTACCGCCGGCAACGCTCTTGAATTCATAGCCCCTTATAAGCCCTCTCACCACGACAAGGTGGCAATCCCCGAGAGAGCAACAAACCATTAATATTTTCTAATTTTCAATTTTTCTACTATAGCATAGACTGTGTTGAACGAGTGAGGAATAGTATAACTTTTCTCATGGCTCATGGGTCATCATTTTTAATGCCTTGTGTAGTCTTGTCTAAAGTATATTTAATGCGAAAATCGTCATAATTGAATTAGAGTCTTTCAGAACTGATTGATTGATTGATGATAATGTACTCCGTTTGTCAGGACGCTAATCGAATTTTATAGAAAAGTTAGCAACAGCATTAACCTGTTGACCTGCTCTATTCAAGTGGCGCGGAGTGTGTTGTAGGTTAGCTGATGTACAAGTAAATTGATTACTTAGCTATACAAAAGGCTTTGGCTGGATGTCCGCCTTGACGTGCGGAATCACATTTGGTGTCCTGGTTGCGGTCCACCGCGACGGTGACGTCATTAACCGTGCTTTAATTGCATTACCCGTAATTGTGCGAGCATAAAGAGTAAATAGGCGTACACCTGAAGCCACATGTTCAACGCCAAGGAAGTGTTTAATGGCCATTTGTTGTACAAAGTATCTGCAAGCAACATATGTGGTGGGATGTGGGTGTAAAGGGGTGTAGGCGGGGTGTTGGCGGATATGTTATGTACCGTGTGTGTATTAAAGGTGTGCCGCTGAATGTGTTTATTGGGCTGTTAATGAATGCTTCACGAATGTTGATAGTCAATTAGAGTTTTTTTTCTTTTTTTTTCAACTTTAATGCGTTAACCTGCCGTGTTATGGGGAAATTCAATTAGGTATAGACAAATCATTTCCAGCTTAACAATTTATGCTCTGGATTTGGTAAATGTACAGCTTACCTATGCAATCCATTAGCTTTTGTATAATTTCATAAGTTATTTTTGAAAGTCAGCCTCTTAAGCATCCTCTTGGCATCATCTTTTTTGCAAGTCACTTTATCGATTAACACTCACTTGGAATCTAATTGAATTGCTTATCGTTTTATCGTTACAGGCGAATTGGTTCAAAGCCACACAATATTGCCGATATCATGGCATGCATCTGGCAAGCATTTCATCACAGGAAGAGAACGATAGACTGGAAAAACATATACGCGATTTTGGTAAGTTCAATACGATGTGTTAATGGAGTAACTAAAGAGGAAAAGAGTGAGTCACTAAGAACGATTGAGACATCAGTTTTTAATCGGATTATAAAAACTCAACTGACAAATTGATCTTTAATGCGGCATGCAAGTTTATTTCTTTTAAACGACTTAAATTTATTAAATCTTCGAAATTGTTTGATACGATTTATTTTTTATTTGCAATGTCACAATGCAAAATGATTTGAATTGCCAAATTTTTGTATAAAAGTGAAGAATTACTTTTACAAAGCTGGAACTTTGTAGATAGCACGCATAACATTTATAACAGACTTTCGGCCGATCTGGCAATGCTTTAATCTACTGCCCATACTGGGGCTACATACATTGCGTATACGTTATTAAAGTCTTTAAAAAAAAAGAGTTTTTGATTTCAAGAACTTATAAGGCATCTATAAGAAGGTATTGCCATGAAAGTCTCTATTAATTAAAGCTGTAGGTCCCCGTTCTGTTCGAACAGTTATTAACAGAGATCCCCTATGCTCCCCTCTAAGGGGTCAAACAGGGAATTATTTATTGTTTTTAAGCAGGTATTGCAGTGTACGTTACATAAATACACCAATTATTGCAATACGCCTGTTGGTTCAAAAGGTGTTTAAAATTTAATTTTAATTATGTGGAAGCCTTAGTATTGAACTTTCAAGGACATGCAAGTCATCGACGTAAAGGTCTTGAAGTGCTTCATATAAATGCGCCAAGCATTATTCGACGCTGGGTTCTTTTTTAAAGTATTTAGTAATTAAAACTTAAGTTCCAGATCAGCTTGATTCCAGCCAAGCATAACTTTTAGCTCAAAACGCTTTTCCACCTGACGCACATGACAAACTTTTTTGGGTCTGTTTAAATTGTTACCAACTTCAAAATGAGAAAAATACATTCAACAAACATGTCATAAACAAACCCAAAAGAGTTAAGCGCACTTTAAGTGCAACTCTTAGCCATGTTGCATTGCAGCAAATCAGTTAAGAGCGGACTCAAAAAGGCGATAGCCAGCCAATGTCTAATGGCTACAACACAATTGTCTGGGCTCTTTGACTTTCGAGATCATAATATGCGGAAGTTGGCAACAAAAAACCAAAAGCCAGCAATAGACCTCAACAACGACAACAAAAGGGAAACATCCACTAACTCATTTAGTGGGGGACTGCTCTGGAACACTGTCGAGTCATTCATTTATGCTTGCATACACTTTCCAATGCGGCTTTGTGGCAAGTTGCATAAATTCATATTTAGCTGCATGCCATGAACATGAACAATTGTATTCCAAACTATGCCGGCCGGACACACGAGGGATTGAACACTGAGAAAAAAGTACTCTCAAAAATAATAAAGCCCCCAGCACTACTCATTGTATCTGCCCCTGTTTAAGGATCTTGAAAAGTTTATTATGCACTTGACTTGAATCCTGTTTTTCAAAACGAATCTGACTAAATAGACAAATAATCTCTGACTGACACTTGAACTAAAAGTTTCCAATGAGTTCGACCTGGACTATCCTGAGTTCTTCTTCGCAATGTTTGAATGTTCATAGTTTTTTTGACTGTACAAATTCCCAATGGCGGCAACAGCGTGAGCAAACAAAACCCAAAAGTGAATGTACGCCAATGACAGTGCTTTTGTGGGTTCATCCCCCTTCCCCCCACCCCATGTCCACCCAATTGCCTTATGTAGTCTGACGTACTACTATGCGCTTATTAAAAGTGCAATGGACAAACTTTAATCGGTTTATGTGCATGATAGTCGTATACATAATTTAATAGCATTTTGCTTGCATTTCATTAACAGGCTTGGGCCACGAGCATTTCTGGATTTCCGGCACAGATCTGGCTGACGAGGGTACCTTCTTTTGGATGGCCACGGGGCGACCAATAACATTTACCAACTGGAATGCCGGCGAGCCCAACAATTTCCGCTACGAGAATGGCGAAGAGGAGAACTGCCTTGAACTGTGGAATCGTGATGGCAAAGGCTTAAAATGGAACGATTCCCCTTGCAGCTTCGAGACCTACTTTGTGTGTGAGGTGCAACCGAATTAAAAGTAACACATAAAACAGTTTGACAATCCGATGAAAAACGCCCAGAATATACATCCCGACAACATACCGAGCTCTACTCTGCATCTTAGTTTAATTATGAAGTAAAGCGTTGAGTTTTCGAATGCTGTGCGTTGTTACAGGTCCTTCATGTTAGTTATTAAGCATACGACCTGTGTGTGTGGTTAGTCGTAGCAATACAAGAAAAGCATAAAAAATCAAAAACAAATTGCATATCTATCTATCTAAATATATCTATATATATATATTATGTATCTGTAGTTATTTGTAGTAACTTTAAGTGTAAATTCTTGTTGATAATTAGCTAGTAGAATAATTAAATTATACGCTCGTGTAAATCGTAGAATTTGTTTCTCATGTAAAAAAACAAATAAAATTCGTAAAAAAAATATTAAAGTGATTATTTAGTGCGCTTGACGACCGTAGAATACACTACATGTACGTTTGGTGAAATAAAAGTACGTAAGTATCGAATAGAAGAACATAGCTTAAATACTACATATCTACTCTACGTATTTTGGTACCAAGAACTTATGCATTGCCTTAATCTATAACATCCTTACATCCACTTTGGCCATCCTTGGCTACAGGGTATAAAAAAAATAGCAACCGACAAAACACTTTGCCGCAAGAATTTTGTTTTCATGTTACAAGTGCAACAGTGCGTATGAACAATCCATTTGGCAGCGCCTTGCCTAGCAACACAAACAAAGAACAACAAGAACAACAACAATACCGCTCAATAATATTCTGCCATTATGAGCGCAAATAAAATTGAAAGTGGCTTTCAGCACTGCGCTCCGCCCGCTCTCTTAGCCGTAGCCCCAAGTTACGCTCATCGCCTGCCTCTCATACAAAGCAGCTGCTGCTGGGAGTAAGAGAAATTGGGCACATGTCCGCCCCACATGTTGCCGTTCTCACGCGTAAACAATGCCCAGAACGGCAGCACTTCATTACTCACACTCACACTCGCACTCAAACACATGCACGCAACACAGCTACACAGCAACACTCTCCCAATCGCGTTGCCTTGCTCTCTTTTACGGCACATTGACATTTGACGCTCATAAATTTGGCGCTCTTCAGTGCACCCACCTGTCAGTCTGCCTGCCAGCCAGCCAAACTTAACAAAACTAATGCTGATTAAATAATAATCTCTTTGCTAATGGTGGCTGCAGCGACGCCGACGCCACTTATGTTACTCTGCCATGATTTACTCTATGCAGAGGCTTCAAAGGACGCATCAGTCCGAGGCCGTTGTTCTTGACTGCAAGAGCAACAACAAAATGACATTGTTGCCACTGTCAACGTTGACTGACGTGCCGCCGTCTGTCTATCTGTCTGTCTATCTTTCGTCTTGCCCCCTTGTTGGCGTGCCTGCCGGCGAGAGCTTCTTCTGCACTGCATACGCCTACCCCAAGCGATTTCTCCCTTGTGCTGTTGCTGTTGCTGCTCCCCCCTCGAGACAGACAATCCGAGCAGTTGGTATGAAATGTGGACGAACGTCTCAACTGCTGCTGCTGTTGTTTATGCGCCCAACGAGCTGGACGGAATACCAAATGACAGTGCACGGAGCAAGGGCCACTTGACAAGAGCAGGCCAGAGCAAGGCAAAGCGCAGGCGCACGATATTCTAAGAGAGTCAATATATGTTTATTTTTTTATATTATGGTAGGTACTTGGTACATTTAAAAAAAATAATAGTAAATCTTTCGACGCTTAAATAAAAATTATTAATTAAAGAAAAAAAATTAGCAAAGCTCAGATGATCCGAAGCCAAGGGCGTGTGCTGCCAGCCCTTATTTTAGCTAAAGTTATTTTAAATTCTGTTAAAATAAAAATTACTTACATTTATTTAAATAATTAATAACTATAAGATCCAAAAATATTGCAAATAGTAAGAAATTAAACAATGGCTGTAATTTATCGTTAACTAGTGAGCCCGGCAGACGTTGTCCTGCCCAAACTTTTTGAATGCTCTTGAAGTGAATAAACATCGTAACATTTTTTAGTTGGTTTATCTGGAAAAATATAAGATTTTTAGATTAGTTTGCAGCTCGATTCAAACTTGCAACATTATTAGGCGAATGTCGCGCTTCACGGGTCTGTCTTAGACGAATTTTTTGACGTTCATTGCGATCTTCACGTTTCTGGGCATTACGATTAGATTGATAATTAATTTGATTCGTTGCATTTCCTCCAATTGAAATACATCATTCATTAATCGATTAGGAGACGATATCCCCAATTTTCCTAATGCTTTATTAATATGAATTAAAGCTTTATTGTAAACTTCAGGCGTAAATTCCATCACTGGATTACGTTTTGGTTGACGTACTCGAAACAAAATATCTTCTGATAAATAATCTTGATATTTAACCACAATTCAGTTGGATTTGATGAAAAACATGTTTCCAAAATATTCGCAAATAGAACACGTATTTCAAATAGATGAGCAGTAATAGCAGAATCTGCTAAAGTTTGATCTCAGTGCAAATCTTTTTCCAACAAATTCAATTTTTGACATGCCTCTCGATACATTGCACACAATACGCCATTCACTGTTCTCAATGATTGAAACGATGTTGGACCTCGAATATTGATTAACAACAATACCAGTTTTTGTATACCATATATGGCAATATACATACAAAAACCGATATTTACAAAAATGCTTATATCTCACAAACCAATACTTAAAACCTCCGTATTGACAACCTCTAACACACGCAAAAATCAGATTTGAAATTCATCGACGCATTCATGAGAACACCCGTAACACGTGAAACATTAGTTTCTTTCGTATATATAGATATTGCGCTTATTTGTTTAGCCTATATATAATTAGTGGTCATAAAATGAAAAAAAATTTGATACAGTCGAGGCGGTGCCCGACAGCGTAATACCCTGTACCTTTTCTCTCGAAAAATCGGGAAAAGATATTGACATGATTCAAAAAACTTCATCTTCTGAGGAAATATGCGCGCCAGTTGGTAAAGTTTGGTGTCTCTAGCTCTTCTAGTCTCTAAGATCTAGGCGTTCATACAGACGGACGGACGGACATGGCTCAATCGCTACCTGAGGTTACGATAAGCATTTTGGTATAAAGGACTTGGGGTCTGAACGTTGCATACATTGCACAAATTCAGTATACCCTTTGTATCTATAAGTACAGGGTATAAAAATCGGGCTTGTGTCTGTTCTATTGAAGATTTATATCGCTTATAAACAGCTGTTTTTCTTGAAAACGTTGTTTTCATAATAACTGAACGTCTGTTAAATAAGAAAACATTAACAATATTTTATATTGTCCAACGATGGATCCTACACTCTGTGTATTGTGATTGGCGAATCAAAATAGAAATATGCAATAGATAAAAATAAATGAATTTTTGAATTATTGCAAAAATAAAATAAAAAAAAAAATATATATTTTATATTTCCATTAGTTTATTTATCAAAAATAAAATTTTATCGAAAGCCGTGTTGAAAAATAATAATGAAATGAGTTGAGTGTAGCCAGTATATAGCATTCACTCAGTGGCGGATTTATCGTACAGGCTAAAGCCTAGGGCGGCAGAATTAGGGGCGGCAAAATTAAAGTCAATAGCATTAAAAAAAAAAAACAATTTATTTGGATTCAACTGTACTTGAAACTGTATTTGTGTCTGTAAAATATTATTAATAATTCATCTTTTTTAATACAATTCAAAATTAGAATAACGCTGTGAATTTTTCTCAATGTAGCAGTCGTTGAAATTTGCATTTAACTTTCATTTACGCGGCTTAGAAACCTGACGGCGCGCCTGCGTGTGAACGAGAATCATCTAAAAGATAACAACACTGCCGAAAAACGAGCGTGCATCCTTGATCCCTAGCCCACCAGTTCTTCATAAGTGTATCATGACGTGAATACTCTGAAAGTCATCTTCAAGCAATAACAAGGAACGAAGCTAGAAGAATATGTGTTCAACTGAAATTTTTGGAGATTTCATTTTTGCAAGGTTTATGGAGCTTCTTATTGACATCATTCAATGTAGTCAGCAAGAAATTGCAAAATGTGAATACGAATAGTCAGAAATAGTTCTGAAGTGATCTCTTTGTTCAACGGACTCATTAAAGTTGTGTCTGATACTCGTGAAGAATTCGATCAATACGAAGAGAAAGCTCTCTCTATTTCCACAATTCAGGAATATAAAGTACTCAGGCAGCGTCGAAGGAATCTGAATCTGCAACCTGGTGAAAATAGAGACAATAGTATCCAATTGAGTGGCCGTGACTACTTTCGTGTCAACGCATTCAACGTTATCTTGGAACGTACTTTGACATAATTGACACGAAGACGTAAGGCATATCAAAAAATCTATTCGAAATTTTCTCTCATCACTGATATGAAACATCTTAGCAACGAATTTTACTTGAGAAAACCACCATATTGAGCAACTACTAGACGCAAGATCTTGAGGAAAATTTGGGAAATGAAATGGTCTTTTTCAAGACATTAGAACATTTCAAATTATTCGCCGCTGCAACTCTGAAAATGCTGAGATAGGATTATCTGCAAATCTTTTACCCTAATGTTTAAATTGCGTTGCGGATGTTTGTTTCAATTCCTATTTCGAATTGTAACGCAAAAATATCGTTTTCTGTTTTAAAACGCGTAAAAAACTATCTTAGATCTTCATTGGGCGAAAACAAACTGAATGCTTTTGCGTTGTTAACGATAGAGTCAGATATGTTTCTATCTATCGATTGTGAAGAAAAATCAAGACGTAAAGAACTGTGAGTAAGAAGTGTTTAAAAAAGGGTTTTGTTGAATACCTTATCCATGCCGATGTCGAATTTGTTAATTTCGTTAGGTATTTCATTTATAACGAACTTTATTGTAATAAAGCACTGATGATAATCACAATCGCATTTAATACATTTTTTCCTTTTTTGTTGTGAAAAAAGGGCGGGAAGTTTTGGATTGCCTAGGTGCGGCAAATATTTCAATGTTATGCCACAAGAAATCAAACGGCTTTGGAAACGGTCCAAGAAATTGGTTCTTTATTAAGAGGTCAAAAAGGTATTTTCCAAACAGTTCGAAATACATATATTATATGTATGCTTAAAACTTCTGTAGGTTTCCAAGAAACAAAAATAGAAAATATTCTATAACAAGTAATATAATTTATTTTCTTGTTTTAAAGTTTATATTTTTATATGACTGAAGACTGAAGCCACTCGCCAAGGCACTGATTGGACCTTATCAGTGCGGCTTCAGACCTGGCAAGTCCACCGTCGACCAGATATTCACACTGCGCCAAATCCTGGAAAAGACCCACGAACATCAAGTCGACACTCACCACCTGTTCGTCGACTACAAAGCAGCTTTCGATAGCCCAATAAGGGATCGCGTATATGCCGCAATGTCTGAGCTCGGTATCCCTGCGAAGCTGATAAGGCATTGCAGAATGACGTTGAGTAATTCCTGCAGCTCCGTCAAGGTAGGAAGGGACCTCTCCGAGCCTTTTGATACCTTGCGGAAGGCCGGCGTACATCGCACTGGCACTATCTTCTACAAGAGTGTCCAGCTCCTTGCGTACGCCGACGACATCGACATCATTGGGCGTAGCAAGCGAGATGTCACCGCGGCCTTCAGTGCTATCGCACGGGAGTCTGCGAAAATGGGTCTGGCGGTAAATAAGGGCAAAACGAAGTATATGCTGTCGTCAAGTAGGGACGTGCGGCGGCTTGGGTCCCAGATTACGGCCGACAGCTATACTTTCGATGTTGTCAAGGAATTTATCTACCTTGGAACCGCCGTTACCACCGACAACGATGTCAGCCTGGAGATCAAGCGCAGAATAACTCTTGCCAACAGGTGCTATTTCGGTCTCAATAGGCAATTGAGTAGTAGAGACCTCTCTCGCGCGACAAAACTATCACTCTACAATGCACTCATCCTTCCAGTGCTTCTTTACGGCGCGGAAGCCTGGACCGTGTCGCTAACTGATGCAGCTGCCTTGGGAGTTTTCGAGAGGAAAGTACTGCGCAAGATCTTTGGTCCTATTCGAGTTGGCGATGACTACCGCATCCGCACCAACCAGGAGCTGTATGAGCTCTTCAACGACATGGACGTTGCTCAGCGTATCAACATCCAGCGGCTTCGCTGGCTCGGACATGTCGTTAGGATGGACGAGGATGCTCCAGCTAAACGTGTGTTCGATGCGGTAGTCAGCGGCCGTCGGCGGAGAGGACGACCGTGTCTGCGTTGGAAAGACCAAGTGGAAGGGGCCCTGTCTTCGCTCGGTGTGACCAACTGGAGAAGGCACGCGCAATGCAGAGGCGCCTGGAGAGACGTTTTAAGGCAGGCCGTAACCCGGTAATCGGGTTGTTATGGCCACATAAGAAGAAGATTTTTGTATGAACATATAGTATGATGTAGATGCATAAAAATATGCAAATTTCCTTATTTATTTTTATTTAATTATTAAGGATAAGGAAATTTTAAATATTCTACGTAGCCAGAGCTGATTGTAGGAGAGTCATAATTTCGTGACAAGTTTGGGAAATCACCTCCAGAGCAGTCCAAAAGAAAAAACAACTTTCCTCATTTGGCAAAAGTGCACAAATAATGGTTGTGAGTACAAAAAAATGATGTATAAGTTTTGTAATTTATTTTCACTACTTTACGTAATTTATAATGGTACTTCCCACAAAGCATTTTCCATATTCCGACTATTTATTCATTTATTGATAGCTTCATATATTGAGAAAGACTTTGCGCTAACAAGATACAATTGGTAAATGAATAAACGTTTTTGAGTATAACTCTAAATTCCAAAAATAAAATTTTTAAAGAAAAATTTAATATAAAATTAAAAAAATTTGTTGTTTATCACAAATAAGAATGATTAATTTTTTACACTTAGATTCACTGCGAGAAATACAAAAAATACAAATTTGTAGGTAACATTTCTCCAAAGATTACTAAAGTACTTAGTATCCTAGATTCACTTATTTTCATTCGAGAATGGAAAGATAGTAAGGTACATTTTATTAATTTTATTTATTATACGTACAAATTATCACAATTTAATAGCTAAGAAGAAAAAAAGAAAGAGATCTATCGCCATCGACGCGACTATTTCATAAGTAAGGTAAAACTTCTTAAATTGACATTTTGAAAATTTAATATTAAACATATTCAAGTTCAGAAAAATAAGTTTTCAGTTAATACATTCTTCCTGCGCTATAAATATATTTGTAAAGCATATTGGTTTTACAAAAAATATGATATAATTATTATTTAAAAAAATAAATTTAAAGTCATTCTAGTATTATCCTGGCTTATAATATAAGATTTACAAGCACCAACCGCTACTGCATTTTCAAAGAGAAATTCTCTCTTAGTTTTTTATTTAAATTGTTCTCTTTATTGCTCTTAGTTATTGCGTTCGAAGGCAGCAAACAGCAAAAGTAGCAACAGCAGCAGCAGCGCCCAGTGTTAAGAACCTTACCGTCGGAACCAAAACACAAGCACGCACGGAAAAATCTTGGCCACGAACGCAATGGTCACGACAACGCCAACGATGTCTCGGGCTATCCCGAATATTAGTTCTTTGTAGACATTTTCCCGGTTCGGACGTGCGCGTTACGGCATGCGGAAAAAAAATTCAGTGCTTTTTAATTTAGTTCAAATTTAAAAATTTTTTAACTTAATTTGATTTGGCTGCCGTGCGGGACAAGATGTCGCGTGCTCGGAAATAAGTCGTTGTGAATTGTAAGCATAATGTTAGTGCATGGAATAAGCATAAAGCAATGAATACCAAATGAAGAAGTGCGTAAATTATGATAATATATCCGAATATATATTAGTCTGGAAAACAAAGTTACAGAGGGGCTTGCCATAACCTAGTACCAGTAAAAATCGGCGCTCTTTGTGTGGGCTGTCTGACTGACTGTGTGTGTGTTTGTGTGTGTGTTTGTATCTGCGTGTGTGTCTCTGTGTGTGTGTGTATATGCGGCGTGTCCTGATAACATCGGAGAAAGTAAAATTAGGGCAAAATGCTTGTGCTTCAGTGAGCGCTCGAGACGAGTCAAGTCGTGCGCCATATTCACATTCGCCCGTCGAGTTACGAGTCCTTTTTATGCTCTTGTATTAGTTTTGGCGTGTGTGTGTGTGTGTGGTGTGTTCAAGCGCTTTTCTAGCCTAATTAATTCAATGGGCGTTTTGCCTAGCAGTGCGTACTTTCAAAGCGTCACTTTAAAATCTATTAAAAAAATGCTACCAAACTGTCGGCATATGCCGGCGGGCTATCAAAATTAAAAATAAAATAAAATTTATGATTTATGGTCAAATTTAATAGCAATAAATTAAAAGTTGCCAAACTTAATATATGTATAATATGCATATTGTATACAGTACACACGCAAAAGTGCTTAAAATAATTCAAAATGTGAGCAAAATCAAGTGCACAAATCCAAATTTAATACGCAGCTTTGTTGTTGTTGCTGTTTTAGCTGCTGTGGCATTTTTTAAAAATAAATTTTGTTTTTCAATGCTAAGAAAATTGCGAAAATTGTCGTCTAGCCCACGCGAAACGCGCCACGCAATTGCCCAGCCAGCGGAAATACAAAAATTGTGAAAAAATACAAATAAAAAATTCAAATCGAACCAAACAAAGCGGTATATAAATTTGGTTTAAATGTGCAAAAGTGTTTATTGTAGGGCTTTAAACGCCTACGCAAAAAAAGGATATTAAGACCACAAAAACAAACGAAGTAGACGCTCCTCTATCGACTGACTCATAAAATGATTGGGCAATTTGACAAAGTTGCAAACTGTCGTCCTTAAAAGGGGCTACTAATTTGAGGGAGACACCATGCGTGAGTCAGAACGAACGCACAGTCACATGTCAAGCTGTACAAACCTAAGGGGCTAGAGTCGAAGTCGTAGTCGAAATCGGAGTCGGAGTCGGCAGCAGCCAGGAGCAGGAACAGGCACTGGCACTTCATGTCATGTTCGCCTACAAACAACATGACATTTTACGGGTTTTTTATGCTAACCACATGTCAGGGAAAAGTTAACTCCCACCATAACAACAACAACAACAACAGCAGAAACAAGCTACTTGCTGGGGTTAGACAGCTACAGGGTCTATCATTAGACGTGTTTGAACTTTTTAATTTAAATAATTTTTCAAGGGTAGAGTGTGAGAATAAAATTACATTTTTATTGTAATTCATTATAATTTAAATCGTTTCCGCGGCTTATATTCTCCACAATATGTTTTGATTTTTAGAAATTGGGTTCCTTTTTGAGAAGAAATCCACAAATTTTAATGTTACATTACACAGAACAAAATGGTTTAGTTGTTGAAAAGCTAAGGCTCATTTCTCAAGTCGAATAGCCCTGATTTAGGAAAAAGGCGTAAGGATTAAGGTGATAAGGGAGTTAAGGAGTGAGCATATAGTATACTTTAGCGAGGATATTTTTTGTCAAACTCGGATATTCAAGAATCGAATCTTTTATTTGTTTGAGTGGGTGGACCACAGTCGGTAATCAGTCAAAGGGCTCCTGGTTAATAAACAAATTATATTTTTTAAGTGGCGCCCTTCTCTCCTTATTGGGACTTGTGGCGAGAGGTCCAAATATTGTATAACTATTTCGGGGTTAAAACGAGATCAGATAATTCTTCAAGTATCCAAATTTAGTTAATTTCTGATAAAAAATGTAAAGCCCTAAGATGCTTTACAAACCATATTCACAATTTGAAGAAACAGTGAAACTCCAAGATGCCGAAATAGCTAACAATTTCACTCCTACTGAGTCTTTGTTTAAATAGGGTTTAAGCAATGCTGTTGTTTTCTTTGGTTGGTTTATAACCATAAACCTCCGGCATAGATCCAGAGTTCAAAGCTTTGAAAGCATTGAAGCGATGATCATCCCATATTGTATTATCAGAAGAAACATACATTAGCCTTCTCTATGGAATGGCACGCATTCTGATTGAGTTTTTTGAGGTTCATGTCGTCCAATATTTTAAAGACCACAAAATTCGTTTAAACCGATATCATAAGAGTAGGTGAGGTTATGTTGAATAGTCTGCCTAATCTTAAAACTGAGATCACGTTCATCAAGTCAATAGGAGAGACCATTTGGGGATTCGACAAAGGGTAGTCAGATGCGCCATAGGCACATTAGCCAGATTGTGCAGGTTTTCAAAGAATGGTTTACCAAGAAAGTGGGTTCACTTTCTTAGAAGCGCGGTCGGGCAGTCTGAAGGCCGCTGCGACGCCATTAGGCCTACAGTGCAGTGCCCCGTTACCACTCCTACCACCTTCCTTGTCTTGTTTTTATAAAACGCAGGAGTTCAGATGTTCGCTCTTCTCTACCAGGAACACCTGAGTGCCCAGAACCCAAGAGAGATAAGGTGCTTGAGTGGTTGTGGATCTGAGTTAGCGCTTCTACTGATCGCAGATCATAAGGGTAACTTTCATCGTTAAATCTCCGTAATTGTAACTTAAAAAATATCATTGCAAAGTAGATTTGACGTAAAACTAAAACACTAAAATCGTTTGGAAAAATGGAATGTTCTTTGGGCACACCTGACACACACTTTTCACTAGACAGCTTTGTTCCTTATATTATTCTCTCTGCAAAGGCGGTTATTTAGGAAACCTTAAAATACTTTTTTTATGATATAAACCGCCTATTCCAGAATAGAAACGTTAAAAAAGACAGAAAAGTGACTTTAGATTATCATCTTCATCAGCTGTCAAAGTTCGTACATAAACATTGAGGGACCCTTTACCTAAATATTACTGTGCATGTTTGAGCACAGTGGCAGCCAAGGGTTAAACACATGCTCTGCACATGCCACACGTCGCAGTCATATTATTTTTATGCACATCAAACATGACCGCATAAAGGCAGTGAAATATTGCTACGTCAACGGTTGCAATTATGCAAAAATGAGTGGAGGGCAGCAGGGATGGATGGATGGTTGGATGTAAACGGGGCATGGTCACAAAGGTTTATCATATGCCAATCAACTGAATTGAAATTGGTCTGCAAAACACACACACACTTAGCCTGGCACAACAACAACAATTGCCATTGCCAGGCTATTAATGCTAAATTGTGCGCCTCAAAGGCCAACTTGTCGTCGAGACTGAAGTGCCACGGAAAGGGATCGTGCAAGAATCCTGGCCCTGGTTGGGTTCCTACGTTGAAGGCTCATAATAGAAACACAAGCGCCTGCGACTTTATTACCGCTACTTGAGCCAATATTTGTACATTTCCACAATGTAGTCCTGTGTGTGTGTGTAAGGACACCCTCATGCATACGCAAATGAAATAAAATACCCCTGTTGTAGCGCTGCTACGTGTAGTACCTGCGCATAAAAAGGTGCAATTCAATTTAACCCCTTCCGGTCTGTTAACATTTCAAGTTATACTTCACCCACTCACGCTCATATACCCTCATATACCCTACATAATAAATTTGATGAGTTTCGATACTTGTCGCTAAACAATGTTCACTAACTTTGCTATGTTACTTCTATATAGTGCATACAATGGGTAACAATATGTTAAACGGAGTTGACTTTTTTGTTTTGTTATCGATATTTTTCGATCGAAAATTTGTTTCTTTCAAGTCCGACTTTTTTCGATTTATTGATGGTTATGATGCTGATATGTGTTTAATAAAAATAAGATAATGTTTAAGAAAAACATTTTGGACACACTCTTTTGCCCAAAAAATGTTATTTAAAAATCGTTTTAAAGCTAAGAAATTACCCTAAATTACCAAGGGATAATCCTCTTCAAATCTTAATCTCAGGTTTTGATGATTTTTACATATTTGATAGAGCTACTAGCCAATAGTAACCAGGACAAATTAAATTGAGAAATTCCGATATATATCGAGTTACGGATAGCTTTTTACTTTTCATGTTTTCAGCCTTTTCCTCGAGAAGCCATATCTCCTAAACGTGTAAAGATATTGACGAATTTTTTATTATAAATACAATTTGTAATATATAAATACATTTTTTTCCATTTTCAGCCCCCGACGCAAAAAGAGGGGTGTTATAAGTTTGACGTGTCTGTCTGTTTGTTTGTTTGTCTGTCTGTCTGTCTGTCTATGGCATCGTAGCTCCCGAACGCATGGAGTGATTTCAATTTATTTTTTTTTGTATTAAAGGTGACTTATGTGCGAGTGTTGTTAGATATGTTTGATGAAAATCGGTTGAGCCGTTTAAAAGTTGTGGGGAGGAAAGTGGGGAGAAAAACATCATTTTTGTCCGATTGGCCTAAAATTTGGTCCTATTGAAGCTGACGACGCCACTGATTCGAAAATGTGGTTATTTTTGCTCTATCTCTTCTCGTTTAGAAGTTATGGCCATTTGCAGTTAAAAGCATCAACTTTGTCCGATTGGCTTAAAATTTGTCTGTCTGTCTGTCTGTGGCATCATAACTCCCGAACGCATGCATGTCAATATTTCACAGCTTTTTTTTTGTATTAAAGGTTATGTGCGAGTGTTCGTAGACATGTTTGATGAAAATCGGTTGAGCTGTTTAAAAGTTGTGGGGAGTGAAAGTGGGGAGAATGCGTAAAAAAGCAATCGAGCTTGAAGTATGAAATAAAAAATTAAATTAAAAATTTAAAAAACCCCCGAACTTAAGTAATTTTCATTTAAAAAGTAAAAAATAATAAAGAAGAATCTATTAATAATTCTAAAAAAAATACGTCGCGTTGGGGACCGCTCCTAAACTAACAATTTAAATACAAATAGTCTAATTAAGCAACAAAGATTAACTAAAAAACCAAATTTAGAAAATACTTCAAAACTTTGATAGAATTACTTCAAAAAAATTTGCATGTAAGATACGACCGTCAACGACGTCTGCCCTCGCGTGTCCCCCAACGCGACGTATTTTTTTAGAATTATTAATAGATTCTTCTTTATTATTTTTACTTTTTAAATGAAAATTACTTAAGTTCGGGGTTTTTAAATTTTTAATTTAATTAAATTATAATATTAAAATTTTTAAAAGTGTTCTCTAACTTTCTTAAAAACTAAAAAAAATTAAAAAGTTTCTAGCTCTTAGAATTGTATGAGTTGTGCTCATTTTTGTGATGGTACCTCGCAAAAAAGACTAACTCCTCGGAATTGAAAGATAATGAGTTCAAACTTGACATGAATAATCGTGTTGACATTTTAAGATCATATTTAAAAGTAACAATGAATATCATGACCCCGTCTACATATATGAAAGGTCACAAGAATCTGTTTTTTCCAAAAAAAAAACGATTTAAAAGATACCCAATGTTATCCATGTTATAATCGAAACTTAGTAATAAAATTTGAAATGGTTAGTAGCCCTACATAATATGTTCAAATCATAAGAGTCGGAGAGATCAAGAGAAAAGTTGGCCCGCTGCACTTTTTTTTTTAACGAAAATAAAAGGAATTATATTTAGTTTGTACTTTTTTGTAAACATTTTAGCATAATGAAAACCACAGGCCTTAAAATTATTTCTAAATTCACATTTTTCTGTAAATACTTTTAAATTAAATTTGGTTTTTTATTTCGTTTAATAATTACCATCATAGTATATTTTTTAATCCGCAATATGTCATTATTTTATTAGATAATAAATTCGCAATTGGCAGATTAATTTACCACCAAAATTAAATCTTAAAATCTTAGGAATCTCTTTTTGTCCATTTCAGAGGTTTTACCCAATATACAAAACAAAATATATCATTTTTGCAATACAAGCAATATGCCGCCTAGTGCCTAAAAGTATGCAATAAGTTTAAGGATATTATTATACCTTTTGGGAATATGGGCTTTTATTTCCCTGTGGATGTTACTTGACCGTCATAACCAAACTTCTCATATTTTAATACCCAATATATTGCTACTCTTATTGAAATATTGAGTATCTCCCTTTATATAGTACACTGTGTTGGCCATAGCCTGCAATAATCTTTTTCTTTGCTTGGTTAGAATTAGCTAGAAAAATAACTTAACATACAATTTCAATGACGGGCAATTCCTGGAAATTGTGTTTTACTTGCTGGCACAGCTTCCTGCAAGAAGGTAGCTACAAAATTCTAGGAAATCTCCAATCGATAATTTGGCTTCAGCAAAGCTTTGATAGACTTATACGCTCCAATTAAATTTCAATCAATATGGTTTAATTGTATTTCGATATTCATTGAGTCTACTCAAATTTAGGAATAACTAAATAAAAAGATTAAAAAATATGAAATAAACACTGTTTAACACTCTTTTTTTCATAAACCCTTTGAAGCTTACTTGCTATAAAATCAGATTTAATTTACTGTCAATTCTATTAAGCGTTCTCATATGTTTTTGGTTTTAATGACGTAACAAAATTTAATGGCTCAACTCAATAAAATGCGAGTGTTAACCACTTGAAGACTTTTCGAACCATCAACATAATAACAGCTATTAAAATTATATTAAGAACTCTTTAGGCTTAATATAATTTTTACTACTTTGCACATTAGGGTGGACATTTTTGCAACATCTTAAGATTTTAATAACGTCACCGCATACAAAATTTCCATTTTACCTGCATATAGCGACTTTAAAATTTAAAGCTGATACGGAAGTGTTTGATGGTCGCGAAAATTTTACAGAAATTTCGAAAATTACATACGAAAGATAAATCGTAAGTTTGACAAAAATATGTTCCAAATTATCTACAGTCAAGTAAAATGTGATCGAAATCAGTTTATTACAACCAGTTATATTTGCTTTTAAGTAGACGGTTTTTGCAATATCTTGAACCCCGTTTCATAAAAAAAAAATTGTTTACTACGGGGAAGATTAAAACATGTTGAATACTAATATTTTTTAAAATTTGAAAGTTAGTGTGGTCTGAAAAGTTCGTAGAGTAACATATAAAAACACATTTTTTTGGCAAAATTCGATTTTTTTATGCAACAGAGTTGCCCTCGAGGGCGATACACCGATTATAGCGATCTTCCAACTTTTCGATACCATTGTTATAATACGATTTCTCAGTAGCCTCAAAATGGGCCTTCGTTTCGACGATCACCTCTTCATTGCAAATAAATCTCTTTCCAACAAGCATACTCTTGAGATCTGAGAACAGGAAAAAGTCGCTGGGGACCAAATCTGGGAGAATACTGTAGATGCGGCAGCAATTCAAAACCAAATTCATGCAATTTGGCTGTTTGTTAATTATTATTTTAATCAATTTTAAAGCTTAATAAATTATTCAGACCGAATTTATAAGTTTTTTTTAAATTATATTTAAATAAATATGCGACTTTTTATACCCTGTACCGTATGATACAAATGGTATATTAAATTTGTGCCAGCCAAAAATGTATGTAATATATAGAAGGAGTCGTCGGAGACACCTCAAAGTTACCTAAAATATCAGGGTTAATAGATAAGTCGATATACCCATGTCCGTCTGTCCGTTTGAACGCCGAGATCTCAGAAATGGTAACAGCTAGAGCAACCCAACTTTCACATTAGGTCCCATATTATTCCATAGGAGAAAAGTTTATTTATTTTTTTTGATATCGGGGTTAAATTATATAGCTCCCATAGGGGTATAAAATAAATAAAATATAAAAATTTTAGATGAATAACTCGTTTGTTTATGAAGATATCGTAATAATGCCAAATTTGGCATTCGAAAGTTTTATAGTTCCTAAGCACTGTACCAAATTTGATCAAAATCGGTTGACTATATCATATAGCTCCTATAGAACCGATCGGCCAAAATAACTTTTTTATACAAAACTAGGTATATTTAATTTTTTAATAAAGAACCCGAGCATTGTACCGAATTCGAACAAAATCGGTTGGCTATATCATATAGCTCCCATAGGGCCGATCTTCCAAAAAATCGATTTTTGAACCAAATTTATTGTGTTTCGTTTGTTTGTGAAGATATATTAAATTGGGCACTTGTAAGTTTTTTATAGGTCTTAAGCATGGCACCAAATTTTATTAAAATCGGTAGACCATATCATATAGATCCCATAGGACGAATCGGTCCAAGAAAACGTTTTTTATGTGTTTCGTTTGTTTGCTAAGATATTTTAACCAAATTCGGCATTCAGATCTTTTTAAAGGTACAAAACATATTCAAAAACGGATAAATTGAAATTATGACCTCTAACATATTCGCGACCATCAAATTCTTACGAATTGTCTTTAAGTTTTACAGACGCTAAACAAAAATTCGGGATAGTTAATAAACTTCAGCGATTTAAAAAAACGAGTTTTTATAAAAATAAATTAATTTTAAAACATTTTTAAATGTAATTTTGAGCGAACAAATTTTTTCTTTGAACTATCACTTGTTCGTTGCAAATCCAAAATTTTTAAATAGAATTTTTCTAAAAAATTAGGTCAAAATTACAAAAAAAATATTTCCAAATGAAATCGATATCTACAGTTTGGTAAAAACCAGAGAGACACTTTTTTGTTTCTTTCGACAAAGTTGTTTTGAAATATCTCGAAGTCCGTTCCATGAAAAAATTCTTGGATTTTATTTTCAAGTTGAACATAACGTTTACTACGGAAATTAAGAAAATTATTATTATATTTTGAGGATACATTTTGTTAAAAATGAGAATTTTGTTCGAATAACCTAAAATTTTTTCTCTATAGCTGCTATGCAGTATTAAATGCAAACCATCTTTTCAATGCTAATTGTATCAAAAAATTGTGTAACCTATTTTTTTTGACACACGTAAAGAATTATTTCAGAGATTGTAATATTATAATTAATAAATTTATATTAAATAAATAAAAATTTTAAAATGTTTTAAAATGTAATTTCATATTAAAAAAATTAATTGAAAGCATATTACATGATATACCTATTAAATAATAAACTGCAATTTTGGAAACTCCTATTTTTTTTTTTGAATCTATGTATATATTTAGGAATCCACACATCGGGATCGGAAATTTATTTGGCATACGCAGCAAGATCTCTTGTCAAAGAAAACCAATTATGAATTATCTGAATGTTTTTTTTTTCAAATACGAATTTATAAGGGAAGATCGACCCAGGACCAAGTTATTTATAGCTTCAACCCTAAAATCAACATACATACAAGATTGTGTATTATCAAAATTTTTTGGAAATGGCGGTTACATTGTGGGATATATTATATTATATACATATTATGTACAAATTTTGTCATAGACATCCGAAATATCCCATAAGGTAGATAAAATAAGAAAAAAACGCAGTTTTAAGTATCATTGGGATACACATTTGAGAGATGACAATGGTAGCAGCAAGATGCACACTGCCCTAGCCATAGGCCAACTTTCAAATTCGTAGGGTGCATAAAGATCGACCCAACCACGTAATATCTGCAGCTGCAACAAAATGTGCCGCAATGGTGTTGCACTTGGGCTTGTTCCCGTTTTATGTGGCAATTGTAGCACTTTGTGTGGGTCCAGTTTTTGTTGTTGGGCTCTAGAGTTATGTGCAGCATTTTTTGTTATTGTTGCATTGTTTTTTTGCTCGTTTTTTGGCTTCTGGGTATGACTCGGCTTGACTCAATATGACTCTCACCCTGTGCGCCTTTGAAGTGCACGCGAGTGTGCATGGGCCGCCATTGGCATGGCCATAAGCACGCGATGCACTTGGCCAAGAAGCTTTCAGCTTTATTGCTGCCGCCGCCGACAAACCGTAATGCCGACGTTTGACCCTAACCCTAGACGTCTAAAGCAACTGCAGGAAAAATTGTTATTTTTCAACGATGACGACGACGTCGTCGACGATGGCGATGAGGAAATTTATTTTTCTCGCTCACTGTTGTCGGCACTCAGGGGCATAGTTTATGACACGGTGCTGCTGAAGGGGCGTGAGGGGGAAATGCAGCGACATGCGCCTTCTGAGCTTTCAAATGTCATGCAAACAAATCGTAAAAAATGCAGTAGAAAATTCCACCATTTCTTTTGGAGCTGCTGCCAAGCTGTTTAATAATTTAAAACTACTGCAAATTGCCAATCCAAATCGCAACGTCTATGGAGGACTGACGACTGACTGTGCCCAGAAAATTGTCTATTTCCTGTGCATGGAAATTGCGTCTGAATCTGTCTGCGAAATGCAATATCTGGTTTCTTTCTATGCTGTTGTTGTCCTAGCAACTTTTAGGGAACCAAAAAAAAAATGAAGAAAATAAGACTACAAAAAGTGTAAGATTGTATGCCACCGAAGTTTTTATACTCTATTCTTGTATTTACGCTGTTAACTTTTTAGACTTGCTTATTTGTCGGTTAATGATAATAAAAGTATTTAGAAATTGTCACTGTAACTCTATGGAGTTATTGTACTCCTTATTAGTCCTAGGCGGTTGACAACGAGCTTCGAGCTTACCATATCCACGAAAGAGTGATGTCTAAGTATACTTTAGCAGAAAACCTACCTCCTTTCTATATCGCAAAGTGTACACAATAAAATTTTTCATCTACCTATTAATATTTAGTGAACCGAAAAGTGACATCCCTGGATCTAGAAAATTCGTTGGTTGTAGCATTGTTTAAAGATTTCCTTTTTTTCTGATCTAGTTGATGCAGTTTGACGTGATGTACTAATCCACAAAATTAAACTTCTTTATTCGCCCATATATATTTTATTCAAATCATAAAAAATTTTCTTTCTTAGCGATTCTTTTATTTTTAACTAGATGCTATTAGGTCCACGGAACGTCTTATTTGCGTCAGAGTTCCTTGGTGCTTGCCACCATCCCATACAATATTTCTGCATTTAATATAAAAGGTTTTTCAATAAGAGCGCTACAAAAGTTTTTTAAATAAATCAAAAACGGTTTTGGATATCAATGAAATTCTTTATTACATTCGCTCCAAGTCCATATCATCCAATTCGGCCCAAAAATATTCGGTTATCATTGAGCGGTAGCGATTCCCATTCACAGTAACGTGCCGGTCTTGATCATCACGGAAGAGGTACGGCCCAATGAAGCCGCCGGCCTATAAACCGCACCAAACAGTAATTTTTTCGGGATGCAATGGTGACTCATGGAGTACGTGTGGATTGCTGACTGAGCAATAATGCATATTTTGCTTATTGACGAAGCCATTCTACAGAAATGAGCCTCATCGCTGAAGAAGATTTTTTGATGAAAATCTGGATCATTTTCAAGTTCAATTCACGAACATACGACGCTTCTGGTCGTCAAGCGGCTTCAGTTCTTACGTCAATTTGATCTTGTAAGGATGAAGGCCAAGATCTTTTCGCAAAATTCGCACCAACGACGTCACAGAGATGCCCAACGCTTGAGAACGACGTGTGAGAGACTTATTTGGGTCTTCAGCAATATTTTCGACACTACGGGCACTTTTTTGTCTCACTGGCACGGGAACATTTTGTACTGTGCCAGTGAATTCCAATTTTTCCACTAGACGCTCAATTGTTGATCTGGCAGGACAATTAAAGTTGAGGCCACTGACTCCGAATTTCGGTAGTATATTTTAATAATTTCGACTCGTTGTTGTATCGTATATCTTTCCATGATGAAATGGGAAAACTTACTAAAGACAAAATGTCAAGCGAGCGGGAAAAATGTGGCGTAGTTTGCTGTCCCTATTGGTCTACTTTTATAGCGTCCCTATGAAAAACCCGATATTATTGCAATTAAAGCAAATTGTAAATTATGGTTTATCGATAAGATTAAGATTAATTAAAAAGATTATTTGAACAAAAAAGTTCCAGCGATATTTGAATACTTATATTTGGTTTTTAGTTGCGTCTGTCAAAATGTTTCATATTTTAAGTTAAATTTATTAGTTTGTATCGCTAAAAACTCAAATTTTAAATGTAAATTGCAGAAAATCTTCATATAAAAGGTTTTTTTTTTATATAACAGATTGTAAATAGCAACACATTCACAAGTATATAGAGTTACAAACAGCTTGGCTAACCTAAGAAGCTAAATGATTTAATATTCTACCTTAAGGGGAATACAAAACAACAACAAAATACCGACAAAAGTCGCTGAACAAGGATGCTCAAAGTTTCATTTTACAAGGATATTCAAATATTAAAAGCAACAAGAAAAGTTAAAGTTGCGCATACGCTGCGTGGTACAAAAGTTTTGGGGCCAGAACAAAAACAATGGCCAGCTAGCTAAGCAACGGCAAGCACTTTGATCTTGAATTTAGGGCAAAAACAAAATTAAATATATATAGTAGAGTATGTGGCAAGTACATAAAAAACAGGGCAAATTGTAAACAATTTTGCTGATTAGATTTTATACATTTTGCTTTTTTTTGTGCAGCCCTCAAATTTAAATTGAGGGCATTGGCCAGACACAAAGGCAAAAAAAAACAGAGATTTGCCTGCATTACAAATTTTAATTAATTTTGTTCATAGCCAAATAAATAAAAAATGGAAGTTTTCAAACAAGAAACGACAAAAAAAATAAATTGAATTTATGGCCTTGATTTTGGGCACAGTAAAAGTCTGACCCCGAAAATTAAATTGAAATATGAACATGAAAGTATTTCATTCATCACAAACACCACGACCGACCTCACATTAACACATTCACACGTGTCCTTAGGGGTGTGTGTGCAGGGATGTGTGTGTGTGTGTGTGTTTTTGGTCGACTGCTTCATGACACTATTTATCAAAAAGCGAAGGCTCACAGGCAACAACTTGAGGCACATAAAAAGAAGGACGAAAAATAATGAAAACAAACGTGCTACAAACGAGACAACGGCCCTGCCGCAACTTATCTCCATCTACGCCGACCCAAAGCCAAAGCCATCGCCAAAGCCATAGCCATAGCCAAAGACCAAAACCAAAGCCAAAGTCCTAGACCGAGAATCGGGCTACTACACATGGCCATGTCTGCCATTGACGTGCCCCATGCGTAGTTACCCCACCGACATCCTTACACCGAGCACCCAGCAGTAGGTCAGAGACGCCCTCACACAAAAGCGTAGGCGATAATTTAGGACAACGTAAAACCCAGTCGAGCAGACGCACAGAGTGCCGGTTGAGTCCAATGGAACGCCATTCATTTCCTTTCGCGGAAGTCTACTTTCTCTCTGCCAGAAACATTAAGGATAATCATTATGACGATAAACGAGCTGAGTGCACGAACAATTTGATTTCACTGTTCTGCCAAACAGTTTTAGCCATCATCTTCATTGTCATCGTCATCATCTTCAAGCGCTCGCTCATTATCTTTATCAACAAAGTTATCAACTAGAGTGTAGACAGTGTTTGTGGAGTCTATAGAGTGTTTAGCGGCTTGTAAGTGTCAATGGGCAGTTTTGCCAAATAGGAAATCCTTAGCATGTTTTGTTGGTCTTTGTTGCAATGTTTGTTTATTGTGTACTATATATGTTTAGATAAGGCATTCAAGTGGATTTTCAGCTTCATTTTATTACCATTAATTATTATTGATTATATTTGTACGTTTCTATATATTACTGAGAATTGTCGTAATGCAATGTATTAAGGAGATAGTTTAGGCATGCTTGTGTTGTTGAATTACGTATTGCCCAGGAACATTTATTTATATTATTAAATGAACACTAAGTAGGCCTTAAGGCTTAGAATAAATGCTCTAAGGAGTTCAATTTGAAATTGGCCTCGGAAGTTTGAGTTAAGTCTAAAGTTATATTAAATCACTATTTACTGTGCCTAGTTGCAGCGGCAACTTTTTCCTTTTCGTAAAAAATAAGTGCTTTTTGGGACCTTTATTATATTCGATACATATGGCCCGATTAAATCGTTGTTAATCGAATGATATTTTTATCTCTTTATCTCTCTTTATATTTTATCTCTTTATAACTTCAAAATTGTTGACTACATATATATCGACTATATATTTAATGTAAACTAAACTTTGAGGCATTTGGCAATGGTGTTGGATGCTCCTTGGAATACTGGTTCGATATTTAAAGAGTGGAAACATCTGTGTGAACGGGCGCCGCCTGTATCCTTTGAAAAAATTGAGTTCGAGGAATTTTTAGATAAAAATCCATTTCTAAATCAAGAAGTAGTTTCTGGCACATTACGATTGAGTCAATAAGGCATTTATAAACGAATCAAGGATATAGGAATGGTACAAGAGCAACCACATAAAGTCAAGCCAACAGAGTAAAAGCTGATTCAAAGACAAAATCGGAAGAGATTTGTAGCATAGAACTGTGGCAGGGAGACAATGAGTGGATACACTGTCACACATCGAAGCAGAAGATCGATTTATAGACAGAAGCTTAGCTGCAGATCTGGGTTGGATCAATTCGACATGACCCTCTATTAGCCCGTCTACTAGGCAACTTTAGAGCTACAATTAAGTCAACAGAGCCAAGCTAAAAGAGGTCCCCTATATTATCCACGTCCATCCGACGGCCTTAATAAAACTCGAGATGTTTTTTTGACTCTTTTCTGAGAGCTCAGCTACTTCAGTTAAGAAATATGATTTGAGAAAACGGAACCTCGTTCTGCACAGTCCAGGACAGTAACAGAAAAGGTGCTCCACCGTGTCTAGCTTCTCGTCATCACTGAAGCTTCTGCACAAATCGCGATGAGGAGCATTAAGCCTGGATAATTGGAATCTCACCAGCTAGTGTCCAGTAATTGCTCGGATTACGGCCGAGCATTAAGCTCTATCAAAATTATTATGCAAAAAGTCGGCCAAATTTTCCGTGATGTTTTGCATGTGTTTGATGACCGATTCCGCATCAGGTTTGAAGTGAGTGATTTTGTAACCTCAGTCTACAACTGGCCATTGGTATACTCAGGCTCTCCTTGCCTTGAATGAGGATATTGATAGTTCCATGTCTGATCAGTTCATCCGTGTTGCAAGAGAGCTCAGAGCTTGCTGCTCAACCATCTCCTTTAAAGAAGTCAGCCATGCGAGGGACTTTACAGCCGCGTGGCTGTCCGAGTAGATACTGATATACTTGTTAGCTACTTGAAGTTTTTATTTTTGTTAAGCCAGCTGGATTGACCTCCACCTGGTAGACACTGCAGTGGTCCGAAAAGCGGAAAGATATTCTAACATTGAATTTCTCAATGTAGACACCTCCGCTTACACTTTTCTCCACCTTGGAACCATAAGTGTGTATTTTGTTTGAGCCAACTGGGCGTAGTATACCCAAAATCTACTTCTCCCTGGTAGAAACGTGAGTTTTAAAGTTGGTTGTACATTGCTCCTGAGGGGTACAATAGTCTGTACTCTCGGTAAAAAAAGGCAGCCCTTTAGAATTTGAGAATGACCGAAGTCCATATCATTCACAATAAGTCTTTAAGTCCTTAAAAACTTAGTACACCCAACTAAATAGGTTCAAATGTGTTATAACCGAAGCTAAGTCAAAAGAAATCTGACTGACCATCAGAATATTTATATCCACATAATCATTTCAATCATAATGGCCATGAATTCCCCATATTGCGGAAAGTGTGGGACTTTTCTAACCTCACCCACTTAACCTACCAGCTAGCCTTCACTTGTTACTTCTCGAGTTCGAATGTCATGAAGTCCACAGCTGATATTCGACTATATATACTGCGATGTTGTTTATAGCAATCCAATTGTCTATCAACGCAATGACTATGAATACTCTGCCAACGCCTAAGCTTATCCCTTCCTGTTAAGCAGAGAATTTTGGAAAAAATAAATACATGTTCATAACGAAATCTTCACAGGCTCAAACCAAATAGGACTTAAAGCAGCCTTGTCCCATCTGTATCTGTATTAAGTATAAGTCAGCTCGTTTATGCTTTTTACTCACCCTCGAATGGATATCTTCTTCTTCTTCTTCGTGCTGCGTTGGGGAACCTCTCCTCCACTGCCATATTGCCATAATCGCCTGTCGTCTGCATTGCTATGGTTCGATGCGGCTTTATTCGGCTGCCAACAGATCCAAAGGTGTCACACCTCAAAGAACGATATATAGGGCGTTAGGCACATAGCACTCAATTGGATGATTCTTTGGTATGGGGAGTTGCACTCATGTTAAAAGCAAGTTAAAACTTATTCGTGGACCGCCAATATTCCCCATACTGCCAGAGAGTACGTTAATGGGAGCCTGTTAGAAAACTTTCCCAAATTTGCGTTCGCAAGACTCATCAACTCAATAAGCTACTTATGTTAGTTCTTGAACTACTTTTCATTCTCACAAGACTCTACGCGCTCTTCAACCTTTTTGCCAAGTATCCAAAACTAAAGCTGACGCAAATTTAATTAAAAATCACTGTCCGCACGGCTTTAGATACCCCAATTACAAAATTCAGCTGTTAAGCTTTTAAAAGTATTCAATTGTTGGTAAAATGGCTGCCAACTCTAACCAAAAGTATTTGACAAGAGCAAAAACCTCTTGTACCAGACCAGGCGCAACATTCACACTGCAATGGTTTCAGGTTTTTGGTTGAGCTTTTTAAAAAGTTTCCGCTTCCGTTTTTTTTTTTCTAGTTTATGCAGCTGCATGCAAGTTTATGACCCACTTTGAAAGTTTTGCACAATTTCAAATGCAAACAGACAACGTTGCGTATGCGTAATAATATTATTGTAGGATGTGGTACTAGTTCTGGTGCAAAAAGCAGTATTATAAAGTAATTTATATGTCAGAGTAGTACAGGCAACTCTTGAACTAACAATCAAATTTGCTTTTAATTTACCAACGAGAAAAAAGGGAGATTGAAAGCAAGAACGAACTAAATTTGAAATTCATGAACAGCCAAGCTTAAGCTAAAAGGCAAGGAGACAAAATAAATATTGATAGAAGAAGCCAGAAGGCATAGAAAATACTATAGAGTCTTGTTAAAGGGACTGCTAGAATTTAATTTGGCTACAAAAACGAAAAAAAAAAGTAATTTTCAGCCTAGCTCATCAAGTTTTAATTTGAAGCAACGAAATTGGAAAGTCACTGCACACTGGTTTCCAAAGAAAAACGATTTGGCAGCAAGTCAAGTTTTTTAATGAATCTTTTTACAAATAGCAGTTCATAACCAGCCCTCTTAGAAATCCTAACTTTTCGGCATATAATGAAGCACTGCATATAACAAAGACTCTAAATGCATATATGGTATAGTAATTCCATGTTAGCCAAGGGTTCCATACAGAACTGCACTCAGAGATAAAATGATGATATAAGCCGCAAACAATTGGTACCCCGAATCCTATCCAATTTTATACTCATACTCATTATATTAATATAAAACATTTTTCTTTATAAAATTTACGATATATCCCTGCCTATTGGAAATTATCAGTATAGATTTGGAACAAGGCAGATCCGCTAAAAAATGTTGTAGTTTCATTAAAAAAAAAAAATACAGAAATTTCTTATAGGGAGTTCGCGATAATTGGGCTTGTTTTATGAAAAAAAAACATCAGCATTTTTTGTTTATAAGGCTCACATTAGCTTATATGCCACATTTGCTTTTAGTGTAGTTCCCAGGAGTGACTGACAAAAAATTCGTTAGCTTACATGCAAATTAAAGTGGGTACTCGAGCAGAGCTTTGCCTAATTAAATTAACACCCTGTTTTCATTTCAACAGGTATATAAATTTTGGACAGCTTTCCCTAGAAGCTGTAGACTCGTTATTCATATCAAAGCCTAACTTACAACAAAAAGTTTTCTTTTTCTTAAAGCATGCTTCTCCTAGTTCCCTTAAATATGCCTTTAAGCCCTCGACCTATTAAGCTAAAATTTGACGAAGTACAATTTTACAATTCTGTATTGCAGGGTATATCAATATCTGGCACGTTCCGACTTATTTGCATTTTTCCCCCTCTAACTTAGTTCAAAACACTACAGATTTGTCCGGAAACAGGCAAGAATGCCATCACTGGGTATAGTTGTTAAGTCAAAGCTGACATTACACATACGCCATGTTGCACGCACTGCATAGAAATGAGTTGAGCTGCATGCTATCGTTAGCTGACTGGATAACAGATGGCGTCATCACTTTCACTTGCCAAAACTTGGATGCAGTTGACAGCATAGTGGTGGCTCCACTACTCTCTCCTCGCTGCTGCTGATTTTCATTGTGAAAAATGGCACACACACGTTAACCCACATAGACAATGAGGCACACAGCACACACACTTACATATGCGCCACTATGCGCTCACCGTTATTTCATCATCGTCATCAACATCAACATCCTCTCTGTCGTTTTCGTCCTTTCACTACTTCGCTTTATTGTGTCAACAAGCCCGGCCAGGCAACAACAGCAACAACAACAACGAAAACAACCCAACGAGAAAAAGACAATAACGATGACGCAGTGACTATGCCGTTCCCCAGGCACCCTCAGCCATTCCCAAGTCCACCATTGTGGTGGGTTGACTTGTCCTGCTCTAGAAGGTGGCATTAACTGCAAGACATTAATGTTATTGTAGGCGTCGTCACCGCGTGGGTTTTGCAGCTGACTTTTCTGCTTTTCTTGTTTTTCTGCTATGGCGGCAACACGCTGACAACAACAAAGCAGTTTGGTGGAAAATGTTTAGTTTAGAATGACAAAGATTGGATGCTCTTCAGTATCGATGATGAGCCAACTTTCCCGGGAACACATTATATTAGAAATCTGTGTCAAAGCTGGAAAATTTGCCATGAAATATTATAATTGATAGCGCGCTTATTGGCAGTCAATCTGCCACAGTGGCAACCGATAAGCTACACGACACATCGAGTAGAAGGATATCGATATGCGCAATGATCAAAATCGATAACAATAGTCAGTTTTGCCTCGTGTTAAGCTAAAGTAGAGAAATAAAATTGTAAACAAATGGCTGCTGCTGCGGATAGGCGCGTCTAAACAAAAGTTTTTTATTTCATTATTAGTTTTTCATCCTTCTCAATATTTTTCATGCGTTTTAAATTCTCAATATCCATCTTCGTACGCTATATTACATAAAATTACAACAATAGTATTGCATAAAGATCTAGATTGTCAAATTTTTGGAAAAGAAATGAAACTTATTCGATTTAATACTGATAGCTCTGATCACTTTTTAACTTTTTTGAGTAGCATACTTTTTAGGGTACATACATTAGAGCTTAGTGGATATACTCTACTTAAGGGTAAACTAACACTGTCGCTTTTGTTGGGCTGGACGATTAAAAGTTTTATCCTCTCTGCAGCAGTTGACGGCGACGCAATTGCGTTGTCTTTGTTTTTGTTTTTGTTTTGTTTGTACTTCCACTTTTTATCTTCTCTCTGCGCGCTCTCATTCTATCACGCGGTTCCTTTTCTGCTTGTACTTTATTGTTTGTTTGTATTGTTTTTGTTGTGGTCACCAACTGGCGTGCATTTTATTGACCTGCTAACCTCGGTGCCACCCACCAAGTTGGCCCACTTTTCTATTAGTTTCGAAATCAGCCACTAACTCAAGCGCTGCCAACCCAGCCCACTTGCCCTAGTTCTCGTTTGGATTCCATACAGCGCCTGCAGACACAATTACGAGGCAATCAATTGCTTCAGTTGCCAATAGTGTGATAAATATTTGGAGCACCTTCCGGCCAGGGCGTAGCTGGCTGGCGCTTGTGTCTAATACCAAATCATTGGTTATATTGACAGGAAAACTTTTAAAATTAAACTTACAGCCGCAAGCAGCTGTCAACACTTGAGTCAAATTGCCAAGTTTTCCATGGGAGCAAAAAACTCTGCAGGCACGCACAGTCAGCATAGACACTATTTCCTAGGAACTGGATCTAAAAAAAATAAAAAGACAACTTAAGCGCTGACACTTCAGAACGGAAGCCAAAGGCAGCACGCGCCGTTCTGAAGTAGCAAGTACTCCAAATCAACTATATTATCATCTTTACTGCTTCTTTCCTTTGCAGCGGAAATATCCAACAAAGCGTTAAGTATAGGGCGACCAAACTAAATGACAACTTGAGCAGCAAACTGTGTTGGCCAAGAGACTGGCATCGGAGCAGCAGCAGTTCGTTGGAGTAGTCCTGAATTCCTGGAGCTGGAGCCATGGGCGACTTGCAAGCAACCATTGAATTTTCAGTCGAACTGCATAAATTCTTCAATGTCGATTTATTTCAGCGTGGGTAAGTTTAATACCAAACTTTGTATTTATTTTTAAGTAAATACATAAAACTTTTTATTTGAGATTATTTTGCATTTGGAAAGGAAGCGGCTTATACTAAGATTTAATTGACTAGTTGAGAAGAGTTAAAAGTTTGCCGAAGAGTTGTGTGCTTTTGAGTTTTATTGCGGATTAACGTACATTCCAAAATTGATTGGTCGTTTAACTTTTTTCCTTTGCTCAGAATGGAAGAATCAGCATTCAGAGTGACGTCTGCCTTGACAGCTTGACTGGGGGAAGATGGTTTCGGTCTTTTAACCTTTTTTAGAAATTGGTGTTGACTTTGTCTCTTGATAGTCTGATCTTGTGACGTAGAGCAACTATTAAAAATTAGTCATTTGTAGTTTGACCATCTGCAGTCTCATGTCGTGATGTAAAGTGAATTTACTCACGCAGCAATATATCATTAGGACATATTTACAAGGTCATCTCTAAAATGTATTCAAGGGGTCGAAAACATACCAAATCTCAACTAAGGTGCTACTTGCGTAGGGTGTCCTAACTTTGGTGCCATCTGACTTCTGGATATACCTTCCGATAGAAATTAAAGTCGAATTTCGATTTTAAATATTTTTTGCCTTAAAAGGATCTTGTACGGTTTTTAGCATTCTGCATTCTTCCTAACCTAACCTTTATTTGATGATTATAGTCAATTAAATGGTATCTAAATTTAAAGTTTAAAATAAATGGTAACTCATCTCTTTATGAGATGTCTGAAAAGATTCATTTTAGTTTTACTTATGCTTATCTGATTGTCATCAGACAAATAATCGTTTAAGTTTAATTCCCATTTTGGGATTAAAGTTATACAAATCAAGCAGCAGCGTTAGCCTCATTGCTAAGCTGATTTTTATTTCATTTTCCAAGCTGTATTAGTAGCTAAAAAAGTTATTTCTTTTAAAGAGACATGCCTAAAAAAATAAGAACTGTTAAAAAGGTATTTATATAGCCTCTATTGCTTCACCTTGCACCTAATCGCTCAATGTGTAAAACTTAAATTGAATTAATTAAAGAAAATTACCTTAGTCTACAGGCCCTGTCCAATCCATCCAAATATGCCCTACAGACACTTTTTGCTTAATCCTAATGCGATTACAATTTAGCTACTTAGTCTTAAAGACAGAAAAGGTGTTTAACTGTGTCCAAGCTGTTTTCTACCAAAACCATTTAAATTTAGTTTGTTTTTAAATATATTATGCATAATTCATGGGTATGATAAAACAAATTAAATTTAATTTAAGTCTCAGGCACAGATATGTGAAAGGAACGTTTTTATGGCACTACTCGTCACGCTAATTGCCAAAAAAATATTTTTATTTTTTTAATTTGCACATATTATGTAGTGTGCCCGAAATCGCAGAATTACATTTTATACCAAAAATAAACGCAGATTGTATTTAACATATATCATGGCGCATATAAGCATAACTTTCTTAATTAAAAGAGCTACTAATTATCGACTAGTTTCGATTTCACATGTTTCGTGCTCTCAAATTCAGCGAAACAAATTTTTTATGGTTTTTGATCCCGACTGCCTTATACAAGAGGAATTAAAATAAATTCATATTCTAAGCTAAAATTTAAGTAATATATTTGTTAAAAATAGTTTTCAATTATGTTTTTTTTTTTAGTCAACCCCAAAAACTCAATGCCATAACGATAACTTTGGTCTGATATGACACATGAAAAAATTAACCTTTTAATTAAAATAGCTTTTTTGTATTTAATTTCAATAGATTTTGTAGTTCCTTTAAAGTGTAAGTTTATTTAAAACTCAAAATAAGAACGTGTTTGTAATATTATAATAAAAAAATGTAATAATGTGAAGTAATACAGAGTACTAAAGGAAATATTCAAACTATAAAAAAAAAATTTATCGATAACAAAGTTGAAGAAATTCGAAGCATGTGAAATCAAATGAAGTTTAGTATAATCAAATCTGTAGTAAACAAAACCACAAAAAAGGATTTATTCAACCGTGCTTCTAAAACCAAACACGAATAAAATCTTTATAAAAATGTTCCAATTATTTATAATTTGAAGACCCAAAAAATATACCACTAGCTTGCAATAAAATCCGGTTCCTTCACAAAAAACCAAAAACAGAAGAATTTTTAAGCAAACATTTTTTTTTGTACCGATCGTTCCTATGGGAGCTATATGATATATTCAACCGATTTCAATAAAATTTGACACAGTTTAAAAAAATCTGAATTTAGTTAAAATATCTTTACAAACAAACAAAACGCATCGAATTTTGTATAAAAAACGTTTTTTGGACCGATTGGTCCTATGGGAGCTATATGATCTAGTCAAACGATTTGGATTAAATTTGGTACAGTGCTTAGGAACTATAAAATACTCGCGAATCTCAAATTTGGTCCCAATATCTTAACAAACAAACGAAACACAACAAATTTAGTTAAAAAGTCGTTTTTTTGAAAGATCGGACCTATGGGAGCTATATGATATAGTCAACCGATTTTGTTCAAATTCGGCACATTGCTTAAATGCCTTAAATTTCCAAACGCCAAATCTGGTTACGATATCTATATTAAAAAACGAAATATAGCGAATTTTTCTTTAAAAAAGCTATTTTTGCCGATCGGTCCTATGGGAGCTATATGATATAGTCAAGTTCGATCAAATTTGGTACAGCGATTGGGAACTATAAAAAACTTTCGAATTCCAAATTTGGTTACGATATCTTCATAAACAAACGAATTATTCATCTAAAACTTTTTTTTTCGTCGAGGTCGTCTCAAACACCCCTATGGGAGCTATATAATTTAACCCCGATATCAAAAAAATAAAATAAACTTGTCTCCTATGGAATAATATGGGATCTAATGTGAAAGTTTGGTAACTCTAGCTCTTACCATCTCTGTGATCTAGGCGTTCAAACGGACAGACGGACGTACGGACATGGATATATCGACTTCTCTATTCGCCCTGATCATATTTTAGGTAACTTTGGGGTGTCTCCGACGTCTCCTTCTATATGTTACATACATTTTCGGCTATGCACAAACTTAATATACCCTTGGTACCATACGGTACAGGGTATAATTATAATAAACATCGCCGGATTGTATGCGGTTATTTGAGGTTAGGTTACAACCTATTCCCGCCGAGCAAAATTTGTTACCTGATTCGAATTAATCAAATGCCTCGTTCCAGATCACCTTTTGTTCTATGGCTAATTTATTCGATGAGATATGAGCTCTAAAAGAAATTGCCTTAATATTAAATATATCGATGAATCAATAATTAATCGGAGCTTGGCACAGAAATCTTGATCTTATATTAGTTTAAAAAAAAAAAAAAAAAAAAAATAAGAGATTGAACTAAAAGGTTCTCGCTTCACCGCGATCATAAAAAGTGGCAGTCAATTCACTTCGTGTATATTTTAAAAATGTTTAAATAAAAATTTGTATTTGGCAAATTAATTTTCAGAAATTTGACAATATTTACAGATTTTATAAGCTACAATAAGGTTTTTGTTATAATTTTAATTTATGTATTTCATATTTTATTGTTCAAAAACATATACATATATCTTTATATTATATTTATTTACAATCAGTTGTTTATGTTTCTACCACACTAAAAGCATTAAATAATACCAAAAATAATGTAAAAATCTGATCACCTTCGAACTCTTTTGGACCAGAATGCCCTACTTTGCGTATTATTATTAATTTTAAATGTAAATTGTTGTTGGTCGCTTTGCCCTTTTCTATTCGGCATTTATTCCACATAATCCAAGTATAAACTATAAAAATATATTTCTTTATTCAATTCACTTTCAATTTTTCCCACAATTATTTTAACTTTCAATCGATTTTATATATGAGAATTTCGCCAAAGAAAATGCCCTCCTCCGCATAGTACAAACCCATAATAAATTAAACAAGAGATTTCTGGCACACCTCTAACTAGTTGCTTTTGTTGTTGTATTTGCTGGCCAAGGCCCTTGCAGCTAAATGGTATAAATAAAAAAAAGAAAACAAAGGTGACGCAACGAGCACGCGTTTAAAATACACAAATCTAGTTTCTGGGTTAAAAATAAAAAAAGACATTAAAAAAACGCTTTCATGAAATTTGCGCGCGAATATAAACAATTTAAGCAGCCGAGATGAAGAAAAACCAAACTAAATAAATTGTTTGGGGTTTTTCTATGCATTCTCAGATTTTTTTCTTGAAAATTTCTCATTTTCTTTTCTTTGCGTTTTTTTTTTGGTGCTCTTGTGGCATATCCGTCCGGTTGGCGTTCCGGCTGTGTTTTTTTCTGTCGCTTTTCCTGGCAGCTGACGACAAACCACCGAGCTGTTAAATGTTGCTCTTTAAATGTTTTTATTCCACTGCCAACAGTTGGCATTGAATTTCGTTTGGCGTGTGAATTTTATGCGATTTACTCGCGGATTATTAACAAAATGAATTGCCTGCGATAGGTTATACCATATAATACTTTGTACATAAATAACCACTCCTCATACGAACTTCTCTGACTCCGACTCTGTTTGCAGCTTGTATCAGGTACGGTGTGCTCTTCGCGTCTCGCCGCGTCTGCCTGTACAGGTGGAAACCAGCATACCGGAAGCTGGCGGCTGCTCGGCTCCATTACTTGGTGGCAGCAAACAAAATGGCGCCGAGCATGGCAGCGACAGCAGTGAGCCGCAGCAGCAGCAGCAACACCATCACCAGCAACAACAACAGCAGCAGTACCAGGCGGATGCATTGGGCAGTTGCACATCCGCAAGCATAATCAATGGCAGCGGAGCCTCTCGCATCTTTCAGATACTCTATCGCAATGAGGAGGTGCCGCTGCGTGACGTCATACACTTTCGCAGTCATTTGTTGGGTAAGTACCTAAGATCATTGAGCAAAAACTTTAAAAAATACTTAATTTATATGTAGCTTTATGATTAAAGAATGTTTTAAATGTAAGCATGAATAGATCTTAGAGATGATAATAGCTAACTTTCGATTACACAACTTTACACGAAAAATGAAACTTTGTAAAAAAGTGTTTTTAAGCTAAAGTTTTGTCGAAAAATACGAGCATTACAACTTTTCTTTTCTTCAGCACCGTTTTTGATATTTTTTCGAAAAAATAGTTTTTGGAGACTTTCTTAGTTGTTCGTCAATATCTCGAGAACAAAATCCACATGAAATTGAACGGTATTGAATACCAGAAATCACTTCATCACTGAAGTAGATGAATCTGATATGGACGAGTCTGAATTGGACTAATGTGATTTTGACAACGAATACGCAGTTGATATAGAATCTGAATTTTTGGATGAGCAATAAAAATCATAAAAAGCTAAGCACACAAAATATAACGAATTTAAAAATTTTGCATATTAAAATATAAGAAAAAAGGCTGTGCCTGCCTATTTTCACCAGTAAAAAATTCTATTGGTATTATTTAGTTAAATGCAAAAAACCAGACTAAAAACTATTGTGTAATTCTCGAGTTATTAATTTATGTAAAAAATAAGGGCTTTGGGACCATAGTGCATTGTCAAAATAAAAAAATTTCGATCAGCTGTCTTTTAAATTATATTAAGCTTTCTTCTTTCAAAATCGGCTTAGAAATGCAGATGTTATGGAATCATGTTCCTGTATGGGCTCTAAAAAGCACATGGCATTCATACATTGTGTGGCCGTGACAACCCGTTCTCGGGTTGCGGCCGCCTCAGCAGCTCTCGCCAGACGCCTCTGCTTTACGCGTGCCCTCTCCAATTAAAAATACCAAGCGAGGATAGGTTCCCCTCCACTTGATCTTTCCATCGGAGTCGTGGTCGTCCCCCTTCGACTTCCTTCATCGGCTTTCGCTTGAGCATCGTTATTTATACGTACGACATGCCCGAGCCAACGCAGACGTTGTATTGCGATGCGCTGGACAACATCTATGTCATCGTAGAGCTCATACAGCACGGGACCGAAGCTTTACGAAGAATCTTTCTCTCAAACACCCCAAGGGCAGATGCATCTGTCCGTGACACAACCCATGCTTCTGCGCCGTATAAGAGCACGGACAAGATGAGCGTGTTGTACTTTTGTTGTTCGAGAGAGATCTCTGCTACACATCTGTTTACTGAGACCATAGTAACACCTATTGGCAAGTGTGATTCTTCGTTTTATCTCCAGGCTGGACACTCTTGTTAAAAATAGTGCCATTGTGATGTACACCGGCCTTCCGCAGTACCCCATCCATCCCGAAATTAAAAAGATCGCATAATGAGAAGGTTCGGAGAGGTCCGTTCCTACCGTGAGAGCTGATGATGCCGCTTAATGTCATTCTGCAAAGACGGATCAGCTTTGCAGGAATGCCGAACTCAGACAAAGGCGATCCCTTATCGGGCTATCGAATGCAGCTTTATAATCGATGAAGAGATAATGGGTATAAATCTATTTTTCGTAGGTCTTTTCCCAGATTTGGCGTAGAGTGATGATGTGGTCTATGGTGGACTAAGCAGGTCTGAAGCCGCACTGATAGGGTCCGATCAGTGTGTTGGCATGTGGATTCAGCGACTTGATCTTGTATGAGATGGCAATAAGACTGATTCCCCAGTAGTTGGCGCATATCTTTGGGTCACCCTTCTTCAATATAGGACAAAGAACACTGAGCATCCAATCGTCGGGCATGACCCTATCAGCTCCTCGTCACCAGCCTTAATCAGCTATGCAGGCAGTTCATCAGCACCGGCTGCTTTGGTGTTTTTGAGCCGCATTATTGCAGCTCGGGCTTCTTCATGGCTAGGTGGTGGGACACACATATTGTCGTTGGTCGGTAGTATAGGGTTATTTTCCCCAATAGCGGCATTTGCAGCGTCGTCGCCTGCAAGCAGCTTGGAGAAATGTTCCCTAAATATCCTCAGCGTACACTTTGTATCTATAACCAGATTCTCATCTGCGTCTCGGCAGTTTGATGCTCCGGGCTTGACGCAAAGTTTCAGACGGTTGACTTTTTCGTAATTTTTTTTAAATCAAGTAGGTACATCTTTCAAATTAAAGCTTTATAATTAACAGAGGTATTAACGCATGTTCTCAAATTAAACGATGATGATGACGTTGACCAGAGTACAATTCAATAAATGATTTATTTCGTAGCCAAGCCAGCTAATAATAAATTCCAGTTCCTTCTTACAACTTAGAATGTATTTTCCTTAGAAATTTTAATTTTTGTGTGATTCAAAACACACACTCCTCCCTCCCCTCCACAATTGTGTTTATTGCTAAAAAGGGAAATGTTGCTTTGGTACTGTCAGTTTGTCCATTAAAAAATTAGAGAGGCTTTGAAGTTAACTCTACAATATTTATTTTATTTATCAAATTATTGCAGATACGAAGGAAAATAGATGCGTCATACGATTTTGGCTACTCCTTAGTCCAAACACTCTCAAACTTGTCTAATTAGTTTGCTGTGCATCGCATCAGCTGCTGTTGGCCTAAAGCGTGGGCAAATTATTTGCACTTTTGCTCTTTTGCCTGATGCGAGTGCCAAGAATGTTGGACATTTGCCGACCCACAAACCGCCGCCAGCCAACTGCCGCATTACAGGCATTTCTGGCCAGGCACCGACTTGTAGCCAAATACTTGCATGTGCCAAAAAGCCAAAAAAAAAAACAACTAAAATAAGTAAACGCCTAGGCCACTGACAACTATACTAAATACAGTAGCAGGCATTAGACGATGACGCTGTTCCTCCAATGTTGGTGAACTTTGAACAATGCCAGGCTTTGGGACAAATAAAAAAAAAAAACAGAAAATGTTTATTGTTCAATTGGATATATAAATCATTTGTTGCTACGGCCAAACGACAAACTTTTTCGTCCCTCTCGACTAAACTCTTAACTTTTCGCCAGTGGGGATATGACCACATGTAGTATGTACATACATACATATATACTTATATACATGTGTCTACATTGACACAAAAGCTACATAAATAAATAAAAAGATATTGTGCATTATATATTAAATTCCCTGCGGAGTTACAGACTACTGCGGAATGCCATGTTTTAACGCATCTGTCTTTGGTTCTTAATATAAAGTTTGCCACAACAAATTGTTTGCTATTTCGATTGTCTTACAAGTTCATATTGTTTCCATTGCGAAGAAAAGAATTGACGGCGCATAAAAATAAAAAAATAAAATACCCAGCTTTTTTAGTTATTAATGATTGATGATGGAAAACATCGATGTTTTGCACTATCGATGCATTTTTTTCATAATTGGAAGAAACTGACCAAAAAGAGAAATAATATTTTAAAGCGAATTCGTACATTTTATTCGGATTCGTTTTGAAAACGAATGATTGAAAAATAAAAATTTATCGAAAATTAACAAAAAAATATGCGAAGTTATGAACAGCAAAAAAATCATTTTCCAAAGCACCCAAAAATGAATCCAATTTTTTGTTTGTTTTTTAAAAAATAAGAAATTTCGAATTTTATACAGTTTCAATTAAATTAATAAAATTATAAAAGATGCATAAATTAAATTAATTTTAAATCCGACCACTGCGACCAGGGCTAGCCATTGAATGAAAGCAGAATTCCCTTAGTAATAATTAGTTAAAATTTAAACACAAAAACCCTTACAAAGTTTTAAAAAAAAAAACATAAGTTCCATTTTCTTTTTAAGTATAATGATTTTAGAGCGTCATTCGATTCAATCGATGCCGAAGGACAAACCACTTGCCACAGTTTCCACATTTGGAGCAACACATTGACCCCAATTTTCAGCGCTGAAAAGCAAAACTCGTAAAAGGGAAATGGGAAAAACAAAACGGCGAAAATATGAGGAAACTATGCACAATAACTTGTGGTGTACTTCTAAAGAAATATGAAAACTTGACTTGGCAGGAAAATTGAAAATAAATTTCATCAAGATGCAGGGCACTCCATTGAGCAAAGGCTCCTTAACGAGCAGTAATGCCGCTTACAAAGGAAATTGTGACGACAACAACAATAACGACGACGGCAGAGACGTTGACAGCGCTGCTAACTGCGACAGCAGCTTCCGAGCAGCATAAAAAAAAAATTATTTAATAAATACCTACGAATTGGTCGACATATGAATACGCTGGAGATTTGGTTGGCCATATCGGCAATGGTAAATAGCATATTCAGATGGTTTATATTTATAAGCTTGGGTATAACAAAGTTTTCTTTCCAGTTTTATACAAGCTTTAAAAAGTAATTTCTTAACAATATATTTGGGATTAAAATAGTTTTATTCACATATACTATGCTGAAAAATAAAGAGACGATCTAGTTAAATTTAATGAGCCCTACATTTGATCAAAGTTAAAAAAACTGCGAATTTTTAACTTATTTTAACTTACTTTTGGCTTATTTTTAATAAAGATGCTGTGGGAGATATGTGAAAAAACAAACATGGTTAATCGATTGATATTTTTTATTGAGTTCATATGAGATTATTTTTCTAGATTCGTTATCTAAATATCATCCAATTTGTATGCAGTTTAGAGGCAAAGGTTTCCAATTTTTATTTTATTTTTAATAAATTTAGTAGTTTATTTTTAAATTTTCTTCATTTTTTTAACAAAGACACAAATAAGCATGCCACACATCTTTATGTAAATTTTGATTTTATGTATATTAAATTTTGTTAAAGCATAACTTAAATTGTGAAATTTTCTATAAGGGAAAAGGACAGGATGTCGACATAACTCGACAATCTTTTCGTGCGGAAGATTCTCATCTAATGGTAAATATTTGCTCTCTTTGTGATGCAGAGTTTAGTTCAAATATCTTTACAAACAAACGAAACACAACGAATTTTGCATAAAAAACGTTTTTTTGGACCGATTCGTCCTATTAGAGCTATATTATAGTCAACCGATTTTGATTAAATTTAGTACAGTGCTTAACAACTAAAAAAAACTTTGGTCATCGCTACCCTATAACCATTTTGGTATAAACAAAATTTGTCCTTCGAATTTTTGTTCCAGTAACATACATATAATGCCGAATGAGTAATGGGTCTTAAAATTAATACCAGTCAATTAAGTAGGTTGAAAAAGGGGGTTGAGCGTTGTGGAGGGAGAGAGTTGCTTTTTCAATAGTTCATCATTATTAACCTTTGTAAATATTTACAAAAAATTTAATTTGTTTTCACCCAATCTTGAATTAAAAAATCATCATAAATTGTCCAACCAGCCACACCCTCCTCAAACTTAAATATTTAATAAGCCTTTTTTTCGTCTACTTTTTAAAGATTATTATTATTCTCAAAAAATATTATTTCCAAACCCCTCACCAAACAAAGCATCTTATTAGTTTTTCAAAATTGCGGACCAAAGAGGTGTTTTTTTGTTCATTTTTGTGTCTAGAGTTCGAGCTTGGTTTGCCAATATGGAACTTCGGGGTCGCTTATCACGAATGGGGTTTGAATTTTAGAATTACAAAATGGCGGACATAAGATGGCCGTCGAAAACATAAAAAATCATTCTTAGGTAGCGTTAAGCAAGTTAGATCGAGTCTTTTCAAACTTTTTTTAAATTTTTTTCAGCTACAAAAAGTTTTTTTCGGTCGTAAATAAAAATTTTAACGTTTAAATCACACACAATAAACTTGTTTGATTTTCACCCAACAATCAAGTTTTTTTTACTAACTTACTTCGTCTTCTGGGTCTAAACAATGCTCCATAATAGTTAAGAAATTTTGAATGAAATCATTAAGAGGACTTATACCTAGGTTACTTATATGTGCCATATATTAAGCACAAAGTTCTTAAAAAAAATAAATTTTAATTCGATTTGACGACAGTTTTCTAAACCACAAAATCTGTTTCGGAACTGCAGATTCATTATCAAAAATCTGGTGTATACCAATCCATATATAAAGAGTAAAGAGTGGAAAAATGTTTCAAAGATTATAATGCAACAAAGAATATTTAAAAGATGCGCACATACAGCATTTTTGATTTAGTTTCTGATGATCCTATGTCTAGTACCTACCTAGATTATAGCTATTCTTAAATATCCCATATTCGTATCAAACAAGCCAAGATATTCTTATCTTAATCTGCCACTCCTCCTTCTAACTTTGTCACAAATCTAAAATACCCTTGACGTTCTGCGTACAGGGTATAAAAATGTTCATTTGGGTTGAGAAATTTCTTTATTTCGCATACAATACATACATATATGAATATGTATGCGTACAAATTGAATATTTATATATATTATCTTATATTTGTACAGTATATATCTCGCTATATAAATTTGCATACATATACGGTTATATGCATTGTGTTAATAAAATAAAATATAAAGAAATGATTTCAAGGTGTTGCTCGAACGCAATATTCACGACTGCGGAAAAATTCCATGTCATTGGCATTTGGACTCGCTGTCTGTTTGTCAGTTTGTCGGTACTTTGGTCTAACTTTTGTAAGCATTTCAGAAATGTGTAGAATTTTTATGCCGCACCAGAAGCAACTTTTGTATTTCGATTTGCTGCCAAGGCCTGAGTACACTTTTCAGCCTTTTGCACATTATTGTTATGGGTACGATGGGGGTGCACATCCTTTCGCAGAAACAATTCCTTGCCACAAAAGCAGTCGACGACAACGACAACAACAAGTGATGAGCCAACAAAGGGAACAACAACAGCAACAAGAACAACCATAACAACTTGGCTAAGAGACCCAGTTTGGCATGTGTAAAGTGATTAATTCATTTGAAAAAGTTTTAGATGATTGTCTGAGCCGTGGCGACTATCCTGTCAAAAGGAACAAGTGAAGTGCCAGAGTGGAAAAACCACAGGAAAACAAAAAGTTTCTTTTACTCTATGGACAAAAATTTTGTGAAGAAAAGCGCATTCACTTTGTGAGTAGGAAGGTAACACAGCTAGTGCAGCGTCTTCTTAGAAGAATTCCAAAAGAGATTTTTGTGTTATCTAGTTCAAATTGAACATTTATTATTTTAGTTCAAGTGCAGATATACATCCTCCTTGATTTATGGAAATGAGTATTTCTATGTTAAAAATTGTTGAAAATCAATCAATCATATTGCCACCCAAAAAATGTCTTCAAGCTAGTTTCTGCCAAAGTAATAACCTTTTGTTTTTATAGAGATTGCTTCAATTTGTTGCTACCAATATTTCCAACGATGAATGTAACAGAGTCATGGAATTTTGAAATTTTTTTTTTTATGATAATAAGGAGCTTTTAGATTTCGCCCACAGTATACTTGATGGCTACAGTATTTTTCGCATATTTGAAAATTTTTTGGAAAAAAGTGTATTGTAGAGAGCTAAAACTTGGTAGATTTGACAAATATAACACGCATTATTTTTAATTGAACTGGCACACTTTTATTTTTAACTTGTAGGGCCATATTACGTGTACGTAAATACTTTTCAATTTTTTTTACAATCGAAATTTCAAAGAGGAGTATTATTTTGTATAATTAAAACATAAATGGCGTTTAGAACAGCTTAAGTTATTTATCTATATATATATACCATATGTATATATCTATATATCTTTATTAGTATATAAAAGAAACTTATGTTTTACGTGTTACGGGTGTTCTCATGAACGCATTGATGAATTTAAAATCTGATTTTTGCGTGGGTTAGACGTTGTCAATACGGAGGTTTTAAGCCTTCAACATCGTTTCAATCATTGAGAACAGTGAATGGTGTATTATGTGCAACGTTTCGAGAGGTAAATCAAAAATTTAATTTGTTGAAAAATTATTTGCACTAAGATCAAAATTTACCAAATGCTGCGATTACTGATCATCCATATCGAATACGCGTTCCATTAACGATTATTTTGGCAACATGTTTTCCATCAAATCCACCTGAATTGTGGATAAAATATCAAGATTATTTATCAGAAGATATTTTGTTTCGAGTACGTCAAGCTAAACGTTAGCCAGTAATGGAATTTACGCCGGAAGTTTACAATCAAGCTTTAATTCATATTGAAGATCTATGCTTGGTAATGGCTTATAAATCAATAGGACAGTTGGGAATGCCCTCTCCTAATCGATCAATGCATATTAGGAAGAAATGCAACGAATGAAATTTATTATAAATCTAATCGTATTGCCCAGGAACGTAATGATCACAATGAAGGTGAATGAAGTCGGTTAAGACAGACCCGTGAAGCGCGACATTCGACTAATAATGGTGCAAATTTGAATCGAGCTGCAAACTAAGCTAAAAATCTTATATTTTTCCAGATAAGCTAACTAGGGAATCTTATGATGTTTATTCACTTTAAGAGTATTCAAAAAGTTTGGGCAGGACGACGTCTGCGGGCCCCATTGGAACCATTATAATACAATTGACATTTCGATTTTTCTAGTTTTAAATTAGAAGTAAAATTTTAGATATTTTAGTTTATATAAATTGAGCAGCAAGCTAAAACTTTCGCAAAAAAAGGCAAAAGTTGTTAAAACGTTTAAATGAAAACTTCAAAGAATATTTGCATATTACCTATGTATATGTAAACTATGGGAAAGTTTGTTTCTGTTCCACAGAAATTTCGTGATTTAACTAAGTTTTTTATTTCAAAGACTACATAAAAACAAGCCACACTTAAAACACTTAAAAAATAATCGTATTTTTTTGGTACTAACATTTTCTTCGCAAATTTTATTTTTGTTCTATTTGAAATTGAGGTTAAACTTGTTTTCGTGTTTTGGTGCGAAAGCAATCAGTTGATTGTGCTTTCATTTTTTACTCCATAAGCTTTTATGGAAATACCGCATGCAAATATAGTAGATTACGACTTAACCAATTCAAAACTAAAAATTTTCCTTCCAAATTTTATTTTTTACGATTAATTCAATCACATGGAAATGTCAGGGAAAATGCTTTAGAGTTCTTTCAACACGACATCGCAGAAGGTGCAGTCAACTTCAAGAAACCTTCCTAACGAGAATATCAATTTATACTGCAAATTGTCCATTAAATTTTATTTTTACCATTTTTTGTATATATTTTGTATATTTATTATATAATTAATTAAATTTTATTTTCTTTCATTTATGCGTGCTTTCGATTTTAATAAATTCTTTCTTACTCTTGTTGATAAAGATTCGAAATAAAAAGTACACTAAAAATATTTATCAATATATATTTAACTAAAAAATTACCTTAAATAGAATCTATGATTATCAAAAAATATTTAAACAATTAGTTCAGCTTAAAATATCTGCACTTTCAAACCAATTTTGCGAATTCGTTTTGAGTTTTTATTCTAGACACATTAATTTGCCCGATTGGTCCTATGGGTGCCATATGAAATAGTTAACCGATTCTGATAAAATTTTTGCAGAACTTGAGAACTTTAAAAATCTTGCGAATTCCAAATTTGGTTACGATAACTTTATAAACAAACTATCCATCTAAAACTTTAGGTTTTGAGAAAAATTGAATTTTTGTACTTTTTACAAAAATTTCTATTAATTCTCTGATTTTGATAAAGAACCACTAAATTTTCTTGAATGAAAAAGGATATAATTTTTTTTTAACTTTTAAATTGGCTTTCTATATACAATTATGTTTAAAAATTTGCTAAAATTACAAAAAATTTCATATGAATTGAGAATTCATGATGAATACTGTAAACTTGTCAACAAATGTATTTTAGGTGTAATCGACAGAGTAATTCAATTATCCGCAGTTTGGTACAAAATGAATCAAAATCGGTTTAGTACAATCAAGGATATTTACTTGAGTAGCATACTACTACTACTGCAAATTCTGAATCCTATGAGATACTTTAGTTATATTTTATTTTATTTTCGAAAAGTTTTTTAGAGGTGAACTACGGTTAATGAAAAATTGTATGATTAAGTTTCGGTTGTAGCGAAATATTTTACTACATGTCATTAATCTATGCTTCCGATTGCTATAAAAATTCCGCTTTTCCTATAAAGCACTGTAGTATAAGTCAGGAATCCTAATACCTGAGTCCTGCTCCCAAGAATTTTTCCTCAGAGTCGAACTCTAAATAAATGTGGAGGGCATTTCAAAGCCGCAAATTCGCTTAAACTGGATTTCTTTATTAACGCTATTTCTAAGCTATCCTTCAAAGAAATGCAATTTATCATCCTTGCACATTCTTCCCTAAGTCTTGGAGTGTGTGTATGTTGGTGTGTGAGTGGATGTTGCAGTTGCATTGCTTTTGTGTTACAAATGACGCTTACTTCAACAACTTTCGCCACTTCTTGTTGCAAAAACAATATAGAAGTTGCACTCAACTGAAAAGGCAGCATTTAAAATGAAAACAAAGGAGCGGCATCGTTGGAAAGTCCAGAAGATTAAATACACTGTAATAAAAACAGTTTTTAGTTTTTGGTTGCTATAAGCGAATTTGATCGAATTTTCATTTCAAGACAAATAAAATTTAAATATTTTTATACCCTGTACCGTATGGTCCAAGGGTATATTAAGTTTGTGCAAGCCGAAAATGTATGTAACATATAGAAGGAGACGTCGGAGACACCCCAAAGTTACCTAATATATGATCAGGGTGAATAGAGAAGTCGATATACCCATGTCCGTCTGTCCGTCTGTCCGTCTGTCCGTCTGTCCGTCCGTGTGAACGCCTAGATCTCAGAGATGGTAAGAGCTAGAGTTACCAAACTTTCACATTAGATCCCATATTATTCCATAGGAGGCAAGTTTATTTTATTTTTTTGATATCGGGGATAAATTATATAGCTCCCATGGGGGTGTTTGAGACGACCTCGAAAAAAAAAAGCGTTTTAGATGAATAATTCGTTTGTTTATGAAGATATCGTAACGAAATTTGGCAATCGAAAGTTTTTTATAGTTCCCAATCACTGTACCAAATTTGATCAAAATCGGTTGACTATATCATATAGCTCCCATAGGACCGATCGGCCAAAATAACTTTTTTAAAGAAAAATTGGCTATATTTCGTTTTTTAATAAAGATATCCTAACCAGATTTGGCGTTTGGAAATTTTTTAGACCACTTAAGCAATGTGCCAAATTTGAACAAAATCGGTGGACTATATCATATAGCTCCCATAGGTCCGATCTTCCAAAACATCGATTTTTTAACAAAATTTGTTGTGTTTCGTTTGTTTGTTAAGATATTGGGACCAAATTTGACATTCGTGAGTATTTTATAGTTCCTAAGCACTGTACCAAATTTAATCCAAATCGTTTGACTAGATCATATAGCTCCCATAGGACCAATCGGTCCAAAAACACGTTTTATACAAAATTCGATGTGTTTTGTTTGTTTGTAAAGATATTTGAAATAACTTTGGCGTTCATATCTTTTTTAAGGTATTTAAGCACCGTGTCAAATTTTATTGAAATCGGTTGACTATATCATATAGCTCCCATAGGAACGATCGGTCAAAAAAAAATTTTTGCTTAAAAATTCTTCTGTTTTGGTTTTTTGTGAAGAAATCGGACTTTATTACAAGCTAGTGGTACAGGGTATCCTAAAGTCGTCCGCGCCCGACTTTACGTCCGCCATTTTTTTTACATGTTTTAGTTCTAGGAGAAAATAAAATATTTCATAGCTCAATTCGACTCAGTGCCAACATCATACATAAGGATAACATGGTTGCTTGAGTATCGATCATAACTTCCGGTATTTTGGACCCAAGGCTTCGATTCTATGGAATGTATGTCTATAATCTGAATTAAAATTGAATAGTGTCAAGAACACGTTAACCAATCTACATCTTAAGTTTATAAGCCAGATAGTACGCATTTTTAGTTTAAAAAGGACCAACTAAATTTTTATTTTGAATGCCTAAAACAAATGCGAATATACTGCAACACTTCTGTACTAGACAGACATGGCTATTCGATTAATCTCGTCCAGGTTTATGGCGTCAGCAAGCTTAGTCTAGGACTTTCATACACACAGCCATGGCTTACATGCACATAAAACATGCTATAAAATCCTGTTTTTGTTAAGCCGTCGAAACGAAAAGTTTTCGCAAAAAATATAATCAAGCCGAATTCACGTAAACCAAAATGATATAAGACACATGAAAAAAAATAAAAAAAATTTGACAAGGCTCCTTTATAATAATGACTTTAAAAGGTCATAGCACATAAAATAAATTAAAAACTCGTTTACATCACATTACGCTATTAAACTGAGCTTCGTTAACATTTTGATCAAAATAAATTTTATCTTAACATTTATTGGATCATTTGCGGTATTCGAATGTACGCGTTGCGCTGTGAATGGCAGACAGATTTTATAGCTGTAACTTTTTTTTATAACCCTGTACCGTATGGTACCAATGGTATATTAAGTTTGTACAAGCCGAAAATGTATGTAACATATAGAAGGAGACGTCGGAGACACCCCAAGAGTTACCTAAAATATGATCAGGGTGAATAGAGAAGTCGATATACCCATGTGTCCGTATGTCCGTCTGTCTGTGTGAACGCCTAGATCTCAGAGATGGTAAGAGCTAGAGTTACCAAACTTTCACATTAGATCCCATATTATTCCATTGGAGGCAACTTTATTTTATTTTTTTGATATCGGGGATAAATTATATAGCTCCCATGGGGGTGTTTGAGACGACCCTGACCAAAAAAAAACGTTTTATATGAATAATTCGTTTGCTTATGAAGATATCGTAACCAAATTTGGTATTCGAAAGTTTTTTATAGTTCCCAATCACTGTACCAAATTTGATCGAAATCGGTTGACTATATCAACTTTTAACTTAACTTAACTTTTTTAAAGAAAAATTCGCTATATTTCGTTTTTTAATAAAGATATCGTAACCAGATTTGGCGTTTTTTAGACCACTTAAGCAATGTGCCAAATTTGAACAAAATCGGTTGACTATATCATATAGCTCCCATAGGTCCGATCTTCCAAAAAATCGATTTTTTAACAAAATTTGTTGTGTTTCGTTTGTTTGTTAAGATATTGGGACCAAATTTGACATTCGTGAGTATTTTATAGTTCCTAAGCACTGTACTAAATTTAATCCAAATCGTTTGACTAGATCATATAGCTCCCATAGGACCAATCGGTCCAAAAACACGTTTTTTATACAAAATTCGATGTGTTTTGTTTGTTTGTAAAGATATTTGAAATAAATTTGGCATTCATATCTTTTTTAAGGTATTTAAGCACTGTGTCAAATTTTATTGAAATCGGTTGACTATATCATATAGCTCCCATAGGAACGATCGGTCAAAAAAAAAATTTTTGCTTAAAAATTATTCTGTTTTTGGTTTTTTGTGAAGAAATCGGACTTTATTACAAGCTAGTGGTACAGGGTATCCTAAAGTCGTCCGCGCCCGACTTTACGTCCGCCATTTTTTTTTTCTTCAGATTTTTATAAAACTTCCACAGACCTTACGACATATTATCATTTTTTTTATATATTTTTTTTAAACAATGTTTAGGGTCGTAACGTAATATTTCACATATTTTTGGTTACACCAGTGCCAGATCCACAGAGGCTCTGATTCCGGGCACCTTCCCGAACACAAACAAAAAAATGGGTTGAAAATCCCATTGACCCAATCATGGATCCGTTTTTGCACCAATCTGATAGTCATAAATACTTTGAATTATTTCCTCATAAATTTCTAGTCTGTTTTGCAATAACCTCAAAAATAAATTTCATTAATAATCTCTTTGATTTTTATAATTTTCGCATATATGAGAGAGATTTTATATTAGCTAATATTCAACTCGTAAAAGCTTTTCCCGAAATTCCGAATTCGAATAATAGATAACTATTTATTAGTTATTTTGGTAGACTTTTTTGACAAAACCTCGTAAACACATAAAGATATTTAATTTTTTTGTTCAGAATATTAAATTAAAAAAATATATTTATTGAATAATTTTTAAAAGTGCTCTTTACTGGATTTTCGGCAGTGACATGAACTCTCAAAGCAAAAATATAACTTTAACTTGCTGAATCCTGACTGGAGATCTATTTATTCAAAGGTGTCTATAACAATTTTTACTTGTTTTGAAAACTAGGGCCTTGCTTCGCTCGCCAACCCTCACTCCACCATCGACGCAAGTGGGGGACCCACTTTAAATAAAATTACTTCTTTATTCTTCTCATACCTCTTCTATGATGCTTTACGCATCTGTTTTTGTTGTGAATGTTGAAATAAAGGAAAGTAGGTAATATAGTAGGGTTGTCCCTAAGTCAAAAAAGAACGCGGGTTGGGTTCGTAAAAACATATTTGTTGTTAACCTCTAAATAAAATGTAATTAACATTTTAAGCGTTATATCGATTTTGCCTTGACATTTTCACTTCAAAAAAAAAAACATCTTGCTTTTTTCACACGCTTTTCGCAAATACAAACAGACCTACTCTTACCCCACCCAGCGAGGAGAGCTTGTCTTCTTTTCTAACTGCCTTAACTTTCAAAAGCTCGAAGATCTTTCCGCCAATTTTTATTTTAACCAGAGTCTAATTATAACAGACTGAAAAGCTTTACTTACATTATTGTTTGTGGAATTTTCTTGTTGTATATTCTCTGTATTCAGTGCGTAGCCGCGTGAGAAGCTTAACATTTCACTGCTGGTTGCGTCATTTTGTTCCGGGACGTGGGTTGCCATTGTGCTCGGAGAATAGATAATCCACGTGTCACCAGATAAAAGCTGACAAGGTGAAATTGGCCCACGGGCTACATTTTATTTATTTATTTGTTTGTTTAGAGCCTATAGATATTATATTTTTTGGTAGAAGAATTTAATGGCGACTTTTACGTTGGGTCTGTGACTTGGCAGAAAAAATTGAAGCCTTAGTTTATTTATCTTAAAATTGTTACAAGATTAAACGCAATCCTTTTTTATTTTTAAAGCGCTTTAAATTTATTTTTTTAGTTTTATAAAAATACAGGAATGCAATTAATTATACAGTATGTAGAGTTGGTTGTGTGATAATTTTTTCTGGCGCCTCAGTTGCTTTTATAGTGACAGCTTTGAGGGATGCCTGCTGTCGTGCGATAACAGTTGATGTTCGACTGGATAGGAGAGGGACCTGCTCTGCCACCGTATGAACCAAGGCCACCCTCATATAAGCCGCATAGAGTCTTTTGTAATGGATACAGTGCCACAGACTTGCATACTGTATTTCCAGATTGTTGTAATTATTCAGGCAGTTACGATTTGATTTTAGTTCATTGTTTCGGCCTGGTAAGTTAGCATCCGGACCAAAGCTAGGCCCAGCCAGTTTGCCTTTGCAGGCTGCTCCAGAGACTTAACGTGGATTAAAACATGGGAGGTTGCCAACGATAGCAAGTGAAATGCATGTTGCAACTTTTCCTAGCCTTGAACGTTCCAGACTGCATAAGAGCTTTTGAGCAGGAATGTGGAGTAGAAGCGGAGAATGCATATTGAAAATAGTTTGAATAGAATTGACTTAAGGGTACTTGCTCTGTCACTCGAGCAATGGCAGATTTAATTCGGATATTGACTCGAAGCGGCATGAGGAACCATTAGAATTCAGATGTGACCACAGTAATGAATTTTAGTGTCATTGGTGTAAATTAATTATAACATGACCGTTTTTATTGCTCTTATCCAAAAGTTAAAGAAATACGGAATAATCTTACTTTCAATCATTTGTGCATATAAGTATTGGGGTCGTTGGACAATCCAGCGGGTTTTTTAAATTTGAGGGAAACGAATCTTTTATCCTACGACTACACAAGAAAACTTTAGGCACCCCCAAAAGATCTTTGGTCCACCACTATTTCTCACTTCTTTCATTTACGGTGAGTTCTTTTAATTTCTTTTCTAAATTACTTGCTAAGCGATTTTTGGAGTTAACTCTTATGAACATAGCAACTTTACGAAAAATGCTTAAAAACTTTATGAATCAGATTTAAAAAAAATAAAAATTACGGATGTTAGAAGTTTGTTTCATTCTTTACTGTTGCCGAAATACATAAAATTTATCCCCCGCATACTACCTTATTCTAAAAGTTCTCGGAATTTATTCAGAAAATCTAGAATATAATCATCTTTGATTTTTCGATAATCTTATCTCGTTTGCTGAGCGGTTTTTTTGAATCGACTAAATAGGGAAAACTCGCAGGGAGAAAAATCAGGTCTTTTGCGACGTCCTTTTTTGCTTTAAATGCAGGCCTTTTGGCACCAGTTGTGCAGCGACACGTCAGAGGCCCAAATCCTTCACCAAAATATCTTGATCCAAAAGCAATGCACAAATCCTTTGCCAACTCTCTAATGATTGAATTTGCGGTCATCCATTCTTTGGTTATGTTAATGTTTTCGTCGGCTATCGTTGTCAATGGCTTGTCACTAGGTTCATCATGGTTAAAAGACTCTCGGCCATCTCTGAATCATTCGTGCCACTGGCAAATGATTCTATTTTCTTGAGAATATCATTGAACAACACTTTTCTAACTTTTTCCATATCATGTTGTGACGTCAGAGATTCAAATATGGTACTAACCATGAGAAGCAATTTTTCCTATTTAATATTAATGTTATATTTGAGGCGTACTATATCTATGCAGTAAGGATCGGTTGACCCCCGGTGGAAAGTCACACCTAGACTGCATAGTCCTTAGTGGAGAGGAGGACCATAACAGCTAGGATGATCAAGTTTTAACAAAAGATGTGAATTATCTGTATGCAGATAAAGCTGATGTATTTATATTGATACCTGTCTTCATGTCTGCCTAAGACTTTTGCCATTAGCAATCCTATCAAAATTTGCCACATTTATTAAAAAGAATCAAAATGTCTTATGTTCTCAGATATACTGGAAAAGCCCCATAATCTTTACATAGGTTAACATTTATTAAAGATGGAGCAGAAATGCTTGCTATGCTGAATTATGTAAGTCTAACAAACAAAAGAATGTCAATTTTTTTTTAGGACACTTTCGACCTACCTACCACTGTTTTTTGTTTACATATACATAGTATATATATTACATAGCTCTTCATATGTATCCGTTCCTGAGTATTTATCAAATAAAAAAAATTGGTTTTCCATGCTTTGTGCTTTATTGGTTCTTATATTAAATATAAATATTTTTTTGAAGCAATCTTTTATTACCTTTTTCAAGTTAAGACATTTTAAGTTTCTATCCATACTTCCACTCATGGCTGTACGGACTCGTCCTAGTAGCTTCGTATAGCATACTTATTTGCAGCCTCTAAGTGCACATATTTCTCCAGATTTCTATTATGCTCTATTTTCAAGCTGTATGTTATAAAAATAAAAAGAAAACGCACAATTGTCACTTGGCACACACAAACAACTCGCACAGCCACGAAGTCACACGTGGCGTATGAGTAATGTAGAAATTTACAGCAGATTGCGCACTCAAGAAGCGCCAAAGCGCAGCGGTTGCCTAGTGGACCACGAATCCTGTCTTTTTATTGCCTTCTCCGGTTTTACGCAAATCCGTATTTTATGAAAACAAATGAATTTTATGTTACACATGAGAATTTCTTGGCTACCAAGAGGGCGAATAAGGTGTAAGATGTATTGGTATCCCAATAAATGTTCTCGAGTCAAGTTTCAATTTGTGTTCGGCTTGGTTATATCGAAGGACTTGGTAAGTAGCCGGCAATAAAAGCGTATTGATGTAGGAATGGAATTGATTTAGATTTAATATGTGTAGGGTACATTACTGTAACCGTAATAAACCTAATGATCTAACTGGGGAATCATTTTGTGTGTGAATTCCTATTGCCTCGCTTATCATAGTTATCACTTAATTTAATTGTAATTAATCTGCTATTGTGTGGTGTGCTTAGAGATACTTTACTTGGGAAATGAATTTAGATTTGCTTCAAAATAATTGTAAAATTTTAGTTCCTTCAGTAAGTTCATATATATTCTAGTACAACGATAAGAATGCAATATTGCATTAAAATTCATCTAGTATAATTTATTTCGGACTTTATTGATTTTTGTTTTTGTTCTCCTGATTATTATTTCGCTTTATCTATGAAGTATTAAAGAAAGCTAAAAGCAAAGACCAAATTCCAATTCACATTCAGCGATTTAAATCTAAAAGTTTCAAGTTGACTCTCAGCTCGTTCTTTTATTGCTTTAATTTTATTTCAACGAAGTCTAAACGAAATTTATTGTACCCACCTAACACTCTCTAATTCACATGACTAAAAAAATTGACACGATTTCCTGCTGTTCATCAAATGCTAAAGGAAACTTTTTTGTTGAAAATTTTGTTGACTATTTCAAGAAAAATGCTTAAAGCTCGTTGAAAAATGTTATTTCACAAACGAATAATTGAAAATCAATAATAGACACGCATAAAGCAACGAACTCAACAAAACGACAAAACCAACAAAACAAAAACCAATAAACCAGAATAAAGGAAAATAAACCATAAAATGTCAAACAATTTGCTTGCATGCAAGAAAGACTCTCCACATTTCAAGCAATAAATTGGCCATTGATTGAGCAAAAACAAGTGACATAATTACGGTCGGAACAACCCGACTATAAAATACACTATCGTCTTTTGAATTTTTAGGCGTTTTTTAGGTTAGGTTACACCGGTTGACCTCTAGAGAGGGAAATCACTCTTAGACTGCATATTCCTTTGAGGCTTTTTTTACGTCATACAAGTTCTCGTCACGAGTTACCGATAACTGAATATTTAGGCAGATTTCACTTCACGTTCTTGCTATTTTGCAAATAAGTCGTTAGGGCACTGCTTGCACTGCTTGACGACAACAGCTGTTTGATAAATCTTCACTTCCTGTTCTTCTTACCATTTTGGGTTTTATTAGGTTGATAGTGATAGAGCGTATTAAAATTTAGAACTGTTGTTTTGATCGTGAATTGCAAAACTTTGCAGGAATCGACGTGTGTGCAGTGTGTATATATCTTGGTCTATCTTGGTCAGTCAAGCTAACAACAGCAACAGTAATCGAACAAGTCCTGAAATTTAGCCAAGTGCCTTTTGTCAAAGATGAATAGAGTAAAAAACGAGGAGCCAGGATGAGCGCATCAATATCATATTTAAAACATCGGAAGTCTCAGCGTATATAAGTTTTATTTAAGATATATTATTATGGAACAAAAGACTTTTTGGTCGCAGTGCCCCACCTCTCGTGAGGAACCCTTTTAGGAAAAAAAAGGTATCTTAGCCGTTGCTCTAGTCAAATTAAAAGACATCCCACTGCTCTCAAAAATAGGAATGAACACATTTCAAGCTAATGAACTCGAAAATTCACTGAGAAAAACTAAAAAATAGTATTTCTCCCATAATTAAGAAAGTTATACAATATGTTTTCGATACCCAATACTAAACTAATACTTGTAGTTTAAAATACAAGAACATACCTTACCAAATAAAAGTAAATACCATGACCGTGTTTGAAGGTCATGAAAATCACAGTTTTATCTTTTTGCAAACGTCTTTTTTCCTGTACCTCAACAACATTTTATGAGTTGAAGATAACTATAGAGCAAACAATTTTCTAACATTTTTTTTTATTCGCAAAAGTTTAGTATACATTAAAAAAATGTGTTTTTTTTTCAAGAAATTAATGCCAGATTCATTATAATTTTTTCAGAAACATACTCTGAAAAGACTCTCAATTTATTTCACATTGGTTGATCTCCAGCGAGTGAAGAACAATAGATTTAACCATTACTGTCATATATTTATAAACTTTCCTGAATAAACTTATTTACGCCAAAAATGATATGAAATTTTGATGAGATATTCACGAATAACTGAAAAAAGTTTCAAAAACATGTTTTTCAATAAATCTCGAAAAGAATAAAATAAGATTGTAATTTTTCTCGACCCAAAATTACACTAAAAAACTGTTTTATGCGAAGTTTCAGTCGATGACCGTTAAATTTGTTAACTAACTATCTGACAGATATGTATATCTTGAAACTCATTGGCTTACTTTACAATATAATGATATTAAAAAGTTGTGATCCATATTATAACTTAAAAGAATGCTAAGAAGCTCTGACGAGATCAAAACCACAAAAAATCACCTAGATGCTAAAATTGCATACTCCTAAATTTGTTGGTCTTTAAGAAATGTTCAATACTGACCGTACACAGCTAGACTGACTCTAGACTGAGTTCTCATAATTGTAAAGGGTATAAAAAAGTAGAAGCGTGTAAAGCAAAATGTGTAAAAAGGACAAAATTGTGGGATATTTTGTTCACGCAAAAGCAATAATATTCTCATTTTATAGCGCCATTTCTTAATGTTTGTCCTTACACCCGCCAACCGCTCTCACTCTTTCACACCCTCTCTCTCTACTTGCAGTTGACAGCCGACACTTGAAGGAGTCCATCGAAAGAGCCGAGTTCTCACTGCAGCTGGAACTTTGGTTTGGTGAACAAAATGGCACCAGCAATCTGGCACTGGCCTCCACGCGCACGCTACAGCTGAACTTTCATCCGGGTAGGGGTCTACACTACCATTTGCCGGTGCTGTTCGACTACTTCCATTTGGCCGCCATCAGCGTGGGCATACACGCCAGTCTGGTGGCGTTGCATCAACCATACATCAAGTGAGTAGTAGCAAGTGGCAAGTGATACCCAAGTATGGGTTGGGGGAGACAGGGGACTAACAGATGGTTGCACAAGCGGGCCGGCGCGTCGTATGCAAATGTGCATGTTTTGCCTGTGGGACGACAACGTGATCTCAAATGTCAACGTTGGTAGTCATATTTTTCACAGTAAATTGAACCGGCTGCTATGCAGCAGCAGACATGCTTAGGTAAGGTTGCTCCTGCGATGGTTCCTGCGTGTGTTCGCCTGATTGCAGCGCCAATGAATGGGTGGCATTGAGAGGAGTCGAGGAGTAGAGTAGTCGAGGCGTATGGTCAGGCAGCAGCAGCAGCTACACACAAATCATTTCCAACTCATTAAAAGTGCACACATTCAACGCATTCCATTCAACCAACATTCCTTACAATCTACTGTCTACTATAAATTTTAATGACTCTCGCATTACAATTGTCTACTTTTTGCAACTGGCAAACTGCAACACACTAGATTGCAACGTGGCAGCCGGGTTGGCATGACGTCCTTGCTACAGGCCATGCCGCAAAACTTCATCCTGCCATGGCGCAGTCAATTTTTGCGCCGTTTGATGCAAGAAAAGTTGGTACTAAGCTGCAACTGTGGCAAAGTTTTTAAATAATACTTTAATCTGTTTTTTGTATTGCTAAAAGTTGACGGCTTAGTTCCACTGTTTCTCCTTAATTTCAAAGAATTTGGCTTAAATCTATAATAGATAGAGATAGTATTTTTGGCAGCTACTTGAAAATTTTGCTAAACTAATTCGCTGGCTTCATTGGAAATTCTTTGCTGGTAAAGACTTTGCAGTGATTCTTGTCCAGGCTAAAGGCTGAAATTAGCTAATGAATAATTTAAAAGTTTTTCATGTTGACCTTGAACTTTGCTTGTAGTTGCATCAAGCTAAGCATAAAATTTCTTGATTATCTTATAAATACAAGAATTATATAATACTAAAGTGGAAGTTTTACCAGAAAATTGTAGCAAGAGCTTCAACATTTGCATGTTACTTATAAAATATGAATCCAACGTTAATAAACTTGGAACATTTTTATACCCTGTATCAAATTAAGTTTGTGCAAATTTATGTAAGATAAAGAAGGAGACATCGTTGAACCCAAGTTATCTCTAATAGCCTCAGGAAAAAGAAATTGTTTTAGACATGTTCGTCCGTATGTCTGTCCGTCAGTCTGAATGTCTAGATATTGGAGACGGTAGGTTTTATTTGAAAGGGTTTTTCAATTAGAGAGCTACAAAAGATGTTTTTAATAAAACAAAAACGGTGTGAATATCAATGAAATTCTTAATTCCTGTGAAAGTATATTCGATGCCATTATGTATGGAACTCGATTTCTTTTGCATGGTCACCACGGGCACGCTTGCAGAAGTCCACACGCTGAACCCAATTTTCGACTGTTTTCAAGCATAAATCGGCCGATACTGCTGCATTTTCACATTCGATATTCGCACGAAGTTCATCAATCGTCGCTGGCTTGTTGGCATAGATTATAGACTTGACGTAGCCCCACAGGAAATAGTCAACGGCGTCAAATCGCACGACCGAGGCGTCCAATTGACTGGGCCATTTCGTGAAATAACACGTTCGCTGTGAGGCTTGTGGCGCCGTCCTGTTGAAACCACATATTGTCCAAGTCCATATCATCCAATTCGGGGCAAAAATATTTGGTTATCATTGAGCGGTAGCGATTCCCATTCACAGTAACGTGCCGGTCTTGATCATCACGGAAGAAGTACGACCCAATGAGGCCGCCGGCCCATAAACCGCACCAAACCGTAATTTTTTCGGGATGCTGCATGATAAATAACGCATATTTTGCTTATTGACGAAGCCATTCAGCCAGAAATGAGCCTCATAACCGAAGATGATTTTTAGATGAAAATGCGGATCATTTTCATGTTGTTGCTCAGCCCAATTCACGAACATACAGAAGACGCTTCTGGTGGTCAAGCGGCTTCAGTTCTTGCGACAATTTGATCTTGTAAGGATGTAGGCCAAGATCTTTTCGCAAAATTCGCCACAACGACGTCACAGAGATGCCCAACGCTAGAGGACGACGGGTGAGAGACTGATTTGGGTCTTCCTCAATTGATACGCCAGCGGCAGCAATATTCTAGACACTACGGGCACTTTTTTGTCTCACCGGCACGGGAACATTTTGTATTGTGCCTGTGGATTCAAATTTTTCCACTAGACGCTCAGTTTTTAATCTGGCAGGACAATTATGACGACCATAAATGGGACGTAGACTCCGAATTTCGGTAGTAAATTTTAATAATTTCGACTCGTTGTTGGATCGTATTATATATTTTTTCACGATGAAATGGCAAACCTTACTGAAGAGAAATATCAAGAGAGCGGGAACAAACATGGCGTACGTAAAGTCGGGCGCGGACGACTTTGGGATATCCTGTACAACTAGCTTGCAATGAAATCCGCTTCCTTTACATAAAACCAAAAACAGAAGAATTTTTAAGCCAACAATTTTTTTTTTGACCGATCGTTCCCTTGGGAGCTATATGATATAGTCAACCGATTTTTATCAAATTTGGCACAGTGCTTTAATAGCTTAAAAAAGATCTGAATGCAGAATTTAGTTCAAATATCTTGACAAACAGACGAAACACAACGAATTTTGTATAAAAAACTTTTTTTTCGACTAATTGGTCCTATGGGAGCTATATGATATAGTCAATCGATTTTGATCAAATTTAACACTGTGCTAAGGAACTATAAAAAACTTACGAATACCAAATTTGGTCTCAATATCTTAACAAACAAACGAAACACAACAAATTTTATTCAAAAATCTATTTTTTAGAAGATCGGCCCTATGGGAGCTATATGATATAGTCAACCGATTTTGTTCAAATTTGGCACAATGCTTAAGTGCTCTAAAAAATTTTCAAACTCCCCCTGATCATATTTTAGGTAACTTTGGGGTGTCTCCGACGTGTCCTTCTATATGTTACATACATTTTCGGCTTTCACAAACTTAATATACCCTTTGTAACATACGGTATAGGGTATAAATATGGCGCCTTTTGCTGTCCCTATCGGTCTACTTTTATAGCGTCCCTATTGAAAAACCCGATATTTGTTCGACATCAGAGTCATATTGAATCTCTTGAAGAAACATTACTCTTATAGTCTCAAAAATCTTTGTGTTCGTATAGACAGACGGATGCACAGACATTTTGGTATAAAGGTCTTAGGTGTCTAGTATACGCTTAGTAACTATAAGTATAGGGTATTCAAATAGAGGGTATAATATTTGTGCACAACAAATATTTACTCTAAAGCTAAGTTTTTTTTCGTCAAAACAGCGTTGAGTACTTAATTATCTGTATAAATAAACCTAAAAAATTAAAATTGTTAGTTGACCACTGTTTCAGCCCATTTTTAAATTTAAGTAGAAAAATCATTGTTTAAAATGCAAAATCCTTTAAATTACCTATTTTTACCTATATTTTTTAATGTGTAAAATTAAAAAATTATTGTAATTTATAACGTAAAAACATTACCAATTCATGCTATGCCACAAAAAAGGTTTCTAAAGTTGTAAAAATTTTAAATATAGTACAGACTACCCATACAAATTTTGAACAAAAAAATCGCTCCTTAAAGTATTCGGTAATTATGCTCATTTAAAAATACTAAAATTTTTATAAAGCTCCAAGCCTAACATATCCTCTGAATAAATTTTAAGGATACAACTTTATGGTAATTTTTTATAATTTCATTTAGAAACTCCTTCTTTTTATAATTTTGGTATATTTAATATATCAGCACATTTTCAGTAGCTTTATTCCCTCTTAGATTTGTACGTACTGTATGTCAACCAAATAGTTTTCATTTTATAAAATCCAACTCAATGCATTTATTTCATTTTACGCTCTACATGAACCGTATCGAAACAAAACCAAATGAACCGAATTGAACTGAATCGTTTAACCCAACCAATAACAATAAAAATCATTTAACCAAATGGAACGATCAACCCATACACAATTCCGAATATTGCGATGCGACGCCAACAACAAACTTAAACAAACTCTTAAGGAAAAGCATTTTCAGTTACATAAAGTTATGGTAAGATCGAAAAAACTGGTACTACTTGTTCACATAGTAGGTATTCGTAGTTGGTCTAGCCACTTTCCAGACTATTCGGAACGCTTTTTATGTCTGTGTGTGTGTGTGTAAATTTTTGGAAAAATCAAAATTATGATATATTCGGATAGCGCTTCGTGTATCTTAAGTAGTTGATGCGATTTGTTTAAAATATATTTGCTTTGAGCTTGCCAAACTCTAATAATAAAACTCTCTAATACATATCAAACGCACTTGCAGCGCGCCGAGAAGCTCAAAGCCTTGGAGTGCTGGAAAACTTAGCTGCCGCGGCAACACATCACCTGGTCCACTCGAGGCGGTATTCTTTGGACCACAAATTGGCGGCACAACGAAATGCAGCGGTGGTCCAGCTGGCCGCTTGCTGCAATCTCGTCAAATACATCGCGAAATCTGCTGCCTGCTTTTGGGCGCCATTGAGAATCTTAAGGCTACACTGAACGAATTTAGCTCAGTTTTACCGCCAAGCATTAACAATCAGATTGGTTCGCCGCCGCTGCGGGAAAATGACACCAACGAAAGACTGCAGCTTCTAATGGAGCAGGCCAAGGTAAGTTAGGAGAGTAGCTAAGATGTTTCTATGAAATGGCAGTGAAATGCAGAAGATGCCGATTCCTTTCGATTCTTTTCTGCGTAGGTATGATATAACATAGGACTCAAACTGAAAAAGTCAAGCTAAAGGCTAAGATCTTTGAATCTGATCTTTGACACTTAACTATTCTGAGTCAGTTTCCGCATATTTTCAGATCGTCTGACTTTTCTAATTCAATTGACAAACCGTTCAGTGTCAGTTTCCCACCTCGTGAAGATTGGGACAATGGTATACTACATTGTAATAGCAAGATTACCATCTATGGATCTGAACTTAATGTTCAGGTGCCAGAAGGTGTATATTCGGAACCGTTGGGCATTAATGAATACTTCCGTTTACCAGATCATTGTAGTGTTTTCCTAGCAGAAGTCATAAATAAATATATTGGAACGAGAGTGTATTATTTTGGGAGGTTCTGCATTAAAAGATTACAATCAGTAAAGCTCACTTTCAAAACAGTGCAGGAATGTTACGAGTTTCTACTTGATTTTACAAAATTATTTACCATTAATCTGCTTTGTGTAACTGGGCACCGAGATATCGTAGTCAAGTGCTGAGCAGATGAGTAAGCTAGGCAGGGCACAACGTTACCAATTCAGCTTGACAAGGCTTTGGTACCTTAGTCACAAGCGACTTGAAAATTATTAATAAATAGATGCAAACCATGCAAGGGAACAAACTGAAACTGTCTAATTAGTAGGAAAACATGACCGCAATGGAGCTCAAATAGAACCAAGCAACTTTTAAAACTGACCAGACTTAACATAAGAGCAACTAAAGGGGCTCTTACTGGACATTTTCTTAATGGTAGGCATGGTAATAGATTTGGAGTGCCTTAATTTGACTTATGCAGGAGTCGTCAAGAGGGAAAAATCGAGTCTTTCCTGGGTGGATACATGCAGGAGTAAACTGAATACATTGGGATTCGAGCTTATTGGGAATATTACTGAATTCGCTTCAATCAGAATAAATAAGATGAATTCGTTCATTAAATCGACAGGTTGATTCAGAGACGATATAGGGTTGTAAGAACTAGCGCAAGTGCCATCACAACGGGCCTTTTAAAAGCCTAGGTAGACAACCACTTCTACCTACAAACTCCGATGACTGTGTCTTTGTTTTATTACTAAGCTGCGCTTTAACTTTCAACTATTTTTAGCTACACGATGCCGAGGAGGACTTTGCCATACGGGCCAACTCCGATATAGCACAGCTTTGCGCCGAGAGCATTATGTACTGGCGACGCATCTTGCTCGCCTCCACACAGCAATCTGTGCACACACTGCTGGCGCGCAAGCATCACATTTTACGTGTCCGCCGCTTTGCAGAGGGTTTCTTTGTCATGGAGAATCCTAGACACTCCGCAGCTGGCTGCTATGACAGCAATTATCAGAACTATGTGGCCATTGCGGAGCTGGCTCGCCGCAGTCGTTACATGCAATCTTTACCACCGTTGCCAGTGCATTGTACGCCCATAGACGGTGACACTTGCTCGCTGCCCTTAATTTTCGAAGATCGCTATGTGGAGCCACCAAATTATACGCGACGACGTTCCGGCAGTGACCCGCATTTAAATGGACACGAAATTGCATCAATGAATGGCAATAAGAAAAAGTCACTCACTAGCACAACACTGCCGCTGGACAAGACGCATTCCATAAACAGTCTTAATGGAATGCATGCCACGCCCACATCCACACCCACAGCCACTATGACGGATTGTGTTGCATGCAATTTCAACTATGATTATCCGCTTAGCAATGGTCAAGCACACTCCAAATGTTTGGTGACACCACGTTTTGCTTTGGGCGGTGAGATACTTCAGGCCAGCTTGACCATAACACCCAGCGCAGTTATAACCAAGCAACTGCCTGTAAATGGTATCTGTGATGATTTTGCCAATACGAGCCAACTACGGCATAATCTGTCTAGACATTCGGTAACTGGCCTGCTGGAAGATTGCATAACAGATAGCAATGCAGCAGATTCAATTCTTGCCAATGGTACGCTGCCAACACGACACAGCAAGTCCCTTGATCAGCTGGACGGCGTCAATGGGCAAAGCGCATTGTGTCCAAGCCGCAAAGATGCAGGAAATTTGGTATTACAGGCCTCTAGTTGCCGTCAAGTAAATGAGCACACCGCGCCCAGCTACAATACGCTGCCAGCCGGCATGGCTAGACCCAACGTCAAAGTCCAGGCTGAGGATCTCATGCGTAATATTTCAGAATTCCGACAAAAGTATAAGAATTGCAATGAAGGCAAGTTTGACTATTTGCATGAGATTAAAATGCTAAATCCGCCCAAGCAGCCCAGCTGCTCCTATTACAACTCGTTGCCCAAGAGCATGGCAAATGGCGTGGTGCTGCCACGTAACTCATATCCACCGATTAGCCAGGAGCAACTCATGCCGCCTGCGGCAGTCAACTCCATGCACTTCATGACCATGCCACGCAGCAACTCGTCACAGAACTACAACTCCTCACATGCCAGTTCCACCATACCGCGCGCTGTGGAAATAGCACGCGTACGTGTCTCGGACATTAAGGAAATGCTAAAGAACGGCACTTTGCGAAAAGAGTCCAGCAGCTCGGAGAGCGACATACCGACTCAAGTGCGTCTTTCAAGTGCGGAGCAGAAAATGTTGAGCTCTAATAGCGTTCCTTTTCGCTTGGACACAACCACAACGACAACCACAAGCAGCGATCCCAATACCAGCGGTTTTAGTGAATCCTTACCTAATCTAGCGCCACCGCCCGAGTTTGATTCGGATCCACAAAGGCGTCTACGTAGCAATTCAACATCTTCTCTGAGCGAGGAAAGCGGTTGGGTATCTAGCAGGCGCAGCTCCTATGGTCCCTCTAGCCCAGAGACCATTACAAATGATGAGAAACAGCGTCAGACACATTTAAGTCTTAGCATGGAAACCAAGCTGAATGGTGAGCAGCTGCGTCTGAAACTGCAAAAGCTGCTGGAACAGCAGCAGCTGCAGCCACACAAACCGCGCAAGCAACGTCACTCTGCCGCATCCAGTGCGCAAAGTCGTACGCCAGCCAAAGCCCAAAACAATGAGGCGGGCTTGCAGAAAAAGATATCCTCGGTGACGGTCAACATTAAGAAGGAACGTTCGCGCTTTCAGCTGGATCGACTACGTCAGCTGCCGAATGGTGAATCCACAGAAATGGAAGAGATGGAAAGGCCGCCTATACAGCGACGCACCCGTAATAAGAGTAATACAGCAAAATGTGAGAAATCCAAATCGGAGTTTGATATAAGCGGACTCAAGGACTTGCCGCCCTTGGACATTGTTTGTGTGCCACCACCGCAGCAATTTCAGGATCAAAATGTATTGCCACCTGATGAGTTTCGGGATCCACCACCGGAACCAGCGCCCAATCTGGATGTGCCAGCAACGTTACCCACGAAGCCGCACAGAAGCAAATCCCACGCAAGTCCCAATAAAACAAGCATGCCATTGATGATGCACCACATGAGCCAACAACCAGCAGCAGCTGCAGGGCCACCGCTTAAGGAGCTACAGACGACGGGCTTGCTACAGCGCCAACCCATTGGAGCCATAGACAATCCTGTTTACCACATCTACGAGTCGTTGAAGCCCATGTCCACACCAGCTATTTTTACCAACAAACCTGTGCTCAAGTCGCACAGCCTGGCGGAGCTAAAACGTAGTCGTGAGCTCTTGGTGAACCAACCCAATCATCAGTGCAGCAATGGCAAGCATCAGCAGGCTACTCTATCAAATGGTCATACACACGATAGTGGCAATACCACGGAATTACTTGAAACCGAGGAGGATGAGAACAAGGAAAACACAGACAACTTATTACGTGGGAAGCAACTAACCATGATGCGCAGCGATAGCCAAAAGTCTAGCAGCTCCAAGTATAAACGCAAGATTTTGGATGCTAGCATGTCGTTGTTGGAGTTCGAGAAATGTCGCGAGGAGTTTCGCAAGCAGATCAAATATACCGGCAGCATATACTCGGATTATGTCAAATTGGCCTCCGAGCTGCCCTATTTCTATATAAGTGACGAGTATCGAGCCTTCTCGCCTAATGGCATGCATCTGGTCATATGCGTACACGGCTTGGATGGCAACTCTGCTGATTTGCGTCTTGTACGCACCTACTTGGAGCTGGGTCTTCCTGGCGTCAATCTAGAGTTTCTCATGTCTGAGCGCAATCAAGGCGATACGTTTTCTGATTTTGATACCATGACCGATAGGTGAGTCTCATTTCATATACTATAGCGCATACTAATATGACAACACACCATCTTGTTGCAGACTTGTTAGTGAGATACTTTACCATATCGACACTTGTGGACTGAATCCAGCACGCATTTCCTTTGTCGCACACTCGCTGGGCACCATTATAGTGCGCAGCGCCCTGGCACGCCCACAAATGCGACCACTCTTGCCGCGCTTGCATACATTTCTCTCATTGTCGGGTCCGCATTTGGGCACGCTATATAACACAAGCGGTTTGGTTAATATGGGTGAGTTTTATAGCTTACACCAGTAGCTATAATTTTTTTAAAAAATCAAATTTTATCTCTTCCAGGCATGTGGTTTATGCAAAAGTGGAAGAAATCGGGATCATTGCTGCAGGTGAGAGAGAGAGCTGCAAATGTAACTTTTGCTATATCTCTTTTACGTTTTTACAGCTCTGCATGCGTGACACTACGGACATTCGGAATAGTTTTCTGTATAGACTAAGTCAACGTAGTACGCTGCATCATTTCAAGAACATATTGCTGTGCGGTTCCAGTCAGGATCGTTATGTGCCCGCACATTCAGCACGTCTGGAGCTATGCAAGGCAGCCATACGCGACAGCTCGAATTTGGGCACGGTCTACAGGTAGCTCTATATAAATTTCATCTGCCTGCTATATAGCATATATACTGATCTTTTCTTGCAGGGAAATGGTGCACAATGTTATAGCGCCCATACTGGCACGTCCGGAACTGACGCTGGCACGTTTTGACGTCCATCATGCCTTACCACATACAGCCAATACACTCATAGGGCGTGCCGCACATATAGCCGTACTGGACTCGGAATTGTTTATTGAAAAGTTTATGCTTATTGCGGGCCTGAAGTACTTTAGTTAACACACAGGATTAGAAGGAAATTCTTATATGTAGGGAGTCTGGTGGAGAACCAAAATCCTTGCTGATTTTTTAACAGATTTTTATAAATATGTACTTGAGAATATACTCGTAGTCAAGTATTTTAAAGTTATCAAAAAATGTAATTCTGCAATGGATTCATTGAGTTAAGTTCTAAGCGAACTTTTTCGAAACACAGGGTACTGTTTAATACTTAAGTCAAACCAAATTTTCAACAATATTTTCAAAATTACATATAGTACACAGTTTAATCGTTTGGTATACCTATAATATAAAAAAAAAACAAGGAATTTATTCAAGCAAAACATTAGACTTGTATTTTTTACAAGCGCCCAGAATTTCCGGAGGCCTCATAACTTTTATATAAGATTTAATATAATATATAGTAAAGAAAATCAAAAAAACCAAAGACAAAAAAACGTTGAATCAAAAGTATAACCAAAACGGCATTACTGTTAATTACTTTTTATATAATAAGAGTTTAAAACTTGACTCGTACTCGTAAAAAACTATCTAAATAAATACAAAACGAAAAAGCCAAAGCCATATTTAATTAGGTTTAAAACTATTTATAATGCACACTCGAGTATATTGAGACGAATTAATTGCAAGTTGATGGATGTTTAAGAAGTTTGATATGTTGAGCCTTAAACTTGGCTCTAATGGGTGTGGCAAACAAAAGTTTGCCAGTTTGACCACCACTGGAGTTAGTTTGCTTGCATATTAAGTATACGTAAAAGGTATAGCTGAGTACAAGAAAGACAGTAGCTGAAGTAGAACACAGGAAATATAAAAATATTAGCAAATTTAAGACTAATTACAAATCAAAGAAAATTTGATTTTCCAAATCTTTGTACTGCTTTACAATACATATAAAAAACCCTTAGACAAAGTTATATACAAAAAAACATACCTTAAAGTTTAAAAGTTATTGCAACTTAATAGAGCAGCCAGGTGCAAAGCGCGTTAGAAATTAGAGCGTCAATTAATTTGGCTATAAAGCAAAGTAAAGGTTTGTTTTGCACCTGAGGATTTGAATTTTTCATTGGGAACAACAAGTTAGAAATTGAATTGACATATAGAGCGAAGTTAGGGTCACTTACAAATTGGTAGTTTAGTCATAGAAATAGTTGCATTCATGTGTGTGGTTTTGAAAGCTTTTTCTCAAATTGTTGTTGTTACTTGTTTAGCCTCTTCCTTCGTTTACCAATAGCATTTTTCATTTTAAAATCGAGCTGCATAAATTCATAACCGCTTACTATTTAAAAGCACTTCAAAAATGGCTAAAATCACAAAAACATTACAAAATAAATATAGAAATTTAAGCATTTTATAATTGATTCCTCTATCACTTCGATTTGTCTGAAGTTCTTAAATAAAAAACACAAAGTCTTGTACATTAGGTTGCAATTTAAATGTTTTAGTTCAAATAAAAATAAACTAAAATTTAATTTTAGTAAAAAAAACGGTGTAAAAAGTTGTTTAAAAAATGATTATTTATATATTGGGAAGGAATTACATTAAACATATAAAAAACAATCTCTAGTAACTAGATTTTTTTAAGAATTTTAAAGTTTGTGTGTCTATTTAAGAAATACTAGTTCACTTTTTCGCTGTAAATTCAAAAATCTTTTTAAGCGCCAAAAACTAGCTCAAAAGAACCACAAATCACTCATTACTCATTCATTTGAGCAACATACACGGCTGCCACCTTTTCTTAACAACCGATACGGCAACACTGTAAATATTGTTTTTCCATCAGAAGCAGGCAACATATACGCAATTTTTTACCAAAAAAAAAAACAAATAGAAAGATAAAATCCTATCAGTAAGTGAAATTTTTCAAGCAGTTCTTATTGGACAGCTGCCTCGTTAGCTTCACGCATGTCTTCGACTGGGCGCGCTCCTCAATTGCGAATTGAGCAACGCGACTTAAAGTGCAGACAGGGCTGTGGTTTTTATGGCAATGCACAGTTCGATGGACTCTGTTCCAAGTGTTTTCGCGAACGTAACGATAAGCGGAAGAAACGTAAGATGCTGGCTGGCTTTTGTTTATCTATGAGTGTGGGGTGCGCATTACTCATACGGTTGTGTACTTTCCAGAGAAAACAAATGGGGGCGGTGGGCATGGCACAGGAAGCAATGCCGCAAACAACAGTGCCACACTTGTGGCCAGTTCTGGCATTGGCACAATGGAACGCATATCACCGCAACATTTGCTCGGTCGTCCGCATGCAAGAAAGGAACAACAGCAGCAGCATGGCAACCATGACGTAGCGTCTGTATCTACAACGTTGCAAAAGAAAAAGTCCATGGTGCCGGCTGTTTTGCAAAAGACCTTACAGGCAGGAGCTCAAAAAAGTAAGTAGCAATAAATTTAACGAACCATAATTACATCGAATACTCCTGCAGTAGCACAACAGAAAAGCTATGTTCCAGATCCGACCGAAAGTCAATTCATGCTGCAGCTACGTCAGCTACGCATTCCTGACGATGGCAAGCGCAAGCTAAAGGGTGAAATTCAACGTTTGGACAACGCTATACGCAACTACATGCAGAGCAGCGTCAACAAAAAGAATATTGACGAGTTGTCGGAATTGGTCCAAAATGCTTATACAAAAATCGCAGATATTGTCCATAACGATGTGCGCTTTCAAATGGCTTCGAACGAGGATCGCGAGGGTGCAGTGGATTTTTTTGAAAAAGTTGTCATGACGCAAAACCACAAGTGAGACCAATTTGTATTTGCAAGTCTAATGGGTATTAATTTCGTTTGCTTTTCAGATTTCTTTTCTGTCCATATTTTACATCCGACGAGGAAAGCGATGACAAGGTGCAAAGACGCATACGTCAACTTAGCTGGATAACGGCCAAACATTTGGACTGCAGCATTGACGAAGTTAACAGCGAATCGCGAGATTTAGTCTACAATGCCATTTCTGAGCTTGTTGGTATTGATTCGTACTATTCGCCGCAGGAGAAACTGGAATGTACTGTGCGCTGTTGTCGGCACATTTTCGAATTGTTAAAACGTGCCACAGGTGGACCAGCTAGCGCTGATGATTTTCTACCAGCTTTAATTTTTGTTGTGCTAAAGGCAAATCCGGTGCGTCTGCACAGCAATATAAATTTTGTAACACGCTTTACCAACGCTTCAAGAGTTATGAGCGGTGAAGGTGGCTACTACTTTACAAATCTATGTTCAGCTATAGCCTTTATAGAGAACCTAAATGGCGAAAGTTTGGGCATCAGTGCCGAGGAATTTGATGCGCTCATGTCCGGCGATAAACCTTATAGCACACCCTGGGAAAGTGCCTTGCTGGCCTGCGAGAGCTTGCATTTGATATCAGAGAACATGAAACGCATGGAGCAGCTAAATAAACGTAATGCAGTTGTTGCCTCAGGCATTGCGGAGTTCGAAAGAGAGTTGATAGAGTTTCATCGGGAGTTAAACGAAAAGGTGGATACTGTTATAGCCAAGGCACCGTTAACGCTGCTGCCTATCAAGACACCAGCATTTCTTATTGAACAAGCACGCGCCAACTTGGGGAATAGCCATGATGCTGTTCCCACTGGGCACTACCAGTCAAATCTGCTCAACGCTCTAGACGGTAGTACAACTACAAGCAAAGCAAGCCCGCGGAAACAGGCGACTTTTATGGAATCAACTGATTTGCATGTCGAAGCAGCGCAGACCTTAGCTTTAAAAGACACAAGCACTAGCTCAGTTGGACGTTTATCACCACTACACCCAAGCCTGCATCAACCGGATCAGCTTTTTGCATCTCCCATTTTTAACTACACGCCTTTCGATGCAGTATCCCTGCTAGAGGAATCCTCTGACAACGCCGATGTACTTATGCTAGGCACAGAGTTTCAGGGAGGCTTGACGAACATCAACTATGATTTTGATTTGTCCGATCAAAGTGGCGAGAATAGTGTTGCTGATGAATCTAAATGGAACCTCGATGAATTCGATCCACTTGTGCAGCAGCAACAAAGCGTTTCTGCGCAGGCAGTGGCAAATACTGGCATTCTAGATACTACGACAGATTCTACGAGTAGCTTAATTGATTGTGATTTGCCTGCGCCAGCGGGCGTGCTGCTGCCATCTCCATTGAAACCGGAAGTTCAAAACTATCGCGGTTTCTCCAATTTTGATATTCCAAGTATTTCGTGCAATACTGGGGATCTAAGTTCGCTTAGTCAGGATGTTAACGAGAGCATGGGCAACAGCGGACAGCAAGCCAAAAAATAATTGCACAAAATTACGTATTTAACGTAGAAATACTATATTTTAAATTGTAAATAATTAATAAGGTTCTTAATGGAAAATATTTGTGTTTGGATATTTAATTATTTGTTTAATATTTAGCATACAAATGAGTATAACTATTTTAGTATATGAATGTATACTTTAAAGTCATAAATGAGATTCAATTTAATATAAATTATTGGATAAATAGCTTGCATACTTTAATAAAGCTTATAAATCTATATACTACATTTTGCCGAAATTCGTAAACAATTCAAAAAATTAATAGCAGCTGATGGCGATATTTTTATTATAAGTTATCGATACCTACTTATAAATTGATTTCATCAGATGTTTTTCTTTTGCTCGTTCAATTAAACATTCTCACAAAAGCGCGTGCAACTGGGAACAGTTTTTAGTCATGAATGAGCCCCAAAGAGAACTGCCCGCAATTACTTTGATTTGAGCTTCCGAGATGAACAGTTGCGACTGCCGCTCCTTGTCTATATCGCTGCTACTTGTTGCTGCCCTAGCGATAAGTCTGACTGCTGCTAATAGCATTGCAGACGTTGACGATGTGCCACACAATCCGCTGGAGCACGATTCGCTGCATGGAAAACACTTTGATGCTGGTGAACACAATGCGCAGTATGATCACGAAGCATTCCTAGGCGCTGATGAAGCGAAAAAATTTGATGAACTGACGCCAGAGGAAAGTAAGAGACGATTGGGTCTTATTGTGGAACGTATTGACGAAGATAAGGACGGCTTTGTAACTTTGGCGGAACTAAAAAATTGGATACAATATACACAACGTCGTTACATTGATGAGGATGTAGGTCGTCTGTGGCGGCAGCATAATCCTGATAACAATAGTAGCATTAGTTGGGAGGCCTATCGCAAAAATGTGTATGGCTTCATGGATGGCATGGATAAGGATGAGATTGAGCACGAAGAAAATGGTAAGTGGCTGGCTAAAGATAGTGTTATTTGAAACCTGTTGTTGAAAATTGTGCATATCTTAGGAATTTCCTACAAGAATATGCTGGCTCGTGATCGTCGTCGATGGGCAGTAGCAGACAAAGATTTGGACGACAGCTTGACGCGTGAAGAGTTTACCGCTTTTCTGCATCCAGAAGAGCATCCCGATATGCGTGACGTTGTGCTTAAAGAAACTACTGAAGACTTGGACAAAGACAAGGATGGCAAAATCTCTGTCGATGAATATATTGGTGATATGTACCGACCTGCAGAGCCGGATGAGGAGGAGCCAGAGTGGGTACTTAATGAACGCGAATCTTTTAGCAAATTTCGCGACTTAGACAATGATGGCTATCTAAATGAGGATGAAGTGCGTCAATGGATTGTGCCCAAGGATTTCGATCATGCCGAGAGTGAAGCCAAACATTTAATATTCGAAGCAGATCAAGATCAGGATGAAAAATTGACCCAGCATGAGGTGCTTGAAAAGTATGACGTGTTTGTTGGCTCCCAGGCCACTGACTTTGGCGAGGCTTTAGCACGTCATGATGAATTCTAATCAATTAAATTAAGACAAATTTTAGCATGCTCAATGCTAACTTGAATGCCTCGAATCTTGCACATCGAGTTATTATTAAGCGATGATGCCAAATACTGCTTTTAATATATATAATATTAATGTTAACATAATTTACTATATCTAAGATTACGAACTGTGCATTATAACAATTAATTTAAACATAATTAAGCTGCCAGTTAGTTCAAAATTGAATATATTTTCTTTTAAAATTGATTTGATATAAACAATTGCAGAAACTAATTGAAATGCGTATCGCACATTGATTGCGCTAAATACACGTCATTCAAACAAGTACACACAGTGGACTTGTGGTCCATTTGTGCATACTATGAACATCCCACATTTCCCATATTTCTTCTCAGTTTATGGACACGTCACTGCACGCACCAACACAGGCGCACAGATTTATATGGAGAACAAACAGATACTCTCCCTGCTTTTTGTAACATAAACATAACACGATTTTGGTTTTGCTTTCCAGCTGCGAGAGCATTAAATACGACAATTCGGTGTTGTATTTGATGCGGCACTCTAACTAAAAGTATATTTAGTTGAATTAATTGTTTGTCAGACCAAGAAGCAGGCGAGTCACAATCCAAACATATTTTTTGTAAGAAAAAAATATCTTTTATATGAATGAACTTAAAACTCAATGTGGATTTTAATGAAGTAAACAAATTTTAATGTTAATTAATAATGGAAGCCATTAATTTATAATAAATAAAGTTAATAAATTAAAAATAAAAAAAACGACAAAACTAATAGCAAAAGATTTCTATTCAAAACCTATTTCATTTATTTTTCAAACGAGATCTTTTTGAAGCAAGTTAAATAAAACATTTTATCTAGTGGTGGTTGCAGATCCCTTTTCACAAAGAAAGGCAGAGCAACGGATCATTTTGGCTGCGCCCTTGCATAAAGCTGATAAGATGTACTACATCCAACCAGCATTATTCTGATTTTAATTTGTAACACAGCTAAACTTGGATTTTACTCCTAGATCCTAAAGCTTAGTTGCGTAAATTGAAATCCTTTGCAATTTTTTTGTAAATAGGGTGGACCATCTGTTGGATTGGTTGTTAAGCACTGATGAGGAACATGCCATTACAAATGTCAAGTTAAAAATTACGCAATTTTAGCAATGGATCGCTTAACGACCGAACAACGAGGAAAAGTAGTACAGACGTACTATAAAAAAATCTAGTTGGGGATAATCGCTGGGAACTTCGTTCCCAGGAGTTATGCCTTGGTAAAACCACTTTGCTTCGAATTTTGCATGCGGATATGCATTTACACGCTTAAAAGATTCAAATAAAGCAACAATCGAAGCTCACGGACCATTAGCAGCGTCGCTTATTTGTTCAAAAGATGTGAGAATAGTCAGAAGAGATTTCGTTATTTATTATAAATAAATGAGTAGTTTTAAACTTGCAATTGGTATAAACATTTGTCCAATTTTGCTGCAAAATATGCGAACATAATGCAATTAACAAACAAACGAACAGATGGCCCACTCTATATACATAATTAATTAAATCCTGGCGTAAAAATTTAAAGCATCAATCTTTGTGGTGAGCACGACTTATTCAAGTGGAATTCCAATTGGTATATTACACAAGCTTTTACATTCCGAGTTTGACAAAAAATAAATAAGGGTATACAAACTTCGCAGCTATAAAATTATTATATTTTCGGATTTATTTGTTTTAAGCGTTGAGTTAGCTTGAGGCAGTTGATTGAATTTTTGCTTAGATAAGCTTTTAATACTGGACGCTCGGGCTAAGTCTGAACTGATAGCTAATATTTGTGTCTGTGTAACCAGAAGAACTAAGAGTTCCAAGACGGTTCTCGAAATTTTTTTCGGCTGCTTCTTAAAACACTCGGAAATACTCGTACATATGTACATACATACATATGAGAATATATACAGGCATATATGTACATTTGTATTTTAAAATACATCGGTATAAATACTAACAATTATATTTAAAATATGTATTCCTATTTGTAATAACTACCTTTATTTTAAAATAAATATGATAAATAAAAAATTAAAGAAAAAATGGCTAAGCAAAAATAAAAATATTACAAAATTGTAAATAAAATATACAGGGGTGCCACAGAAAACCAATTCGATTTCAATTCCAATTCTTGGTGCCACATACATGACTAACAGCGGTTTTAAAACCGTTGTTAGCCATGTCTGTGGCTCCAAGAATTGGAATTGTATCGAAATTGAATCGAATTGGTTTTCTGTGGCACCCCAGATAGATAGTATTAAGGAAGATGGTAATTAAACAATTTTTGAAAACGTAAGTTGATATTGTTGAGGTTTTTTTTTCAAAATGAAATAATTAAATTATGCGAAAATCTATATCCGGGTAAGAATGCTTTGAAGTACGTTTGCATTAAAATTTCTTGAATTAGAAAACCTAAAATTTTAAATATGTGCAATTTCAATCAATTTATTTTACGAAATAATCTATAAATATTTAACTACACCTAACCAATTTAATATTTGTTGTGTTTTATTTTTCGATTTATTAATCTTTTTTAAATAAAAAATAAATAAATCGATGATGAAACAAGAAGAATATTGTTTAAGTCAAAATATTTTTGCATTCTTATGGATTGTGTAAACCCAACGACGTTGGTGCGACCTGCGTTTTTAACAGGCTTAGATATAAAAATGAATCTTCTGACTTTTACTGACTACGGATTTGGTCAACTCACCTGTCTCTTATGTTTGCGCGGTTTCCGAATGTAGTTAGAGACCAATTTTTTTATATTGCTTGGCAAGGGCAAATATTCCTTCCTATTAAATATTTTTTAATTTAATATATCCATTTAACAACTATGCAAACGTTTATTTTTGTATACTTTATTAATTTCCATTGAAATAGACACATTTATATAATTACTCTTTGTTTTTTTTTTTCTTTTTGAATATGTAAAATACAAAGTATTCAAAGTTTCTTGTGTTTTCTTGTTTTGTGTGTGTTGTATTTTAATCAGTACATAGTATACGAAAGACTTTATACTTATATGTAGTTTCTGGATCTAGCAATTGAAAACTTGTTTTGACTTGCATTAGGATAGATCCCATACATTTTATATATTTTACTGCAATTGCCTAATATGTGCCTTATCATCTCCTTAATATCCATCAACATGAACTCTAAATACAATTATAATGTATTTGCAATGGAACGTTTTCGGTTTCATCTACAAAACAGGCTCCGTCGGGCCTTTAACTTTTTCTTTTTTATGCTGCTGCGGCTATTCGGCTCCTTAGATACAAGTTTTCTACACTCTTTGATTTTTGGTTTGACGTCAGTTTTACAATATTAATTTTAATTACAAAAAATGTATTAAATTATAGAATAGTTTTTTTTTTGCTTATTATTTTTTCTCTATTCTTTTCAAGTAGAAATTTCGTGATAACTTTAAGTTCAAATTAATGCACATGGAAATGAAAACGAAACGACAGTACAAATTATTTGAACAATACTTTAAAGCAAGTTAAAAGTTAAGTTCTACGCTTGCCTCAACAATTAGTGGCAAAATTTAACGAAAGTTAAAACACTCACAAAATACATTCCGGAACTTGTTGATACCAAACACAATTGTAATATACAAGCTGCTGTTGTTACTTAAGTTATGTGTTATCAATTATGATTATTACGTTTAGATAGATTTTTAAACAAAAACGAAAATATGGTTTGGTATAGGGGAGGAAACACCTGGGATAGTGAAGATTAGACGACAATTACAATGTTTTGTGGCTGTGTATAAGGTGTGTGTTTTTTTTGTTTTGTGTGCGAGACTTAAAATTATAGCAATGTGCATTTGCGCTTTGATTTAGGCTGCAGCACGGGGCATAGCACCGATCGTATAGCCTCATCGAAGACGGTTTTCAAGCCCTTTTGCGTTAGCGCCGAGCATTCCAAGTATTTTACGGCACCAATTTCCTTGGCCATGGCCAGGCCCTGTGGATATGTGATGGGTGCTAGTTTTTTGTCACGCAGCTTTTCAATGGTGTTCTTGTCATCGCGCAAGTCGAGTTTTGTGCCCACTAATATGATGGGTGTGCTGGGGCAATGATGACGCACCTCGGGATACCATTTGGCGCGCACGTTCTCAAATGAGGCCGGATTAACCAACGAGAAGCAAATTAGGAAGACATCGGTTTGTGGATACGAAAGCGGACGCAAGCGATCGTAATCCTCCTGACCGGCCGTATCCCAGAGACCCAAGTTGATGGGCTTTGCATCGACCATTACATTGGCGGAATAGTTGTCAAAGACGGTGGGTATGTACTCGCCGGGGAATGCATTTGTTGTATAGCTGATGAGCAGGCAGGTCTTACCGACCGCACCGTCACCCACCACGACACATTTAATCGCCTGCATATTTGTTGCGTTACTAGTATAGTGTGTGTAGTGCTTTGTGTGTCAGTTGCTTGATGTCTGATTGTGCGGCAAGTAAGAGGCGGAAGGGTGGTGTTGGCGTTGTTGGGCGAGGACTGTTGCTGTTTTTAGGCGGTGGCGGCGGCTGTAGGTGTGTTAAAAACGTCGGCGGCACTATGCGTATACCCACAATGTGTTAATTGTGAGTTGTTTTAATGTGGCTGCAAGGCCCACGCGCGTTTTGTGCGTTTTGTTCAATTTTACAAAAATTAATTTTCTCAAGAATAGAGAAATCTCTTCTTCTTCTTTGTGGCATAGAGTTGCTTCTGTTTGAATAATCGGACAGCTCATTCATATCGAATATATCGCAGTAGATAGCTAACTGCTGTTTTACAATGCCGTGCGAAGTAGTTGCAGCTTTTGCCAGCTAGTACTACAAAGATCATTAAAAATTGTGTTTAAATCAGTATATACATTTTAAATTTGATAAAAGTATGAATTTGTATTAATTGCGATTTTAAACCCGTCTTTTTAATTTTACTTCTACTACTCGATAACTTTTTTGTTAATAACACTCATAAGCACACACACAAATGCTAAGTGCTACATATGCGCAAACATTTTTTAACTTTGTGGCAGCACTAGACCTTTGCGAAGAGCCCCAAGCAAGACTGTGGTATAAACCTTCGTTTCAAATAGCGCTCAGTTTTTGTTAAGATTTTGTCTTAATACATTCGAAGTATCTCATTCCTTTACAATGTCTGACGTGTATATTGTGTCTGCAGCGCGCACACCTATAGGTAAGTGGCATCCTTGAATATGTAAATATACATACAATTGGTGAAATTCCAAAACCATGACATAAACTTTCTCTACCAATGTTCAACAGGTAATTTTAATGGAACGCTTTCTAAACTAAAGGCTTCCGACCTTGGTAGTGTAGTTATCAAAGAGGTGCTAAAACGCGCTAATGTGGAAAGTCAACAAGTCAACGAAGTCATTATGGGCCAGGTGAGGATAAAATATAAGCAGTTTCTTATCTGTTTAAAATGTTCTTCTGACAGTTGTGCGTCAAACTTATCGTATTCTTGCATAAATTTATTTTTTTTGTTACGTAAATCCCTAAATCAATTCACAGTCGCTTGCTGCCGGGCAAGGTCAGAACCCCGCGCGCCAGGCATCGCTAAAAGCTGGACTGCCCATTGAAGTGCCTGCTTATGGCATCAACATGCTGTGTGGTTCTGGTTTAAAGTAAGTAGCACCAAGATAAAAAACTCGAATACATTTTATATTGACTTGCAGGACCGTTGCTTTGGGCTATCAGTCCATTCGCTGTGGCGACTCCAATATAGTAATTGCCGGCGGCCAAGAGAGCATGTCTTTATCGCCGCACGTTGTTCATCTGCGACAGGGCATTAAATTGGGCGCTGGCACATTGGTTGACACTATGCTAAACGATGGTCTTACTGATGCCATGGAACTCATACATATGGGCATTACAGCTGAAAATTTGGCTGAAAAATACAACATAAGTCGTGAGGCCCAGGATGAGTGTGCCGTACTCTCGCAGCATCGCGCTGAAGCGGCACAGCTCAAAGGTTACTTTGACAAGGAGATCGTGCCAGTTGAAATAGTAGATCGCAAGGGCTCGCAAATCTTTAACAAAGACGAATTCATCAAGCATGGTAGCACAGTGGAAGGTCTGCAAAAGCTTCGTGCTAGTTTCAAGGAGGTCTGACCGTTGTCATGAGCTACTTTCATCTGATTTAAGAGCGTCTACTTATATTGCTTACAGGGCGGCACAGTTACACCAGGTAATGCATCTGGCATAAACGATTCTGCAGCAGCTCTATTGCTTATGTCTGGTGAGGAAGTTAGCAAGCGTGGCGTTAAGCCTTTAGCCAAAATTGTAGGCTGGTCGCAAACCGGCATAGAACCTAAAGTTATGGGCTTAGGCCCTGTCACTGCTGTAGATTCACTGGCAAGTAGTTAAATTTTGTGCTTATTTGTTTTACTAAAATTATTATTTTATAGCTCTCTAAAATCGGCTGGACGCGCGAAAGTGTGGATCTGTATGAACTTAACGAGGCCTTTGCCGCACAATCACTTGCCGTGCTTGAGTGCCTTAAATTGGATCCGACTAAAGTAAATATACATGGTGGCGCAATTGCGCTGGGCCATCCAATAGGTGCCTCAGGTGCGCGTGTGCTGGTCACGTTGCTATACGCGCTGGAGCGTACTGGCGGTCGCCGTGGCATTGCCTCTTTGTGCATTGGCGGCGGCATGGGTATTGCATTGGCAGTTGAGCGTGTGGTCTAATGAATGTGTTTGTTTACCAGTAATTCAATCTGTTTTATCTTTGCCATTTGCATAACGTGATTTCAATTTTGTACTTAATAGAAAAATATCTACAATTACATTCAAGCCCTGCAGCGTTGGCGTTATATCGAGTTCAAGCGTAAAGTTCAAATTATGCATTAGTATATCAATATAATTTCAAACTGGTTTAAAAATCCATTGCCTAGCAGGTTACACAATCAATTTGTAAACAGTTATGAAACTAACTATATTTTTTAAGAAAAAAGTTATTTATTTCATAACTAATTATTATCAAATAAACGATTTTATTAATTAAAGCATTCTGTTAAGTGTTGTGGAATGTGAATGCGCCTCGAAAGCAAGCTTAAAATTGACAAATTCTGTTTTTCTTTAATTTTATTTTATAAACAAATTGTTGCGCAATCATTTGTGTACACTTAGTGGCATTAAAAATAGTTCTAGTTTTGTTTGTACGTTGGATTTTTACTAGGTACAGCATCTTACAGTTTTTTGGTATATATTCCTCAAATAGACGGAACTAAACCATCTCAAGAGATTTTTGCATCTTTAAACTTACAAAATAATAGTTGCTTTGCTTATAATTTCGTTATTTTGTCGATTATTGTCTGCTGTGCACATTTTATTAAATGCGGGCTCTAAATATTGTCTTGACTCTGCTAAATGGTTGGCAAAGTCTTGCCCTCAAGTTCCGTAGGCATTTCAGGATAGAATCCACTTGTGTTGGTGCAAACAATGCGATCGGTCGGCGACTGTTGGGCCAGCAGTTCTACTGTGGGCGTACAAAGCTGTGCATACTTGGAAATAAGACCAGACCAGATTGTAGGCGTAGAGCCGATGCAAAAGTACGAGTCCCAAAACTTGGAATTCAGCTCTTTTTCATAAGGATAATTGGGACTAATCAGCAACAGTTCCTCAGCAACTGCAACTGCATCAAAGTCACCATGTTTTACTGGTGTGTATATATCTTGTATAATATTATCGCCAAAGTATAATGCACGAGCTGCAGTAGTTTCCTTTTTAAGCAGATGAGCTAAGGCGATGTGCAGCTGTTGCCAGTTGCCTTGAGAGTAGACTGCGCCTGGTTTTAGTATGGCATCTGTATCCATTTCGCTGCCGGGGAGCTCACAAAGCGCTGCTTCATTTACACTCAAAAACGGCCTTTGCATGGTAAAGAAGCCCGGTTTTTTGGCAAAGGTCACCACAAAATCAAACATGTCCTTCCAATTTTTGCCCAAAGCTCGTGTGGCAGTCAGATTGGCAAAATCAACATTGGAACCAGTTAGCAAAAATAGTTTTTTACCAGAGGCGCGCAGATCTTGCAGCCAGCTCAAGACCCGATTATCAGTTTGCAACACAAAGCGTTCAGTTTGTGCACGCATGGCATTAAAATAGTCGCTTTTCCCATTGGCAAAGTTTTCACGGCTGTAAATGTGCATGAGGCCCGCCTGCACATCATTCCAGACAGTATAATTGCTGACAGGCGCGCCGGACTCTTTATCAGTAGCATCTACAGCTTGTGCAAAGACCAAGGAACTGGGCATGTCGAAGTAATCAAGCAACGTGCGCATTTGATCGGCCGCTTCACCATTCCAGGTGGACAATGGGTCTTTATAGAACATTGTGGCTACCTCCCATTGTCGTTTGGGTCCATAACAGCTTACAATCTCTGCATCACTCATGAGTCTGGTGCCGTGGGCAGCGCGTATGATAACAGCCTCATTACTTAGCTTTAACACATTGCCTCTGGGACCATCAAGCACAAGGCCCTTCTGCATAAAATCCAAATCCAAAGGCAGCTCCAAGAGCGTTCTCGAATATCCTTTGTGCTCCACCAAAAATTCCTTGAGCACCCTGTACACCATTAAAGTCATTTGCTCCAAATTATAGCGCAACAATGTTCCATCAAGGTCAAAGCCAATAATGTCATAATCATTAAGATGCAGTTCTTTAGACTTCAATGTCATTTTAGTACTCTTCGGATATCTCGAATAATGTGCTTGCAGCTGATAAAAAAGTTTGTTTACTTTTTGCACATGTGCTGTTGGCGTCTCTGATATATTTCTAGTTTGTTGAGACAAGTTTGCTATACTTAATCTGTTACGTAACAGATTATAAACATCTGTTTGATTTTGTTTGCAAAAATAGCCTTGCGATAAGTTGGCTAATTTTGCATAGCCCACGATGCTTGCTGTACCACGCATTTTGCTTAATTATTAGTTATTGCACATGTTACGTTTAATATTCTAAACCACTTTAGCTTATTCTACATACTACTGAAATTTTTATTGAGGCAGGTGTTCTAAACAATAACAGCTGTTACATATGTATGACTAACGAAGCAGCAGTTAATGGAACTTTTGTATATAAATCACTTTCTCTGAACGGGACAGATTGAATATATGGAAATCTTAAACATTTTCACTTGGAAACATGCACTATATAATAAATCAATTTATTTATTAAACAAACTTAAATATATTTGCAGTGTGTCACTGCTGTAGGCACTGTATTCGATTGCTATCATCGATGGCTAAACGATAAATATATCGTTTCAAAATGATCGCTTCGATTGAATTTTATCGCTTGTGTCACCATCACTGAGGCCGCCATTGAAAAGGAGCTGGCTAGAAATTTTCACGTTTGTGATTTTTTATTTGCATAAATTGCACAATTCGCTTGGCTTTTTATGCCACGAAAACTGCAATCATGTCTGCATGCATTGAAATTCCCCTACAAGACACGGATGAGGTGAGTGCCCCAATCGTGTTATGTTTATGCTGCTTTGGACTAACAAAAAGTATGGCATTTCCAGGTCATCGAGGTGGATCCGGACCAATTACCTGATTGTCCAGAAGTACTAAGCATTCTGCTGCAAGAGCAGGCACCACTGCATGTTTGGGTTAATGTGGCGGTAAGCAACGATAGCTATTTGTAAATAATTCATTTTAATTGTAATGTATGTTTCATTTAGTTGGCTTACTACAAGCAAAAGAAAACGGATGACTTTATTACCTTGCTGGACGCAGCTCGTGAAAAAGGTGCCACTACATATCGTGACTATGAAAAGGATCAAATGCGAGCACTCGACATGTTGGCCGCCCATTATGTACAGGAGGCGTACCGCGAAAAGACAAAGGATAAAAAGCGTGAACTTTTTATGAAGGCAACCAACTTGTACACTGCTGCAGATAAAATTATCATGTACGATCAAAGTCATTTGCTGGGTCGTGCGTACTTCTGTTTGCTTGAAGGGGACAAGATGGATCAAGCTGATGCACAATTCAATTTTGTGCTTAATCAGTCGCCTTCCAATATTCCTTCGTTGCTGGGCAAGGCTTGTATTGCTTTCAATCGCAAAGATTACCGTGGTGCGATGGCATTCTACAAAAAAGCTCTACGCACGAATCCTAACTGCCCAGCCAATGTGCGCATCGGTATGGCACACTGCTTTTTAAAGATGGGCAATCCAGAAAAAGCAAAATTGGCTTTTGAGCGTGCACTACAAATGGATCAACAGTGCGTGGGCGCTCTAATAGGCCTGGCCGTGCTTAAACTAAATCAATTGGAGCCCGAGTCCAATAAATTGGGCGTTCAAATGCTTTCCAAGGCTTACACCATTGATAATGCCAACCCCATGGTGCTCAATCATTTAGCCAATCACTTTTTCTTTAAAAAAGATTACCAGAAAGTCCACCACTTAGCGCTCCATGCCTTTCATAATACAGAAAATGAAGCCATGCGTGCCGAAAGTTGTTATCAACTAGCTCGGAGTTTCCATGCCCAAAGCGACTACGATCAGGCCTTTCAATACTACTATCAATCGACACAAATAGCACCAGCCCATTTTGTGCTGCCCCACTATGGCCTAGGACAAATGTATATCCACCGAGGCGACACCGAAAATGTAAGTGTTCAATAAAATCTTCAATTGATGTTTCATAACTTAATGGTTTAAAAATTTTAACAGGCGGCCCAGTGTTTTGAGAAAGTGCTGAAAATACAGCCGGGCAATTACGAAACGATGAAAATTTTGGGCTCTCTTTATGCGCACTCCAATTCTCAGACTAAGCGTGATATGGCCAAAACGCATTTAAAGAAAGTTACTGAGCAGTTTCCTGAGGACATTGAGGCTTGGATTGAACTGGCACAGATCTTGGAACAAAACGATTTGCAAGCTTCATTAAATGCGTATGGCACTGCTTCTAGCATATTGCGAGACAAGGCTAAATATGAGATACCCGCTGAAATACAAAATAATGTTGCCTCTTTACATTATCGCCTGGGTGATTTAAAAATGGCCAAAACAACTCTGGAATCTGCCTTAAAACATGCTGATTCTGAAATGGATAAAGATGTAAAGTATTATGAATCCATTCAGGTTACTATGAAGTATAATTTGGCACGCTTAAATGAAGCAATGAGCTGTTATGATGTGGCTGACAAGCTTTACAAAGAGATTCTTAAAGAGCATCCAAATTATATTGACTGTTACTTGAGATTAGGATGCATGGCGCGTGATAAAGGCTTGATATTTGTGGCGTCGGATTTCTTTAAGGATGCATTAAACATCAACAACGATAACCCCGATGCAAGGTAAATAAAACGGTTAATTTTTTTAATATAAAATATTATGAAAATTATTTAATTTAGATCTCTGCTGGGTAACTTGCATTTGGCGAAAATGCAGTTTGCACTTGGACAAAAGAACTTCGAGACAATTCTCAAGAATCCAGCAACATCTACAGATGCATATTCTTTGATAGCCCTAGGAAACTTTTCGCTACAAACTCTGCATCAACCGTCAAGAGATAAGGACAAGGAACGCAAGCATCAGGAAAAGGCTCTGGCAATTTATAAGCAGGTGAGCTAATCTTTTGCTGTTTTACAAAACAAAACTTTTCATTGCCAATATAACAATTTATAAATTAATCATAATTAATTTAAATTCACAGGTGCTGCGCAACGATCCCCGCAATATTTGGGCAACCAACGGAGTAGGAGCAGTACTAGCTCATAAAGGCTGTGTTATTGAGGCCCGAGACATTTTTGCTCAGGTGCGCGAAGCAACTGCTGACTTTAGTGATGTCTGGCTGAATATAGCCCATGTTTATGTAGAGCAAAAGCAATATATAAGCGCCATACAAATGTATGAAAACTGTATGAAAAAATTTTACAAACACAACAATGTTGAGGTCATGCAATATCTAGCGCGTGCCTATCTACGTGCAAACAAGTTGGTCGAGGCCAAAGCGGTGTTGTTGAAAGCCAGACGCGTGGCACCACAGGATACGGTGTTACTGTTTAATATAGCCGTCGTCTTGTCCAGGCTGGCCATGGCCATACTAAAAGATGAAAAGTCCACGCTAGAGGTGGTATTGCAAGCTGTGCACGAGCTGGAACTGGCGCAAAAGTATGGTTGATATTTTATTTGCAAATTTTAATTTAACATTGGTTTTTTATACAACTAGGTACTTCCAATATCTGTCTGTGCATGGCGATAAAACGCGTTTCAATATCGAAGTTGCTGCTATTGAGGCAAATCAATGCCAAGATTTGTTATCTCAGGCGCAGTACCATGTTGGCCGTGCCCGGCGAATAGACGAGGAGGAACGTGCTTTGCGTAGCAAACAAGAAGAGGAACGCACGGCCTTCAAATTATTGCAGGCAGAGCAACGCAAGCGTCGCGAGGAGGAAGCAAAATCTTCGCGAGATCAATTGCTGGCCAAGCGTCAGGAGTACGTAGAAAAAACCAAGAATTTGCTGATCATAGCCGATGGTCCTTCTGAAAAAGAGCGCAAAAAAGGAGGTGGACGACCACGCAAGGATGACTACATCTCAGGTACAGATAGCGACGATGGACCAAGGCAGGGTGGGAGTGAAAAACCTGCCAAGAAAAAGAGCAAAGGCGAACGTAAAAAAGGCAGTGGACGTAAGCGTAAAAACGCGGATAAATATGAAAGTGATAGTGACACCGAGCGTCGTGAAGGCGACAAGTCCAGTAAAAAGAAAAAGAAGCAGAAGTTGTCTGCCAAGGAATCAAAGGAAAAGTTGTCGGCTAAGCAGCGTCTTAAGATTGTTTCAAAAGAGACCATATCTACAAGCGAGTCTGAAAGCGAGGGCAAGCAAGGGCGCAGTCGCAGTCGAAGTCGCAGCGGATCTGAAAGTGGGTCCGATAAAAGCAAGCGAAGTGTCAGTGGCAGTCGCAGCAGAAGCGGTAGTCGCAGTCGGAGTGGCAGTGGCAATAGAAAGAGTCGCAGTCGTAGTGGTAGCGGCAGCAGAAAAAGTCGCAGTCGCAGTGTCAGCGGCAGCCGCAGTCGTAGTCGCAGTGGTAGTGGCAGCAGAAGCCGTAGCGGTAGTCGCAGTGGCAGTGATCGAGGTCGAAAACGCAGCCGGAGTGGCAGTAGAAGCGGCAGCGATAGCGATGCTGTGACCAAGAAGAAGCGCGCTAGAAATCGTATTGAATCAGAAGGTTCTCACTCTAGATCGGCAAGTCGCTCCAAATCAAGATCTGTATCCCGTTCACGGTCACCTTCCAAGTCTCGTTCTCGCTCAGGAACACGTTCGCCAGCACGAAGCCGTTCTGCCTCGCCTGCTAGCAATTAAAAGTGCAACAGGTCGTAATCAATTAAAGACGCGTTTTCCCAACGATGGATTTGTATATGTCGATTTTGCATGTTTGGTATATATTGCATTAAATTTCCAATTGTTAGGATTGACTGCACCGACTTAACGATTCAAGAAATATGCTACAAATATAAGTTAATAAATATTGCTTGTATTTCATATTCGCTTTGTTCTTAATGGCGTTGAAATGTATTAAAAAATTACAATACATAATATTTGAGAATGGAGGCAGGAATTATCTATTAGATCCATGTTTCTCAGGCAACAATCGGCTTATTTTAAAAACATGTTTTAAAATCAGTGCAAATTATTCTGTATCATGTTACATACAATACCAGCCATGGGCTTGGAGTGACGGAGCACAAATGCATGATCTATACGCTTGGTATCCAGCTCAGCATCCACATTGGGATATAATTTCTTTAGCTGTTCATAATACGAGATGGGCACCCAGCCATCCGTCGTGCCATAATAGAATTTTAACAAATGCAGGTTAGGCTCCAAAATATCCCTTGGTAGTCCGCGCACACGCGACATCTCGTCGTCAGCTAAAAAGACTACTTTTTGTGCTACAGATGCCTTGGAATACTTTACAGCTGCATCCATAAATTGACGGGGAATGGAAAATATCAAAAAGTAGATTTGTATAAAGAACATGCGCAGCCAAATAGGGAAATAATTAAAGATGGCAAAAAACACATAGCCAAAGACGGAATACATTGGCATGGCAATTTTTGTGAATATCCAGCCATTGGGTGATTCCATCATTCTCTCGACAGTGGGAAACAACATGTAGCATTTCTTAACTCGATTTTGTATGTTGCTTTCGCGTAGCAGCTGCAATATCATCCAGGCGCCAATGGAATGTCCAATCAAATGAATTTTTACATGACTGGGCACGTACTTTTCAATAAACTCAATTTTATGCTTAATTTGACCGTCCAGATTGAAAAGCTCTTCGTTGCCCGTTAGCTGTGGCACCTCGCGTATGCTAGCTTCGGGTGGATCATCGTGGCCAGCATGACCTGTAATTTGGTAGTAGTTTTTAATTAAACTTGAAGATGCTATAGTTTATAACGCATACCAATAATCCATACAGGCAATTCAGCTCCATCGGCGCCCAATTTTTGCTGCAACTCCGCTGCGAATTCTGTATAAAATCCAGGCAAGCCCGGATTGCCTGTTATGCAAACCACAATTTCCCGCACATCGTCTAATGATTCCTCGATCCAGCGACCATAGGTGTATATATGAGTGGGTATGTTATTTATATTCACATATGCCTCTTGCATGATGTCGTGGCAGTTTCAGCAAAAAAAATCACAATTGCTGGTGTAGACGATGAGTTGGCGTTCTGCAAAAACAAATTGATTAACAGTGTAGCGTAATTTATATTTAAATCGGCCAGTGCCAACCTGCTCTAGATACTAACCGGCAGTTTTATATAGCCGATAGCACCGCTGTGATTTATCAAAAATTAATTAAGATAAAAACTGCATATCAGCATAAATATTGCTTTTCAAAATTCCAATTATATTCAACAATGATTCAACAACTACATATGTATGTGGTTGATGTATAAATTGGCATCAGTATTGTTTCTCACCTTTTATTTATTTACAACTAAATACAAAATTTGCTAATTGCTTTACTTCGAGATAAGTTTTCTCCAATCCACAACAAACAAGCTATTCCAGCAAAATTATGCTGATTACAGCTGGGTTAAAAGACACGGGGCTGTCCATCTGCGTGAAAGCGCAGCCGGCAATAAATTTTTAAATAAATAGCTTGTGGCAACAGCTGTTTTCCTTATTAAAGCCAATTATTTCTTATGTTTAATAAATCCCGTTTATCAAAACAATATAAATAAAGATATTTTGTTTGCAGCCTTCAACAAACTTTTTAAATGTCACGTGTAGAGCCTCCCTAAACTTTACAATTTGCTGCAAGTTGGCAGCCATAGCATTTATTCTTTTGTTGCGGTTTTCATTTTTATAATTTAATATTTTTTTCGATTAATATGTCAGATGTAAATAATCCAAATTTTGGGCAAAAGAGTTCTTGAATGCACAATTTCCTTCAAAGGCTATACCTCTTCAATATCAAAAAACGCATCGAAAAGTTAAGAAAACAAACCCATAAAAGTGCCTAAAGCTGAGCAAGTGTGTGTGGCAACACAGTTTTAACAACAAAACGAAAGTGAAAATTGAGGAGCTGCCCAAAGAAATGCTGTTTCAGCTTTCTCGAATATTCTTAGGCAAATTGCGAGTGAAAACAAGTTGCTATCGCAATTAATTCAACAACATAAGCAGCAACACAACAAATGCTGGAGAACAAAAAAGTCTTAAATCTACTAAAACTATGGATTTATATTGTTGGGGAAACACTTCGCATGGGCAACTTGGCCTTGGCGGAATAGAGGAAGAACAGGTAAAAACACATATTTAAAAAACATGGCATACTGTGCTAAAACCAGTTTGTTTTGCAAGATTTTGACGCCCAGCCTTATACCTTGGAAGCCGGATACAGCTGTACAGCAGATTTCCTGTGGTCATCGCCATACTTTGTTTCTTACCGCCAGTGGAAAGGTCTATGCCTGCGGTAGTAATGACCACTCACAACTAGGACACGAGCTGCCCACCAAAAGGCCACGTATGTCGCCATTTCGTATGTACATAAATTCCATCTCTTCATCTTGCTGTAGTTCTGCTCATTCAATTCAAACTCCAACCCATTATAAATCCAATCACTAAACACTTACCCCTGTTGGCTTAAGCACCACTTGTAGTTCGTAACAGTGTTTTAATCATATTTACTGACTTTGTAGTGCTCATCCCCGAGTTGCAGGACTATGTTGTGACACGAATAGCCTGCGGCAGCCGTCACTCTATGGCCTTAACGGAATGGGGTCAGCTGCTCAGCTGGGGCGACAACGATTGTGGACAATTAGGCCATGCCACTGATCAGGAAATAGTACAGTTTCCAAAAATAATCAGATATCTAGTTTCAAAAATGGTGGTGCAAATTGCTTGTGGTAATAATCATAGCCTCGCTTTAACCTGCTGTAAGTACTGACAATACTAGCGATAAGTAGATACCTATTTTACAAAACACTTTCAGGTGGTGAACTCTATTCCTGGGGTTCCAATATATACGGGCAACTGGGTGTCAAATCACCCAATGAGCTGACTCATTGTAACTATCCTTTGCGCTTGACCACTCTGCTGGGCATACCAATGGCTGCCATTGCCTGTGGAGGAAATCACTCATTCCTTATATCCAAATCCAGTTCAGTTTTTGGCTGGGGACGCAACAATTGCGGCCAGTTGGGTCTGAACGATGAAAACAATCGAGCTTTTCCCACGCAGTTAAAAACTTTACGCACGCTAGGTGTGCGTTTTGTGGCGTGTGGCGATGAGTTTTCTGTCTTCCTTACAAACGAAGGCGGTGTTTTTACCTGTGGTGCTGGTGCTTATGGACAATTGGGCCATGGCTTCAGTTGCAACGAAATGCTGCCGCGCATGGTGGTCGAGTTGATGGGTAGCACCATTACACAGGTCGCCTGTGGTAATCGACATACGCTTGCATTGGTGCCTTCAAGAGGTCGTGTTTACGGCTTTGGATTGGGGAGCTCCGGACAATTGGGCACACGCAGTACCAAAAGTGTTAACCTACCGCAAGTAGTTGTAGGACCGTGGGTGAGCACTATTTTTAAATCTTTATCAAAGCTAGAAATTAAATAAACAGCCAGTGATGATTATTAAAAGTAGAATAACTAATTACAAAAGATATTCCCTTTTAATTTTTTATGTGTTTTAAAAATGATATTCCCTCAAGCTTTTTAATGATATTTCACGCAGGGTCAGTTTATCCACTTAAATATTAAATTTTTGTGTGTCAAAATTAATTTTAAATCTTATTTTTTGTAGGTTTCGCCCAGCGGTTCAGCTTTGTTGCAGTCCAACGATGCCAAGGAGTCTGTTGTGATAAAACAAGTGTTTTCTGGTGGCGACCAGTCCATAGTTACAACAACTTTGTTCAGTGATAAAGTATCGCCATTCGACTGTCGCATCTATGCGTAAGTAAAAATTTGCTTTCCTTGCAAAAATATTATAGCACATCATTTTCAGTCCCAAGACTCAAATATTGGCGCTAACAGATGAAGCCACTAGACAATGTGCCTTGTTTAAGCAGGATGACCAAAGTGATTTAGATTTGCTAAACTCCATGGAGTTAATATTTAAAAGCCAAGCATGTTTAAATGGCTCTTTTCTTTTGGAGAATGATAAACACATAACCTGTTCCCCGCGTAATCATGGCTTAGATTTAAGGAATGCTCAGATCGCATTTGATAATCTGCGAAATGTAGAGAACGAAGGAATTAAACAGGTGGTATGTATTTTTTAATTTGGCTTTATTACCCAATAACTTACGTATTTTCGTGTATACGCCTCAGATCTGGGACAACATAACGAAAGAACTAATAAGCTCACTTGTTGCTTCACCTGCGGATATGGAAAGCATGCGAATATATTTGTTGCTGCCATTGTACCATGAGTTTGTCAATTCTAAGCATTATATGACTTTGCATGTGCCCTTCATTAATGCCATATTTAAGCTGACCGATAATCCAAAAAAACTGCTAAGGAAATGGTGGGGTCTCACGCCAACGGATTATTTTGAGCTTCTTGTTAAAACATTCGTGCACGTGGTAGTGCATATCGTCAGCTTTAAAATGGGAATTTCGGCGCTTCACAGCTCTGTTCCAGTACAAAGGGTACGCTCAAGAAGCTTTGTTAGACGTGCCCATACTAACAATTTAAATTCAAATTGCAATTTTCTTTAGCTGCTACCCTATAACAAAGAACTACATACGGTGTTGCGTTTTTTGGACATACTTTGTCGCGTTAATAATGAACGCGATGAAAAGTTAAACTACCACGTGTTTCATTGGACTGATCTATCAGACTATATAGATGTGCAGCAGGAGTACATTCGCTGGATCATAATGGATAAGGACGTAAGTTATTGTATTAATAATATTTGTAGTCTTTTTCATATTGACTGAATTGGTTTCTATTTTTAGACCTCGGAATTTAATATATGCAATTTTCCATTCCTTTTTGATGCATCTGCCAAAACTGCCTTGCTTCAAGCTGACCAAGCTCTGCAAATGCACTCAGCAATGCAGAATGCTGCCTCTAATGTACGTAAAATTATAAATGTACATAATATTCGCTTTAAAACGCATTTTTTCAGGCATTTTATAATTTATTAAACTTTGGCTTGCCCGGGTCCCAATTTATTGTGCTTAATGTTACACGTGAGAATCTGGTGCAGGATTCATTGCGTGAGCTAGAGCAATATACTCAAAGCGACTTAAAGAAACCTCTTAAGGTAGTAATGAAACTAAAATCACAACTTTAAGCAACTTATAATGCTGTTTACAGATTAAATTCCAAGGCGAAGAAGCGGAAGATGCTGGCGGCGTACGAAAAGAATTCTTTATGCTTTTGCTAAAGGATCTCATTGATCCGAAGTATGGCATGTTTAAAGAGTTTGAGGACTCACGTGCACTCTGGTTTTCAGATCTGACATTTGAAACGGAAAATATGTACTTCCTTATAGGCGTTTTATGTGGTCTTGCTATTTATAACTTTACCATCATAAATTTGCCTTTTCCTTTGGCACTTTATAAAAAACTGTTGAAGAAACCGGTTGATCTAAGTGATTTGCGAGAACTTTCGCCAACTATGGCCAATTCTATGCAGGCGCTACTAGATTACAATGGCGACGATTTTAAGGAAACGTTCGACTTGACCTTTGAGATTTCGCGCGATATATACGGCGAGTCTGAGACCCAGTGCCTTAAGCCAAACGGTGATCAAATTGCGGTTACCCTGGAGAATAGGTATTATAAAAATGGAAGTTAAAACGAAAAATGTTTCGAGCTAATGAAAAAAAAAATGCTATTTATATTTTTTAGATTTGAGTTTGTCGACCTTTATGTGGACTTCATATTAAATAAATCCGTTGAAATACCGTACAGTGCATTTCATAAGGGCTTTATGAAAGTTTGCTCAGGGCGTGTTATGCAAATATTTCAGCCAGAAGAGCTAATGGCTGTTGTAGTAGGTAACGAGGACTACGATTGGCAAGCTCTTGAAGATAATTGTGAATATAAAAACGGTTATACGTCAGGTGATGAAACGGTGAGAAAACTGAGCTACCTTTTGTTCGAATCGATTAAACATATTACTTTCTTCTATAGGTCAAATGGTTTTGGGAGGTTTTTCATGATCTAACTGAGGCCGAAAAGAAAAAGTTTCTTTTATATCTAACTGGAAGTGATCGTATACCAATACAGGGCATGAAAGCCATAAAAGTAAAAAAAAACCTATGCAAAGCTGCTATTGTTATTGAAAGTTATTGCTAATGTTATGCTTAATTTTAACAGGTTATTATTCAACCCACAACCGATGAACGATTTCTGCCTGTGGCGCATACTTGTTTTAACCTGTTGGATTTGCCGCGCTATAAGACGAAAGAAAGATTAAAGTACAAGCTGCAACAGGCAATACAACAAACTCAGGGCTTTAGTCTTGTCTGATGCACGCTTTCAGGATTGCACATCGCTCACTCAAAGGACTCATTGCTTTTAGGTATTTTAGAATCCTTAAATATATATAAATTGAAATACAGATGTATGTATGATTTGCATTTGAGAGGGATCGTAAGTAAATTGTACGTAGATATAATTTGTAAACAGAACTACCTTAATATCATTGATTAAATCAAAAGTGAATATAGTACATCAATTGGATGCTTGAAGTTTTGAGTTGTTATAGCTTTAAAAATAGTATATACTATAAAGATTGTTTGTAATAGATGTGAAGTATTTATAAGGTTACTTGCTCTGCTATGGATATGTTGAATAAAAAACGATACCAAATTGATTTTAGAGTCATCATTTTGATCATTGCAGCTTTATTTTTTTTTTAATAACTTTAAAGTTACAAATGTACTTTGAAAAGGGTTACCTGAAAAATTGAATATTTTCTAATTGAAATTAAATGTTTTTGTTTTAAATTCCCAAACTTGTTTCATGCAAAAATATATATACAAAAATTTATAAAAATGCCTTTTTTTTACTCTCTAGTTGGGAAATTTGTCAAACCATGCCATTAATTATTATTATTTGAGAAATATTAAAATAATATATGGAAAAAAAAATTTTAAACGAGCGTGTTTGAACGGGTAACATTCAACAAGTCTAAAGAATTATATTCTGGTCTTTTTTCGGCTGAATTTCTTAAAAATAAACACAAAACGGTAGAAAAATGCTTAGTTAACCTTAGGTTATAAAAAAATAACTAAATATCTACTTAAATAGAAAAATTGCAATGAATTAAACTTAAACTTTTTCACCATATGGAATAATCTACCATGTGCGGTGGATGAAAAGCGACAAAGTTGAAATAATGAATTGAAAGTGGAAGATAAACAAAACATTAGGACAATGCTTATATAGCAATATTAGCTCATTGGTCGACCAAGATAGCTCAAGATGGATGAATAAAAGAAACAAACAATTTGAAAGAGAGAAAATTATAAAGGTTACTGTAGCAGGAGCATAAGAGTGGGTAATGATCTGCACCATGCAAACTATCATGGAATATGTATTCAGGCATGTTTGCATATCCTAGTTTATCCAGTATGGTGGTCAGGAGGACACTATTACTGCCTATTGAAAAAACAGTTTCATTTGATAAATAGAAAAGTTACTTGTTTAAAATGTATACCAGAGTTTTTATTAGTCACAAATTCCCTTCTTTGCTCTTATTTATTTATATTTTTGTTTACCGCAAAGAGAACGTTATGATTAATAGCATACAAGGTTTAAAAAGATGTCGCTACTATTCACAATAGTAATGCGCTTTTGGTATGCAACAAAGCGCAACAAGTTGGCAGCACCTTTGTTTAGGTTTTGCAAAATGTGGCGGCAAACGACGCGAGCAGTCAGTCAATCTTCGACTTTTGCAAGGTGCGCTTTGGTTTTGAGCTTTCGAACGAAAACAGCGCGTTGACAGAGAGCTACGCGTTGGCTCACTTGTATGGCCATATGATAGATCCAATATCCATAAGATACAAAAGTACGTGATTAGATTTTGGGCGCCTTATTTAAATGCAGTGCACGTGCCAAACAGAGTGAAATAGTGTCAACTACCAAAAAATAAACAAATACAAGTGTCGCGTGTGTTTGGTCAAAAGAATCGTACAACAATTTGCCTACGATCGTTTATAGCTCTTGTAGCTACTTGTCCCACGCCGCTTGCACTGTGGGATTGTTGGTGTCACATTGCCGGGTCAAGTTAACGGTACACACCAAAAAGAAATTCAAACTGGTAGAGCACTTCATATAAATCCGGACGGACAGTAGTGCTCAAGCGGTAAGTGAAACCTACGAGTAGCATGATTTCAAATGGGGTATTAATTTTTTAACGTCAACTGTCTTTTTATTTTTATAAAATTGTTTTTTGCTAATGAGCGATTGGCCTGTATTTTTATGCAGCAAAGTCCAATTAGACTATCAGTATAATGATATAAAAATGATGTACAGACAGACGACAACCCAAACATAGCATTTATCAACCACACGAATGCCAGATCCTTGTGCTAAGCATATGCAAAAAAAAGTCTAAAAAAAATTAAATGATATATATAGCAGTCAGAAAGTAACACATGCTCGGCGGCTGAATGAGCCGACGGTACCAAACCAAGTATAGAAAGACACCAACAAAGCTAAAACCCATAAAAAGCGGTTCTGCCGGTTTGAGTTTCGTGACGATGCTGCTGCTTTCTTTCCTTTGCAGCATTTGAACTTGGACACCGGCGACCGACGACCAGCAAGAGGTCTGGTTTGATGATTCCCCTGCGTCAGGCGCAAATCTGGTTTACCTATGTCTAATAAAGCGTCGTTTATGTCGTTTGTGCATCTTGGTGTTCCGACACCTTTGTTGCAATTTGTATACCCTTGTTGAGGTTATATATGCCTTATCTAAAAAAAAAAAGGAAGAACATACCTCAAAACCAACTGCATTAAAATCAGCAGTGACCATTTGTTCAAAACAGATGTTTATTTGGCAAATTGGCAAATGAGCCGCAAAAACAAACCAGTCGTAACTAACTCAGCTGTTGGAGTTGACATCATCCAGAGTATCTAAGCTTCGACTTGCTTTATATTATCTTTACTCAACTCTTTCCATTTGTTGTTGTTTGGCCAGGCTTTCTGCGCTTCCGCTGCTGTTGTTGGCCTTATTAAATCAGACGTAAAATGTGCAATTTCCGATGAGTTAAATGTTACCCTTCAGCGTCATATTAGAAGCATATCAATTTGTCCAGCTATTACGGCAGTTCCTTATAATGAGCTAGACAGGCATTAAATAGAGCCACGACTTTAGCAAATTGTTAAAGTGCCGGTCATGCTTAATTTTGTTTATCAAGTTTTACAACAGAAACAGGAACAAACAAACCTAAACAGGGTCAACCATATTGCGTGTCTGCGTAACTCGAAACAAGCCTCTAAGCAGAGCTTCTTCAAGTTGCCTGCTAAAGCAAAGCCCTAACAACTTAATTTTATTATGACCATACGCATTAAATACAGTAAATATCTTAAAATGAGAACGTTGTGAGGATTTGGATTTTAAGTTCCTGTTGCATAAATGCCGCAGTAAATTCGCTTCAGCCGTTCATATACTTTTCTACTCTGCTTTCTTTCATAAATTAAAAACAATCCTATACTATAAAAAAATATTTCTTTTGAATATGTCTACAATCCTGAACCTTTCAAAAAAAAAAAAAAAAACATGTCATATATAATAACTTTTTTGGTGATAATTAGTTGCATCGAGAAATTTCTGTTTTCAAAGAGTCACAGATGATTTTTCAACACAATTTTCAATCATATTAATTTTTTATTTTATACCCGAAATTTGATATCTTTTAAACATTTTAAAAAAACCAACTCTTTAAATTAAAATTTTTACGCACAACGCCTAACCGGCCCAGTTGGCAGCAATAGAACATCCAAAAGGGTTTTAAAGAAGATTCGCTTTCAGATCAACTTTTCTTTAACAGTTTAATAATTCTTAAAACCTATTAATTTTAAGCGTTCTTGTTTCCGAGTTTTCACTGTATATATTCTATAATGTTGGGAGTCGCTGTCTATGAGTGCTTCCGCCAATAATGTTATCAATATTTATTAATTGTTGAAATTGTATCAAATTTCAAATACATAATTTCAATTTCATCTTTATATGTCTCTCTGCTCAGTTATTGATTTGACCTATTTTTATATAGACTGTAAACAAAGCAAATGTTTGTGGCAATCGTAATCAGCTTAGTTTTGGGCAAATTGCAACCAAGTCTAAGCACCACAAAGTAGTACCGAAAACTCACAAATCCACAATTTTGACTTTGTCACGTTGCAACCTTGAATGACAAAATGAAATCCGAGCTTGGCCAAGCGCCATCATGATTCGCCAAAATTGTATATGAAAACAATTTATAAAAACAGATACAAACTGTAGTAACAGATCACAACCTCAAGAGGTGCCCTCATAGCCTGTGAAGCGTTACTGTTGTTGGCCAATGTCATTGCCTCATTCAAAGTGAAGTTTCTGCGTGTGTACGAGGTATACAAAGGTAAATAAAAAACAAACCAAAAACCAGTAGAAACCTAAAAGAAACCAAAGTTAGGGACCGGCACTCTATTGTTATCTGGTGTACCCGGCATAGTAACGATTCTTTGAATGACGAACGATATGATGTAATTTTGCATAGAAACATGAGCAGTAAGCAAAAGGGAGAAAACTGAAAATGACAAAAGCTCTTTGTGGTGAGCCAAACGTTTTGATACCCTTAGGGAATAGTTCTAATTTTCCATGACAAATACTTTAATGCATAGTTGAACCTCATATGGTGACTACAATTAAGAAAACAAAGCCAACGAATTTTTAAATAAATACCTAAATAACGTTTTTTTTTATGAGTTTCTGCGGTGACTTGGTTTCCCCAAGGAATAAAAGTTTTTAAACTAGGTGAGTCTGCGAACTGAGTTTAGTGACGGTTAGTTTTTCATCAAAAGTTTTTGAAATTTGTTGGTTTAAGTGGGCTTCTAGGCAAAAGTGTGTACTCATAGTATAAGGTAAAGTTTCTTTTTATACAATGCTTATTATTTTCATGTTTATTCAGTCAACCTTATGGTACGAAGTGTATATATATATATGCATGTAATATACAGATTGAGACTTCGGTGATCACCCAAAGTTAGAGCAACCACACTTTTAGATTAGCTGCCTTATTATGTCAAGTTTATTTCATTTTTTGCTATCGGTTTTATATTACATAGCACCTACAGAACATCTAGAAAAAAACTAACAATATTAGATGCAGAATACGTTTGTTTTTTAAAATATGCTAACCAAATTTGGCACTTGCAACGTCTTAGAGCTCCCAAGAAGTGAACCAAAGATCAAAATCATTTCATAAGGGACCCAAACATCCGACTACCACCATATTCTGATAGACTTCGCCTTATAAATTGTACATCGCTGCTATGGCGTGTTATTCTTGCATAAGCTGTTACTCGGTCTTATCGATTTCTACTTCTTAGCAAAGTTACTTTTGTCATTCCTTCTAGAGTAACTCGTAATTTTCAACCTTTAGCTTTACAATTTTGTAGATCTAATTATGCTTTACACGATCCATTCCGTGTCTTATTCTTTAATTATAATAACTTTTAGAATTTTCTCTCTTTCGAACGGTCTATTCAATCTATCACTTCTTCCATCCTAAGTTATCTTGACTTGCCACTAGGAGCATCCTACGAGCCCAAATTTGTTTCTTTACCAATATATCAAAAATTTATTAAAATCTGATGATTATATCATATAAAAATAAACGTGCTTGATGCAAAATTTCTATGTTATGATGATATAGTAAAAAACTTTGCAGAAATGCAAATCCATCATTATCGGTTTTCTATAACCAGAGATATAGTTCAATATTTATATAATTGATTTGACGACCTAATACTCTTTATATAATGTTTTAAAATATAAATCGTACTGGAAAAAATCTATGCAATATACTTCGTTTATTCATAAGTAATTTTATAAAAAAACAGTGTATAGGATAAAAAAAAAGTTAAAGTATTGTAATAGGAATCAAGACTTAAATAGCAATTACAATCAATCGATATCATAAATATTAAACCTTTATACAACGTTCTCTATATATTTCCAAAATATTCTTAACTCTTTAATTGAAATGATTGCAGAAACTCATTTAAAACTGAATTCAGAAAAGTTTTTAAAAGGAGTATTTTTTTAACACCAGAAGTTTGTTGCCTTTATCTTTTTTTAGAGCAACGTAGGCGATATTTTAGTTACACCATAATTACAAGGGCGGCAGCAGAAATAGCAAATCTAACCACTAAGACACAAATATCAAAATTTTTTTATATTCATTTTTTTCTCAGCTTAGATTTCTTTAAGCCTTCAGCGATGTTCAGTAGCTTCGAAACACTTTTAATAATAAGAACCATAAAAATCTATTAACTCTTCATTGTTGCATTTTTTTACCACCGAGCTATTTTTTTTATTTAAGCTTTAAAAAAGAATATAATAGTTTATAAATTTAAGAAAACTTTGGTATCCTCAACATGTTTTAGTCATTACCGTAGTAAAACACTAAGTCCGAAAATGCAGTCCAATTTTTTTTTTGTAACGGATTTCCAGTTATTTTGAAAAAAAAACTTCGAAATTAAAAAAAGTATCTTTACTCAAAAGCAATCTCTGGTTGTACCTAACTAATTTTGATAATTTTTTAATTTAATTTTACATCGATTGTATTTGTTACAATTTTTTTTTTTCAAATTTTAGACTTCGACGCTATCTATGCATTCATATAATAATTTTACGTATTTTTTTAGCAGTTTTAAAAAAATTGGCGGTTGGTGCAAGATCCGGTGTATTGCTCAAAAACTACTAAAGATTTGCGATAATCGAATCAAAACGAATTTGACACAAAATAATATTTTTAACCGATCGGTCCAATGCACTATGGTCCCAAAGCCCTTTTTTTTTACGTAAATTAAAAAAATTATAATCGTGATTTATGCACAAAACACATTTTATTCCAATAGCAAATATTCCAATGAACTTAGAAATGAAGTTCTTTTTTTTTAGAAAATTTTTTTGTATTTTTTTCGGCCCTGAAAGTTGAATATTTATTTTGTGCGCACGTGGTTGAAATTTACGCAAAATATTGTACACTTTTGTTTCCTATATAAAACAAATAGAAAAAGGCCCATTAAGAAAAATAACTATGGAAAACAAAGCTACAGGTTTGTTATACATGTTTGTATATGTGTTTTGTTTGTAGATGTGTTTTGTTTATTGTTTAATGTGCTTTTGTGCTATGTTGTTTTTGCCAACCATAACCTCAAAAAAATTTTGTTTCGAGGAGTAGAAGTAAGTATATTGTCGTGCATTGTTGTAGCTATAAATGCAGTCTTCTGTGTCAATGTGTCTTCTTTATAAAACACCCAAAATCTTGTCCCCGAATTTCCCCGTTTCCATATAATCGCAAATTTCCCCAGGCAACTTTGAGTTCGAGCATGCAGAATTGCTTGAAGTGTGGCTGCAGAACAAGCATAAAGCCTCGTCAATTTTTGACTTTATTTTAAAAAAGGTCAATGGAAGGCTTTCGGAAATGAAGGAGACGGAAATAAAAAACAAGTGTAATAACTTTGCAGCCTACGCTAAAAGATGCTATTCAAAATGCAACTATATGGTTGAAAGATTTAAAACTGATCCAAAACACCATAATTGGTTATCTTCAAAGTTGGTAATTGGAGTCAGTAAAAGTGAGCTGAAACCCAAAAATGCAGGACGCCCACGAACTTCTTATTCTGCTGGAAATGCACGAATAAAAAGAAAATGTGCGTCCGAGCTTTCTGAGAAAGAAAACCACAATACATCCTTACTTGTCCATGCTGCTTCAGTATCAGCAAAGAAAGCCAAATGTAGCGATATATCGTTCGTGCTAAAGGAAACAGCAAAAGGCAATGGAAGTATTTTAAAAAAAAAGTTTCTTGCTCAGGGTCCAATTCCGTTGACACCTGATGAAGCTTTGGCATTTCTGCTGGAAAATGGTTTAACCAAGAACACCTATGTGAACATCAGGCTGGAGAATAAAAGTCTTAATTGTGATATATATCCTAGCTACAAGGATGTGATTGAGGCAAAAGAAAAGTGCAGACCTGGCAATATTTCAGTTTTTGAAATATTAATATCGAGCTTATATCTGACCCAGCCAAGAAATAAAAATAAAAAGAAACATTTTTCGGCTGATGCTCTAGCGCTCTTGGAAGTGCCAACTTCTACCCCCAGTGAAGGCGAGCTATTTAATACCAGAATCGATGCTGAAGTAGATGAATCTGATATGGACGAGTCTGACTTGGACCAAAGTGATTTTGACAACGAATACGCAGTTGATATAGAATCTGAATTTGTGGACGAGCAATAAAAATTATAAAAAGCTAAGAACACAAAATAAAAAATTGAAAAAAATACGTTTACAATTTTTTTTAATTTTTAAATTAAAATTGTGCTGATTATTTACATATTTGATATAAGAAAGTTATATATTATAGTTTAAAGATTAAAAAAAAAATTTTATTGACAAAAATCATATGAAATCAAATAATTTGCATAATAAAGTATAAGAAAAAAGGCGGTGCCACGCCTATTTTCCCTAGTCAAAAATTCGATTGGTATTATTTAGTTGAATGCAAAAAACCAGACTAAAATATTTTGTGTAATTCTCGAGCTATTAATTTATGTAAAAAATAAGGGCTTTGGGACCATAGTGCAAATTATGAAATATAAAACCGATTTTAATTAAATTAGATGCAGTGCTTGGTAGTTATAAAAAACTTGGGAACAACAAATTTGGTGACGACATCTTCAAAAGATATCATATGAATTATCGCCAAACACTTGATGGAAACATCATCATGATTCTGTTTTTGGTTCTATTTTTCCGCAAACGAGGCATCCGTCTTTCGCACAGCTTTTTCATCTCTACATTTTCGGTCAATATGCAATGAATACCAATTGTTGAATTGCCTAAAGACACAGCCATTTCGTGGATATTTTTCAACATTTTTGGAAAACTGCTCGACTATCCCTATATTTATATTGGCCGAAGCATCCTCTAGCGTACACAACACCAAACTTTAAACTTAAGCTTTTCTTTTTTAAATTTGTCTTTAAACATTTACCAACACTAGTCGGTTAAGTCGGCTAATTCTGGGACAACCCACGTATTGCGTAATAATCTTTTCGGTTTTGCAGAAATTAAACCTTACTTGCATCTCTCAGCTTTGCTTATTATCGAATTCTTCTTTAGCCTCATTTTAAGAGTGGCGTAAGTCCATTAATTTTGTGGATCGTGCGCGAATTTACATACAGTACGCTCCATGTATGGAGACTCTATGAAGATTATTTACAGTGACTCAGGTGAATAAACAAATTGTAAATCATGTATGCGTGAACATATTAACTAATTTTGGATAATTTCGAAAATAACTCAAAGAGTTCAGAGATGTGTGAGATACATTAGTAGATAGCCTTATGACAGAGGGGATTGACATGCTGTTCCAAAGAACGAGTTCTATGCTTTTTGAAATATCGTCTTTCAACCTGTTTAGAGCATTAGATAAACAAAGCAGAAAAAGAGTATTCTATCAAGAGTTTTTACTCTTTTTTGTTCTAAATCAAAGTAACAAAAATTTTAAATGAATTCAATTTTTAAAAGATGTGCATAGAACAAAAAGATTACAAATTTAAAAAATAAACATTTTATCTTGATATTAGTAATTATTTTGCTTGACTTTAAAATTGGCATATTGTGTTGCAGTAACGCCAGTTTTATCTTTATGTATATAAGCTTTTAATATTTTTAGTACGAAATCTTTTATTCTTGCAATTTGTCATTGCAAAGCAAAAGTCTTACGTCATTTCTTAAATTAATGGCATGTATCTCAAACTAAGCGGAATATACAATTCAAAGTTTTCAACTGACGTCTGCATAATTTCAACTCTTTAGTCTGATAACAAATACGACAAATATTTTATATCGTATGATGTCTGTTTTGGAAAAGTCCAGATAAAGACAAAAAATTGCAAATGTTTTGCTTTATTGTATGTGATATAATTTTTTTGTTAAATTTTAGCAATCTCTAACGTAGTTTTTTTGTGACATGGGCTTAATGGTTTGTGGTTTTTATGAGTTGTATGGCAAAGAGCCATTGCACTGTAATAGCAGTAATAACAATTAATATTTCCTAGGATATAACATATTAAACGTTATAGAAGTTTCTTTGACAGATCATATTTATTAAGTCATGTTTCGAGAATACTGCTACCAATATTCGGTTCTTCAGTAGAATATTAAGTGACCAGTAACTTTTTTGTTATTGAACAAAACGGATATCCGGTAACTATTCGGTATCCGGTCTATCCGGCGGCCTTAATACTATCCGGCCACATGGTTGACCGAATATCCGGTATCCGCTCAAACTGCTATCCGATTCATCTCTACATATAACTGCAGCACTATGTCACTAAAGTAAATTTAAAAGTGCAGGCTCTAAGTACCTGTGGATTCCGAAACTTTCTTATGAATGTACTATTATAGTTTCGTTAAAAAGTTTTGAGTTTTCGAAGGTAAAGAGTATATTGTAGTCGTTACGTCCCGACTGTAACACTTGCTGCTTATCAGCAAGTTTGCTGTGAGTCCCACCGTCAATAATATGACTTAGTAATAAATAATGCATGTACATACAAATATTTTGATGCCAAGAATCGCAATGGTCACCAACCTATAGGCACCCACACCCATTACGATGTATCATTCACATATCGCAAATACTACAATAAAAAAAAAAACATTTACCAATGCTTATCTATTGCGTTTTGTTATCTGGCCTTCAAGTTTAACTAAATATTACTGATAACTTGAGCTGCGCCGCACATGTTTGACAACAAATGTTTTCACCCAGAAGTTCAATAAAATTTGCAGAAGTCTTATGAAATCTAACAGAATTCTTAAAGATGAGCGGAAGATCTGTGGAAAATCCAATACAACTTAAGAGTTTACATAACCAAGTAAACATTTTTGATAAGATAATGAATACGAAATGAATTGCATAAAGAAATATTGCTGACTGGTTGAATGACTGACATACAAACATACCATCTATATAGTATTAAAGTGAGATTAGTGAAGACATGGTCATGCCCAATACGAAAGTCCCATGCCCTATAGATGTAAGCTAGAAGAAGAAGATAAGAAGATTCGTAAAGTAATTAGCTTTGAATTTTTTTATATCATTTTAATAATTGGATTATATATTTTAAAAGTGTGATTAGTTTAATAACAAATACTGAAGACAGACTTGACAATTCGACGTATTATAAACATTTTTTTTTGAATATAGTACTTTTTATGGGGTAAATTTATCAGAAAACTTTATTTTATCTATATTGGGTGTGACTGCGATAGTTTTTTTTATGAAAGCGAAAAATAAAAATAAAAAACTTTAGGGTATTCACGGCGTTTGTGGTGGCAAACACCCAACTGGCTAAAGCGTGATCGCCCTTTCTGTTATGAATTGAGGTCTTAAGTTGCAGCTTCTTTTCTGAATTTGTTTGGATTTGTTAAGTTTTTAAGCACCCAACTTCACATTGGAGTTAAATCTTGCGATTAAAAGTAGTAATTGATTAATTTAATAAATAATAGCCCAAAAATAACTTGTTAAATGCATTCATCATCATTATTTCATTTATCTAACACTGGATCATAGAACCTCTAAGATCAGTCATACCTATAGATACAGTCCTTATAGGCAAGAGCTAGTTCTCCCAGCTCTTCAGCTGCAGTATTAAACAATTAAATAATTCCTTTTTATACCCTGTACCGTATGGTCCAAGGGTATATTAAGTTTGTGCAAGCCGAAAATGTATGTAACATATAGAAGGAGACGTCGGAGACACCCCAAAGTTACCTAAAATATGATCAGGGTGAATAGAGAAGTCGATATACCCATGTCCGTCTGTCCGTCTGTCCGTCTGTCCGTCTGTCCGTCTGTCCGTCCGTCTGTCCGTCTGTCCGTCCGTCCGTCCGTGTGAACGCCTAGATCTCAGAGATGGTAAGAGCTAGAGTTACCAAACTTTCACATTAGATCCCATATTATTCCATAGGAGGCAAGTTTATTTTATTTTTTTGATATCAGGGATAAATTATATAGCTCCCATGGGGGTGTTTGAGACGACCTCGAAAAAAAAAAGCGTTTTAGATGAATAATTCGTTTGTTTATGAAGATATCGTAACGAAATTTGGCAATCGAAAGTTTTTTATAGTTCCCAATCACTGTACCAAATTTGATCAAAATCGGTTGACTATATCATATAGCTCCCATAGGACCGATCGGCCAAAATAACTTTTTTAAAGAAAAATTGGCTATATTTCGTTTTTTAATAAAGATATCCTAACCAGATTTGGCGTTTGGAAATTTTTTAGACCACTTAAGCAATGTGCCAAATTTGAACAAAATCGGTTGACTATATCATATAGCTCCCATAGGTCCGATCTTCCAAAACATCGATTTTTTAACAAAATTTGTTGTGTTTCGTTTGTTTGTTAAGATATTGAGACCAAATTTGACATTCTTAAGTTTTTTATAGTTCCTAAGCACTATACTAAATTTAATTCAAATCGGTTGACTAGTTCATATAGCTCCCATAGGACCAATCGGTCCAAAAACACGTTTTTTATACAAAATTCGATGTGTTTCGTTTTTTTGTAAAGATATTTGAACTAAATTCGGCATTCAGATCTTTTTTAAGGTATTTAAGAACTGTGTCAAATTTTATTGAAATCGGTGGAGTATATCATATAGCTCCCATAGGACCGATCGGCCAAAATAACTTTTTTAAAGAAAAATTCGCTATATTTCGTTTTTTAATAAAGATATCGTAACCAGATTTGGCGTTTGGAAATTTTTTAGAGCACTTAAGCAATGTGCCAAATTTGATCGAAATCGGTTGACTATATCATATAGCTCCCATAGGAACGATCGGCCAAAAAAAAATTTTTGTTTAAAAATTCTTCTGTTTTTGGTTTTTTGTGAAGAAATCGGACTTTATTACAAGCTAGTGGTACAGGGTATCCTAAAGTCGTCCGCGCCCGACTTTACGTCCGCCATTTTTTTTTGCTATTTTAGTAATTTCTCAAATATTTGCTCATTGTCTCTTTATTTGGACTCAAGAATTAACTCTTTAGACGTACACCATAAATATGAGTCATTAAAGCAAATAATAAAATCTAAATCATTTAAGTGAATCTAAATAAAGTTATTTTAAAGAAATGACTGAAGAAAAAATAAACATCTTCTAAGGTATTATTTGTTCGTGGTTGATAACAAGAGAATTTAATGTGACGTAGAAATGAATCATATGCTGATATTTTGTGAAAAAGTTCAAACTGCATTTCTTTACTTTTAGTTAAATTAAGTAATTAATGATCGATCACAGTAATGAATCATGAGAAATAGTGGACCAAAATCTAATCATTATAAAAGAATGTTCGGGAGATGGTTTTGAATAAATCACAAATACCTTTCTTATAGCTCAATTTAGATCGCTTCTAAAAACATTAAAGTCCAAAATGCATCACTAATGCATGACTAGGATAAAGAACATCCACTTCGTGATTTTATTTTAATTTAAAATGATTAAATAAAATAAAAAAGCTTTATTATCAGCACTTAAATTGAAACAATTAATTATGAATCACCAAAGTCGTCATTAGATCCTAGGCTCGTGATTGGATTAGCGCACTTCTATCTATCCATACTAATATCGTTCCTTTTTCGATTGTTTATCAAGGTATCGTAAATAAATTCGTTAGTCAAAATTTTATGTACCTCTATGTAGGGCTTATAATGTATTTGCGCAAATTTCTGTAATATAGAGAAGAAGGGACCACAGACGCACCAAAGTGCATCCGATAAGGTCAGGATGAAAAAAAGAATTGATATAGTTAAGACCGGTCGTCCTGCTGTCTATATGAACGTCTAAATCTTGATGTCTTTAAGAGTTACAAAAACCATCTTGTAGACTTAGACCTTTATGTAGAGACGATCAATTTTTTTATTCCACGCAATAAAAAATTCAAAGTGCTATGAGTTTTCTACAATTTTGAAGTTATGGCTTTAGTTAATTTCTTATTTTCAAGTGCTGTTATATAAATATTAATTCGAATTATATTTAAAACCATTTTTTCAAACAATTTTCGGCACATCATTGGGTTATTGGATTTCTAGAAACATTTTGGTATTTTGTTTTTTGAAACAAATTTTTGTATAAAATGTTTCCAAATGTGCCAAATCCCAAGAGTTAACGAAAAAATTGTAGGAATTTTATGGAGCTTCGCGACAGTAAGATAACCTATTCCGCAATTACCAAATAAAATTGTTCCTCGTTATTTATAACTGCTTCTAATTCCAATGTTTTCCATTACAGAATGCAATTTTTTAAGTCAATATGAAGTTTATGCAAACATGCTTATACGCCTTGCACAGACTATCATTAGAGTTGGTTCGCTTGAATTCCACGTGGTCCTCCTTTTTTCCTATTCCCCTTAATTTTTTCTATCTACTCTATATCCTTAGCACTAACTGCCATTATCGGTATCACAACGGGCCTGTTCTCTGCTTAAGTTTTTTTTTACACTGACTTTTTTTTACACGTTTTTTAAATAATAAAAAAATTGTGTATAAAACACTATTTAATTAAGCACGATTAAAAAGAGCTACTTGATTAAAATTTGAAACAAAAATATTTTTATTAATCTAATTCTTTACAAATGTACTTTGGGATTTCACATTTGTTATTTATTTTCATAAAAATTTAAGGACTTACTTCATGGGTTTTTTACACTTTTTTTAACGTCTGTTTCATAAATTTTAATCGATTTTGATGTGAATCGAAAGTTAAGTCAAAAAAGCGATTAAAAATTTATATGGTAAGTTTCGAAAATCGATTGCGGCTAGTTAGGGGATCGCTTCAATAAAAATGTTTTTATGATCAAGGCTACTTACAAAATTTCGAGACTCTGAGCCCTGTATAGCAAAATTTAAATTTTAAATCTCAGATAAAAAAATTAAACTACCTAGCTAAAAGCAGCTAGATTCTTTACGGGGAAACTGAAAAATATATCAAAATAATTATACAAACTTGACCAGAAAAGGGTTCATACTGTGCTGTTGGTATAATTTAGAGGCTTCAGCTCTTGTTGTCTTTAATATCTAGGTGTTAATTGGAACAGATAGACAATTGCCTACCGAAGTTTGGATAAGCATTTTAGTAAAAAGATCATACGATCTGCCAAGCCTTCTCTGCCTGTTACATTGCACAACATAAAAACATAGTAATATATAATTTATTAACTTTATAATTTTGAGTTATTTGAAAAACTTCCAACTAAGTAAGACTAAAAATTAATTTTAAGTTATGTAGTTGAAAAACTTTCGATGAAGTAAAGACTATAGAATTTCTTTTCAAATAGTACCTATACTTAGTCATACGTTCTTGTAAATTTAAGTGCACCCTACCATGTACAGCGTATAAAAATAAAAATACCCATTAGCTGGCAATTGACGGCGATTCAATAAAAATCCACTACTACCACGTACGTTATTTTTGATATGATTTACTTGAGTTCTATACTTTGTCTGGGTTTCATTTTCGAAACGACAGTGAAGCGTGTTGGTCGGGATTACCAAAAAAATATAACGTCGTCTTGGCAGATTATTGTTTTTATAAGTGTCAACTAAGAGTTATTCGTGGAAGAAAAAATACGAGAACTTCAAAAATTCTTAAACAATAAAATATAAGCCAAATTGGATTTTTTTCTTTTTTGGTAATAAAGTATCTTAACAAAGGTAATTAAAATAATGAGTGCAAAATAGTTATGCGACACCTTTTTAAAAGCTTGCAAAATTCAATTAACTTTGAGAACGTTCAGCAATGCGTATGGGAGTACTGAGCCACAGCAACTCATGTCCATGCTCAATAATTGTTAATAACTTGGAACACAAAAAAAAATATATGTATATATATATGCCAAAAGTGATGTTGAATTTTTAATTATTTTTCTCTTATTTGAGTAAAAAAAAAAAATCTACTGTGACTTGTTATGCGTCAGACAACTTAAGACATATGAGAGATCGGACCAGTGAGTCATTCCCTAGCCATTGACCAACAAGACTCAAGCGCAGACGCATGTAAAGAGCAAGCGATCCCCGATTTTTGTTTGCTTTTGCGATCTTGTTTTGAAAGTCAAATGAGTGTATATAAGATTTTTTTAATTTTGAAGCAAACTTGGCGATGATTCGCATACGATATGTGTGTCGGCCATTGACGGGGCATTGAGCTTATGAGTACTTGATTAATCGTTGCCTTATCTAAGTTTTGTTAAAAAAAAGTGATTTGCTTTGGCGCAGATATATGTATGTGCTGCAGACTTCAAGCACATTATAAAGAACTTAATTGTATAATTCTAAGTTCTACTAAAATACCTACAGAGGTGCCATATAAACTCCTAATTTAAATTAGTTATGTTTGTTTTCAATAATGTTGCAAAAATAGTGTCCATTCTAAAAGAAGACACCAGTGTGTCTGCTACTGATTATTGTATACTTCAACGCTTTTCACCCCCACTATCCCTTCTAGTCAATCGTGGATTGAAAGTCAATCAGATCTAAAAGACTGCATTACGAACTGCGAACGGTTCCAAGCTCAACAGTCAGTTTGGGGGTTGGGTCTTGTCAAAGCATCTAAATATTTGGCAGTCATTCCGACTTCCGGACCATTGCATTACAAACCGGTGCAATAATTATATACTCAGATATCCAAGCAGCCATAAAATCACTTCAAGTGCTATCCTCCCATCCGGCGACAGCCAACAACTGCCACAAATTTAAGAGATGGCAAAGCTGTTTGTTATTAACCTCATTAGGGTCCACCAAAATATTATGGGCAATAAAATATCAGACGAATTGGGCGGACACGGCACGAACACTACACTTTTACCGGATAAGAAGGATATCCGTATGCCGTTGGCCACTTTCAAGCTACTAATAAGTTAAAAATACAGCTCTTATCCCCAAAGAATGTGGAACAACGCACCCCAATGTAGAGTCGCCAAATATGGCAAAAAAAAAATGCAAAACGCGATCACGGGACAAGCTTGTTGAGGCAGCCAGAATCAATGTTTTGAACAACGAGTTTTGCAGAAGCTGCAAAGATGAGGAAGAGTTAGAAGCAGTAGAGCACATCTTCTGTTCCTGCGAAACTTTAAGCTAACGTAGGAAAAGTATTTGGAAAACTATTTCGTCCATAATCTAGCAAAACTGGGAACTTTATGCCCGAGGAAGATTGTAGGTTTTATCGTAGCAACAGGCTGGGGCTCCTTCTAAGTTTTGTCATCAGGGAAAAGGGGGAAAAGTTAGAGAGATCCATGTGATGGCACAACGGCTCAGACTATGCCTAAATGGGCTAGTTTAAGCAAGCGGCCGCTTCCTGCTTGCTGAACCGATTGGGGAATTATACTCATAAGTAGGTCTTTAAAGAACAGTTTTTTCTAGATAATGGATGCGCTTCCTAAGAAGTACAGATCAGTCGCACTTTCTATCTCCTCCTTATCAACACAGGTGCGACTCAAGTCATCGTGGAAAACATGCATCCTTACAGTCATAGGCTTACGCACTGACGCGTATCACCATCCTAGTCCTGCTCTTGTGAAATCGCTCGGAATACGCTTTAGGTTATATCTAGGGCAGTGTGTTCGGCAGATGTGACAATATAATGTGATTTCCAAAATTAGTCTATATAAAACGTTCTATATCCGTAACTTCGAATCCATGCATGACAATCAAATGTTGTTATTCTTTAGGGTCACCTTGTCCGAAATCTCTAGCAGGGCCCAACAACTGAAATCTGCTTTTTATTTGGATATTTCGGAGCATCGAAACATCAAAGTAAAAGATCGATGAAGAATGATTTTGTTTATTCGATAAATATATTTCTCAGCCAATAGTTGGTTGACTTACAGCCTAACCCATATTGAGCAAACGGTATAAGGGTACAGCGCCAGCAGTCGACTTGCCATCAAGATAGCTGCCAGGATTGCCATTGGACAAGTATCTAGCTTGAAAATTGGGTGATCCGAAAGTTTCTTGTTGTGAGAAATCCATCGTGTCTGGCTCAGGTGCTGTTGAGGCTGCGCGAAAGCCCCAGCCGGGTCCCCAAGGGTAGCCTGGCCAGCCATATCCATATCCAGGACCCCAAGGACCACCACCCCATCCGCCGCCACCCCAGCCACCGCCGCCCCATCCTCCACCGCCACCACCCCAGCCGCCGCCATATGGCGGCCAATTTGGACGACTTGGCTGTTGTGGATACCAGGGCGGTGGATAGTGGTAATGCGGTGGTCCATATTGTCGCGGATGTTCCTCTGGATAATAGTAATGTTGATGTTCTTGTGGCGGGGGTTTGGTTGTGCTGGGCTGTCCAACAACCAATTTAATGTTACCCTTACCAAGTGTTTTCAAATAATTTTCATCATAGATACGTCCAGATGATACACTCTCATCAGAATTGCTGACAACAACCTGTTTGTCATTGCGTGTT
>JBAMAX010003341.1:0-25391 GCA_037043745.1 Chymomyza amoena
CTCAAAATCTTTCGCATAGAATAACAATATCACAAACTCGAATCTATGTGAAACATTGGGGAAGACCAAAAAATTTAGCCACGAATTTTTTATTATATTAAAAATTGTGGTAGGAAGTTCTTTTTGGAACGTCTTTTTGAGTTTTTTTAGCAGCTGTGGAGCTCCTAAGCTCAGTGGAACGAAATCAGTTCCTTTGCTGCGATAATGTAGGGTATCCCAAAGTCAGCAGCATTCGACTTTATCGTACACCATATTTTTGTAAGCTCTTATCTGTTCTCAGATTAAGTAGATTTCGTAGCATACTTTTCGGCACGTGGTATATTTCGCTGTAAATTCATCCGCTAGGTAACGCCTACTTTTCTGAAATTCGTTGTGTCCAGATCTCTTAGAACACCTAGTTGTTTATGCAGACAGACTTATGTAGTAATATGGCTTAATATACACTCATCAAATCTTCCAATGAAATCCATGTATTAGACATTAATCTTTAAATTGTGGCAATGCTTTCTTAAAGTAATCCTTTGATGGTATACCTACTCTTTAACATGCAAAATGTTTTTAAGTTCTCTTGAAAATAGTACTTGAATGCCACTCAAACTAAGTGGAGCAGCAGAGTCGCGGCAGAGCAGCTTCATCCCATTTGGTAAACACGAAAATTGCAGCTTGTCCCCGGCACACATTTTGAGTGTTTTGTTTATGTGGTGCACACATTTCCTTTCCAGCAGACATGTTGCCGTCGTTTGCATAAAATTTTAACTCATTACAAGCACTCAGCCATGCAGGGCACAGCCCCGGGTTCCTAGCCTCCAATCCTCCCAAACTGTGGGCGTCTTCAACAACTTAGCCTAACTAAATAAGCATAAATAAGATGCATTCATTTAGCAAACGTTGGAGATGTTGTGGGGTTAAGCCATTCAACCAGCGAGGGGGATCGTTGAAAGGACTTTTGTTAGGAATTTACATGCATGTCGGCGTTAGTAACGAGGCAATTGTAAGACGCTATGAGGTCAAGATGTGGCTGTTACTACCAATTGCAAAAACAGTTGTAGTAACAAATCTTATCACGCATACGCAATGTTGCCGCCAGCTTCAGTATTTATCAACTTATTAAAGTTCCTTTTTTTTCCCCCCATTTATGCCTTATGTCAGTTTGTCAATGTAATTGATTTCCAAAAGTTTTCCATTCATGTGCAAATAAATTCAAATTGTGTGTGTTAATGCTTGTTTGTGTAATCACTGCAAACTTCATGTTATTTAAATTCGAATTTGCATTTTCACATCCTTATAAGCACTTTGCACGCCCCACCAGAGTCATCTTTAAGGTTCTCCCAGCGGGTGCTCCCTGCAATTCCCGGGACATCGCTGTCTGAACTTGTGGCTTTTAACGAGCCACATACTCGTAAAATGTTACACTTGCACTCCAAGTTCAAGAGTTGGTGTAAAAGTTTTTGGCCCTATATGTTTCCATATGCTAGTTATTTCTTGGTATTGTGTAAAGTTTTATTACCAACTACTGCTGGATGCATTCTGGCGCTTATTTTGGCTAAAATTTATTGATATGTAACATGGTTAGGTACGGAAATCAGCAAGAGGTAAGTTTGTTACTGAGTGTTGCTGGATGGCAGACTCGAAGGGTGGTGCGGTGTGGTGCCACTCCTGAGGAAAAAAGTTCTTTCCGCTTATTTTTTCAAGACAAATAATGCCAGTTTCATATCACATTTTACGAAAACTTTTAAACATTAAAAACTACTGTTGGAGCCCAACAACCATATATTATATCATTTGAGTCAGAACAAAGTAAACCTAGCATACAAGTCCATATCTGTAAAAGATTATTAGCAAGCTTAACTTAAATGTAAAGCAATATTTCGGGTCTTTCAATAGGGACGCTATAAAAGTAGACCGATAGGGACAGCAAACGACGACATATTTTTTTCCCGCTCTCTTGATATTTCTCTTCAGTAAGGTTTGCCATTTCATCATGGAAAGATATACGATCCAACAACGAGTCGAAATTATTAAAATTTACTGCCGAAATTCGGAGTGAGTGGCCTCAACTTTAAGAGCGCTACGCCCAATTTATGGTCGTCATAATTGTCCTGCCAGATCAACAATTGAGCGTCTAGTGGAAAAATTTGAATCCACAGGCACAGTACAAAATGTTCCCGTAATGTGGAGAATATTGCTGCCGCTAGTGTATCAATTGAGGAAGACCAAAATCAATCTCTCACACGTCGTTCTCAAGTGATGGGCATCTCTGTGACGTCGTTGTGGCGAATTTTGCGAAAAGTTCTTGGGCTATATCGTTACAAGATCAATTTGAAGCAAGAACTGAAGCCGCTTGACCACCAGAAGCGTCTTCTGTATGTTCGTGAATTGGGCTGAGCAACAACTTGAAAATGACCAGAATTTTCATCGAAAAATCATCTTCAGCGATGAAGCTCATTTATGGCTGAATGGCTTCGTCAATAAGCAAAATATGCGTTATTGGTCAGGCAGCAGTCCACACGTACTTCACCATTGCATCCCGAAAAAATTATGGTTGGGTCCGATTTATGGGCCGGCGTCGTCATTGGGCGTACTTCTTCTTTTATGCTGATCAAGACCGGCACGCAACTGTGAATGGAAATCGTTACCGCTCAATGATAACCGAATATTTTTGGCCCGAATTGGATGATATGGACTGGGACAATATGTGGCTTCCATAGGACGATGCCACAAGCCACACGCGGAATGCCACAATCGATTTATTGAAAACCAAGTTTGATGAACGTGTTATCACAAGAAATAGCCCAGTCAATTGGCCGCCTCGGTCGTGCGATTTGACGCCGTTTGACTATTTTCTATGGGGCTACGTCAAGTATTGAATCTTTCCAACCCATCTATGTATATTGGGTCACAGCAGCATCTTCCGTGAGCTAGGTATACTTGCTCGGACTGGGGTCACTATACTGGAACGACCAATTTTAATGCCATTTTTGCGAAGAGAGAAGCTGGGAAGCATAAAACTTATTTTATTGGAAACGAATTGACGATATATTCTGATGGTTCGAAGACAAAAGTGCTGAAACACATCGACTACTTCTCAAGCATCCCCTCTCGGTTACCGGGGCAGTCGAGTGTCCTTGGCAACGAGTAGGCAAAAACGAGTTGACGATGTATTCTGATGGTTCGAAGACCAAAAAAAGCACAGAAGTAAGTTTTTTTGATGTAGAGTTTCCTACGAAGCTTTGTTTTCGCCTTTCCGACTGGTGTAGCGTTTTTCAAGTCGAGATATATGCAATATGGCAAGCGGCAAGGCTTATTGACACCCTGGATTAAAGTTAAATCACATCGATTACTACTCAATCACCCTCACTCGGGTGCCGGGTTTAGGTGTCCTTGGCAACGAGAAGGCAGCTGACTGTGCCAGAAACAGTTCATCCAGTTAGACGCTATATAAAAATGAAAAAAATCCATAAACATTACATGCTCGCAAAAATTCGAATTGTGTGAAATGTAAATATTGGAAGGCCATCCTTAGGGACTTGGCATGTTTTTGGAATTCGTATATATTATGTAGATCCCAGGTCACTAGGGATATGCCTTGGTGATTATCACAAAAACGAGATGAAGTTTTTTTCATCATGAATTTGAATTTATCTACCCCAGTACTATGTCTTCCTAAGCAACAGCAAAAAAATCAACTAAAACAAGTTCTTATGATCAATCCATATGTATTTAGATATAATTATAAAGATCGATTTTATGGTTGATTGCCAATAAATAATTATTTATTTTTTTCTTTTTTATAACAATGCCCCTTCAGAAGTTCCCGTCAGGATTCTCACGGTGTTCTTCCCCTTAGTTATCGATGACTTTGAACCTCTAACGGTTGTAGTTGGAGAGGAGGTTTTTGATTGTTTAGGACCTGGCATCTGTGCCCAGTGGAGCAGTCGTTTGCTATTCTCCTCTATTTTCAGTTGTTCGCGTACCATGTGATTACCAATCCCATAGTGTGGCTCAGGACCGATTAGCGGTGTTGCTGCACTGGTCCTTACAAGTTTATCTGCCAACTCGTTTCCAGGAATGTTGTTAAGTCCTAATCGTGAGCTTATTCCTGGATCCTCAACTGTCCAGTGGCATTATCACTTCTTTAACTAGCCTTGATGTGATCTTGGCTTTGCTTAATGACTGTTTGACTATCGGACAGGATGGAAATATCCTTGACATGGAAGTTCTTATACGGATTGAATTCTGCACATCTTCCACATATGTTACAAGCAAAAGCATAAATTTTCAAATACGTTTTTAGAATTGTGATTATTATTATGCACTTTTTTTAGATTCATTTCACTATAACACAAGAAAAATGTTAAGCTTTGATTGAATTGAAAAAATATTTGAAAAAAGTTACACAATTTGTATTGTTAGTCGATTCGACTGCCATCTATCTAAACGCACACCGAAAAGGGTTTTCCTTAATTTTTAGCTCGACACAGATTTTCTAGGTCTTAATAAGCATCTTCTAAATTAAAATCGCTGGGAAGCTTAAAGGTGGACACAATTTACCTAGAGGCTTCGCAAAAAAATATTGTTTTTTAAATATTACCAAATTATGTCGACTATAAACGCTTCAGCTGTTCATATACAAAAGTATTATAGTTTGTATTTCTAACATAATACTAGTTCTACTGAGTTCTACTTGCACTCTGCTTTTTATTCCAATCTAATTCATTTAATGCTCTCAAATCAACTGCTACAAAATAGAAGGAAATAAGGTTGCATAAAAAGTTCCACCAAGCGGCGCATTTCAACTTCAATTCGCTTATTCAATAAATAGCCATGCTGGATGCTCGTGTCAGAAGATGCAGGCATCCGCAGCAAACGGCAGAAGGATTCTATTCTGCTGGCCAAGCAATCACCTAAGCTGTTGCTGCTACGGAATGCAGTGGATGATAGCAACCCGGACTTGTCCAGTAGATATTTTCCCTTGACTTCATCTTGACGAGTGAAGCTTACTCGTTATTATTATTTTTTTTTCTTGAGTTTTTCTAATCTTACTATTGCGTGAACTAAACCCCCTGAACCATCCCAACCCCTCGGTCCATAGTCATTTCCTTGTGTTCTGCTGCAGTTCTTGATTCAACAGCAATTCACTTAACTTACTCAAGTCGTTGTCGGCATAACTTCCGCTCGGCATTCCAACGCGACAACCTACCCCACTGCGTCCTACATCCGCCTGAATCCTTAACCCACAATTCAGTCTCGCCGACGTTGAGGACTGCGCTTAGTGTCTTAATGCTAAAGCTCACACATTTTATACGATTTTCCTTTTTTATTTTTCTATATACATTTCGAAATCCTTTAGTTCATGCATTTGTACGCTTTATTTACAACTGGAAAGGATGCGCATAAGGCTGTGGCCGCTGGGTTGCCCAGGAACAGTTCGTCTCCACTCACTCAGTCTCTGCGTAAACTACAATGTGAAATGAAATCGCATGAATGTTGAAAAATATTTACAATTTACAAGTAGAGACAACTCAACTCACTTTCACACTTTTGTCTCTGTGCATCTCGAGGAGTTTTGTTGATGGGTTCTGGTAAATAAAGCGCTGGAAATCCGAGCTTGTTTGAGTTATGGCTATCAAAATGTGTGTTCTGGTGAAACAATTCTCTTAAGTAATCCAAACTAAAGCTGCAATGGTATTTTTTTTGGCCATATTTATATTTGTCTTGAAAAATTCGTTTTCTTAGGAATTAAAGAAACAATGGCCAAAAATGGCACAGAATGTAAAAAATAGCTGAAGCAGAATTTTTATTAACAACTCAAGTTTATGAGTTGTTTTTTTTGGTAATATACTACTAAAGTGTTAATGGTCAAAGTATTAAATAGTTTTCTACTAAAATATTAAATCAATAAAGATCTTTCTAACCAGCTGTTAATTGAACCAATTTTAAAGTTATTCACTCATGTGTTGAAAGTGCTAAGTGTTGGCCATCTGGGAAAAGTGTACGCAAATGGCTTACTCCAATTAAGTAGAGACACGCCTGACCAACTTCAGTGTCAGACTAGTTCTTAACAAGTAAAGAACTGACGGATGAGGGCCATGAAAACACTTTTCATTCAAGTACTGCAACTGCAATTGGTTTTATGTGGCAATGAGCATCTCACACGCTTCAGACGCTCTCTAATCTTTCCGGATTTAGCACCTACGGTACTACAGATTATTGCTGGCATAGGCATACCGGTTGATGATCTTGATTTTGAGTCCATTACCTCGGGCTATGTGCTAAGAACCGCTTATTTTCTACCCGTCAATGCCAGTGAGCTAACGCAGGTGTATCTGCGACCACAACCCATAACAGGACGAAGGCATAAGGATAACACAGAAACTCATCAAGTGACTGCATATCGTTATGCTGGCATCTATCGTTGGATCGTATATGGTGCTCTGGAAACAGTGTTGGAAAATGCGGGTCTACCAGGCCGTAGCTGCTTGCTGCGTATCATTTGCGAACATGCCGCACTGCCTCTAAGCCATGAAAGTGGACTTTTGGCAGAGATACTACAGATTATACTCACTCCATCAAGTTCTAGGGATACGCTGGAAAGAAAATCAAATCGTATCTATCGAGTCGCAGAGCGTCGCGGGCGACGTGGTAGAAATTGTGCAGCTGTCTATGGCAAAATGTGTCAAAAGTCACCAATTGATATGATTTCAGTGATATTTGAAGTTAAGGATTAAATTTTTCAAATAAAATAGGTTTAAAATTTTAGGTTGTAGCTGTTGCAACAGTTCTTTGAAATTTTTCACTTTCTAAAAATATTTTCTTTGGCGAAAGAAAATGTTCACAGCTCATTTTTTATCTCTTTTATAGAATACGCACAGTGGGTCAGATATTGTTTATGTGGTTATAAATTTACTTTGTGCTTGCGTAGTGCCATTTTTAGAAGGAGGATTTCAAGTAAGTTCCCAGTAACTTGAGTGTTTATAATTTGGGATACATTTATTCAGAGATTTCTTTCTTTTCTCTGCCGGGTTCTGGGTCACTCTGGTATCTCTGGTAACGAGGCGGCGAATGAGTGCGCCAGGAACGGCTCAGCGCTGGCAGCTTGCCTTGCGGTTACGAACATAAAAATACTATTACAGGACGTTGTATCGCAAATCAGGGAAACAGCTAGAGCTCTGGCGGAAAGAGAATGGGAAATGGTGTTCGGTTGACCGGTTGTCGCATCTCCTGGTCTCTCTGACCGATATATGATCCAAAGCGAACATCTGAACTCCTACGCTTTCATAAGAATAGGTTATGGGGATGGATGGTGGTAATCCTTGTAACGAGGCACTGCACCCTAGGCAATATGGCTGAGTGGTTGCACGTTCCCCATCACGATTTCTGCCGCAGCTGTAGAGATGTGGAAGAGACAGAAAGCATCCAACACCTAGTGTGCGACTGACCGGCGCTACTTAGAAGACGAATCCAGTTTCTGGGTAAACCATTCTTTGAGGATCTGGGTAGTCTAGCCTATGTGCCTATATCAGATCTAGCTGCTTTCGTCGAACCTTCAAAAGGGTTATGCATCATGAGAGACTTATGTGATTAGGCATATATAGTTTTTCATCATCCTTTTTTCAATTCCTTTCATCCCCTTCTTTTAATTAGGGAACACAATGGACCTCATGGTCTCTGGGTGATCTCAGTCGCTATCTGAGCTAACCTAACCTTACCTAACCTAGTATTAATTAATACTTTACCATATACCTATATTAGTTTTTTTATCAATCTTATAAAGAGTTTTGAAGCTACATCTCTCTTTGATGTTTAACGTCAGGCATCTTAGTTTATCTGGCAGAACTAAGCATTTGCCAATGGAGGCATAAAGATTCCAGACCATTCTTAGATAGTTGACGTTGGAAACATCACAAAAACTTATTTCTTATAGCTTTGACTACAAGACATACTTTACCCACAAGATGTTAATTGAACTAATTTTAATGCTATTGACCCAAGTAAACAAGGTGTTAAATGTTTACCACTTGAAGAAAGTGAACGGAGTCTTACTCCAATTAAGGTGTGAAATGTTGCTTGACTGGCTCAGCCATAGCCCTTGGGATCAGTTACACGCCGGCTTTCAACACGTTAAGAACTCTTCCAGTATCATGAAATACTCAATTGTTTGCTTTTTCGTATTCCCGCTGCTGCAGCTGCAACTGGTTCTATGTGTTAACCAGCATTTAAAACGTCTAAGCAGATCTTTAATCTTTCCGGAAACTGCGCCAACGCGTCTGCAGTTTATCGGTGGCATAGGTATACCTGTTGAAGATTTGCATTTCGAGTCCATAACCTCAGGCTATGTGCTAAAAACTGAGTACTTTCTGCCCATCAATGCCAGTGAGATAACGCATAAATATCTGCGACCCCAAGCCATTACGGGACGTGAGAACGAGGATAATGATCTTAGCCAAGAATCAAGTCCATTGACTGCATATGATTACGCTGCTATTTATCGTTGGGTCGTTTATCGCGCCGTAGAGATGGTTTTGGAAAATGCGGGTCTACCTGGACGTAGCTGCATGATGCGAGCCATCTGCGAGCATGCAGCACTGCCTTTAAGCCATGAAAGCGGACTTTTGGCGGAGATACTGCATATTATACTCACTCCATCGAGTTCTAGGGACTCGCTGGAAAAAACAACGGATCATGTCTATCAAGCGGCGGAGCGTTTTGGGCGTCGTGGTGGAAATTGTGCAGCTGCTTATGCCAAAAAGTGCCAAAAATCACCCATGGACATGATCTCAGTTTTATGGGAAGTTAATGGTTGACTGAAACAAATAAATTAAAAAAATGTCAAATTGCTTTGTTTTATTGTTTTGGGGCTTTGTAACATGGTTTGTTAAAATATTTGTGTCTTATATCCTAGATTTTGATGACCACAAGACACAAAATTTGACTTTCCTTCAGTTTTCAAATGTTAGCCAGATCAAAGAGTTAGAATTGTGAGCTTTCTTGAATTCCGATTATTTGCTTTCAGTTAAACACAAAAATAATTAATTTTGTACAGGTTTTTTTTTTGACGCTACATTAGAGCCCTGAGGAGCCACGAAATCAAAAGATTCCAGCTCAAAGAGCTGAATTGAGTTAGTAAACCAAGACTTTCGGACTATTTGCGTAACTTTTAAAAAATATTTTTTCATTTCAATCAACGCTTATCAATTTTCTTGTGCTATAGTGAAATGGATCTAAAAACAGGGTATTACATAAAATAATAAAAATATTTAAAAACTTTTGCTTATGTGTGGAAGATGTGCATAATTCAATCTTCAAAAGAACTGCCATGACAAGGATATTTCCATCTTGTCTGATAATCAAGGCTGGTCAAAAAAGTGAGAACGTCACTGTATAAATTGGGATCCTGGAATAAGCTCACGATTGGATAGGTTCCAGGACATAACAGCATTTCTGGAAATGAGCTGGCAGATAAATTTAAAAGGATCGGTGAAACAACACCGCTCATCGGTCATGAACCTCACTGTGGAATTGGTAACCACGTGTTACGGGACCTACTGAGAAAAGAGGAGAAAAACAAACGACTGCTTCACTGGGCACAACTACCAGGGCATAAACAGTCAAAAACCGTCCACTCCAACTACAGCCGTTCAAAGTCATGGTAACTCACGGGAAGAACACCGTGAGAATCCTGACGGGGTCTTCTGACGGGAAATTCTTATAAAAAAGAAAAAAATAATTATCTATTGGCAATCAATCATAAAATCGATCTATATAATTATAAAGGGGTTTTTAATAAGAGCGCTACAAAAGTTTTTTTAAATAAAACAAAAACGGTTTTGGATATCAATTAAATTCTTTATTCCTGTGAAAGTACATTCGATGCCATTATGTATGGAACTGGATTTCTTTTGCATGTCCACCACGGGCACGCTTGCAGAAGTCCAGTCGCTGAACCCAAAATTCGACGGTTTTCAAGCATAAATCGGCCGATACTGCTTCAATTTCACGTTCGATATTCGTACGAAGCTCATCAATCGTCGCTGGCTTGTTGGCATAGACCATAGACTTGACGTAGCCTCACAGGAAATAGTCAAATCGCACCACCGAGGCGGCCAATTGAATGGGCCATTTCGAGAGAAAACACATTCACCAAACTTGGTTTTCAATAAATCGATTGTGACATTCGCTGTGTGGCGCCGTCCTGTTAAAACCACATATTGTCCTAGTCCATATCATCCAATTCGGGCCAAAAATATTCGGTTATCATTAAGCGGTAGCGATTACCATTCACAGAAAAGTGCCGGTCTTCATCATCACGGAAGAAGTAAGGCTCAATGACGCCGCCGGCCCATAAACCGCACCAAACCGTAATTCTTTCGGGATGCAATGGTGACTCATGGAGTACGTGTGGATTGCTGCATGACCAATAATGCATATTTTGCTTATTGATGCAGCGATTCAGCCAGAAATGAGCCTCATTGCTGAAGATGATTTTCCGATCAAGTTGTTGCTCAGTCCAATTCACGAACATACGACGCTTCTGGTGGTCAAGCGGGCTCAGTTCTTGCGTCAATTTGATCTTGTAAGGATGTAGGCCAAGATCTTTTCGCAAAACTTGCCACAACGACGTCACAGAGATACCCAACACTTGAGAACGACGTGTGAGAGACTGATTTGAGTCTTCCTGCGCTAGCGGCAGCAATATTTTCGACACTACGGGAACATTTGTTACTGCGCCTGTGGACTCAAATTGTTCCAATAGACGCTCAATTGTTGATCTGGCAGGAAAATTATGAAATTGGACGTAGCGCCCTTAAAGTTGAGGCCACTGACTCCGAATTTCGGTATTAAATTTTAACAATTTCGACTCGTTGGATCGTATATCTTTCCATGATGAAATGGCAAACCTTACTGTAGAGAAATGTCAAGAGAGCGGGAAAAAATATGTCGTCGTTTGCTGTCCCTATAGGTTTACTTTTATAGCGTCTCTATTGAAAACCCTGATATATGTTTCTGTAAAAACCGCAAAATGTATTTCGGGTTTCCTCCTTAAAGCTATTTGCGTAAGTCCCAAGTTGCCTGTGCCGCTGGCATTGCACTCCATGGCCAGGTGTTCAATTCCAAATGACAAGCCTGCTGGACACGATTATAATACTTGTCTTTGGATGTTATATGCCAGATTTCTTTAATGTTCTAGACGAAATTTATTCTTCCCCAAACATAAACAAAAAATTGTATACTCGTATATATTTACTTTCCCTATAAACTAAAGCTTTTCCATATAACCCTTTGTTATTATGCATATGTAATTTTATGACGTCATCAAGCTTACTACGCTCATGCCCATCAAAGCAACTAGCTATTAAGTGTCAAAGGCAACCCTGGCTGAAGCACATCAAAAGTGAAGGTAACGTCATAGCGCCAAATGACTTTGGATCAAAATACAAAGCGTAGCTGAGGCTGCTGCTCCTGCTGCACTCAAAGGCATCCTTAATCCAGGTAAAATGCAAATTATGCGATTGGGTGAAACAAAATCACGTAACAAAGGTGTGACAATCGGAAAGTTGATAAACATTTTAATTAGTTTTCGCACTCATGCATGCACTGAATTGCAATCAGCATCAATTGTAATTACATATATTTAGCATTGATATACGTTGCGTATGCGTAATATGTTAAATGAACAGCAGAGTGAGTTGTTTTGCATGTAACTTGCTTGAATTTAAACGCCATTTTGTATGAATTATATTCAGAGCCTGAGCCTAATACAAATTTATTTATTTTATGTTTCACTTTCTGCTCATTAAGCCATCCAAACACGTACACATGGCAGTGTGTGCGTGTGTATATTTTGAGGTTATGTGCTATACTAAATAATGGGCTTAACTATTTAGTACGATGCGTGTATATAGCGATGGGTGTGTGATGATGTTGTGTATTCGTGCCACGCGTGAGTATGAAATAACGCGGCGTACATACGCATTAGCTTATAAATATTTTTTAAAAATTACTATATTTGGTTCGCATACAATTAAAAGTTGGAAAAAAAAAGGAGCTAAATACATTAAAATTTCTATTGATTTGTTCTAACCTCTTATAGTAAAGCCCATGCCCATCTCTCGGTCTCAAACAGCTGTGAATAAAACGCGACATGAAACAAGAACGACGTACAAAAACTAAAGAGCAGAACCCAGGACCTCACTCTTGTTTCTGCCATTGCGTGCCAGACTGTCGGATTTTGCGACTGTCAGACTGTCGGACTGTCAGCAGCTGGACAGCTTCAAATCGAATATTTGCTGCTGCTTTTGGCATTTCAATGCCGACGACTAAATGAGTTTAATATTAATTAGCAGCTTGTCAACGCATGAAACAAACCAATTGACTCTCCCTCTCTCTCCCGCTCTCTTTTAGCTTAATTTCGCATCATTTCGCATTACATATACTTAATGCCTTTACATATTGCGTATACGCCTTGTTGTGCTTAGCTTTGTGCTAGCTAAATTAAAGCATAATAGCAAATAAGTAAATACACTCTAGGCTCATTAGTTGTACAAAGCTTGGAATGTTTACTTTAGTTTGCTTTTGTACGTTGTTCAAATAAAAATTACAAAATGCAAAATTTTAATGAATTTCGTGTAGCAAAAGTTAAGCGGATTGTAATGGAAATCTCTTAGTTTAAGGCAGTTTTTGGCATGTCCTTCATTTTGATCATGTCCAGCAGCTATTACAAAGCTATCAAAACATGTGTGGGAAATTATTTTAGTGAAAGCAATTAGCATTTTGCTGTTTAATACCCCTCAAACTGAGGGTCATGGGAGCTAGTTCGTGAGTTTCAGTCCAACGGTCTGAACATATCTAATATTCTCTTTGCTACAGTATTAGAGTTCCTTTTTATTAAGAATTAAGGGTTGAATAAGTAAGTATCTCTTCATCGATTACAAAGTTGCATTCGAAAGCCCGATAAGGGATCGCCTATACACCACCATGTCTGAGTGCGGTGTTCCTGCAAAGCTGATTCGTCTTTGCAGAATGACATTGAGCGGCCCTCTCAGCTCTGTCAAGGTAGGAACGGACCTCTACAAACCTTTCAATACTGTTCGAGGTTTCAGACAAGGCGACTCTCTATCCTGCGAACTCTTCAATTTCGTGATGGAAGGGGTACTACGGAAGACCGGTGTACATCGGAGTGGCACTATTTTTTACAAGAGTATCCAGCTCTTGCATACTCTGATGGTATCGATAACTTCGGGCTTTGTAAGCGAGATGTTACTGCTGCATTTTCCGCAATCGAATAGGAGTCAGCGAAAGTGAGATTAGCGATAAACGAGGGCAAGATGAAGAATATGCTGTCTATGAACAGGAACGCACGGCGTCTGGGCTCCCATGTTGCAGCGGTCTGCTATACTTTTGAAGTGGTCGAGGAATTCACGTACCTTGGCCTGGAGATAAAACGAAGAATCCCACTTGCCAATAGGTGTTACTATGGTCTCAGGAAGCAGATGTGCAGCAGAGACCTCTCTCGAACAACAAAATTAACACTCTACAAGACGTTCATCTTGCACGTGCTCTTATACGGCACAGAAGCATGGGTTGTGTCACGGACAGATGTAGGAAAATTCTTGGTAAAATCTTCGGTCCCGTACTTTTTGAGGACGACTATCGCATACGGATGAACCACGAGCTGTACGAGCTCTACGACGACATAGATGTTGTCCAGCGCATCACAATACAACGTCTGCGCTGGCTCGGCCATGTCGTACGTATGGATAACGATGCTCCAGCGAAAAAGGTATTCGAAGCGAGAGCCGACGAAGGAAGACGAAGGGGACCAGCACGAATCCGATGGAGAGATCAAATGGAGGAGAACCAATCCTCCCTTCGCATTTCTAATTGGAGAAGGCGCGCACAAAGCAGAGGTGCCTGGCGAGAGCCGCTGAGGTCGTAACCCTAGAGCGGGTTGTCATGTCCACACAATGACGATGAGCTAAAGTATTGAAAAAGCGTTATGATCGTCTCAAGATGACGAAAATAATAGTTTTTTAAATTATTTAATTAATCTAATAAATTCATGTTTTAATTTGTGCAATTTGTTAGGATAGCTCTAAATTTCTTGCGCTATTAATTAACATATTAAGTCCACCTGGTAAAAAACTAAGTTCAAGTAAAGAAAACTTTATATTTTTATACCCTACAGGTACAAAGGGTATACTAGATTTGTGCAATGTATATAATGGACACAAGAAGGCGCGGCAGAGCGCAAGTCCTTCCTACCAAAATGCTTATCATAACCTAATACTCTATGTGTATGAACGCATAGATCTCGGAGACTAGAGAGCTAGAGGCTCCAGCAGGTGAGCATATTTCCTCAAAGGATGAAGTTTGTTGAATCTTGTCAATATCTTTTCCCAATCCCCCGCAGTAGATTTTCGCGGTTTTTGGCCACACCGTTTAATATTTTCATCTGAAATTTAACAGCGCGATGCGTTATGGTTCCATACATCAAAAAAATCGCACAAATACAGCAAAAGTTATAGTCAAATATATACAAATTGTACCTCCCCTTGCCCATAGCTATAAACTCCTTCAATATTTGACTCTACCTAATTATGGTTACAAATGACCTCGAATCACAATTTTTGGTAAGCTGATTCATGTGGCTCTAATGAACAAATCCACATTTATCCCCTCAAACGATTTTCCGTATTTTCTCCCACACTCATCAACATATCAACTTGAAACTTACCCCATATATTTTAAATAGATTCTTTGACGTAACTTTCCAGTTGCATCACAATGGGTAATAATTTACGGAACTTATAGGTATAAATATCAAATATCACAAAAAAAAATTAATTTCAATTGAAAAGTTCTAAGTAGGAATATGCAGAAAAAAATTTTTCGAGAGAAAAGGTACAGGATATTCCAAAGTCGGGGACCGCCTCAACTGTATTACATTTTTAACGAATACTTTTACTTAGAAAAAAAGCTAAATTTGGTATTTTGAATAATTGAAAAATGTTATATTTTTTTCGATAGTTCACATTTTTTATACCCTGTACCGTATGGTCCAAGGGTATATTAAGTTTGTGCAAGCCGAAAATGTATGTAACATATAGAAGGAGACGTCGGAGACACCCCAAAGTTACCTAAAATATGATCAGGGTGAATAGAGAAGTCGATATACCCATGTCCGTCTGTCCGTCTGTCCGTCTGTCCGTCCGTCTGTCCGTCCGTCCGTCCGTGTGAACGCCTAGATCTCAGAGATGGTAAGAGCTAGAGTTACCAAACTTTCACATTAGATCCCATATTATTCCATAGGAGGCAAGTTTATTTTATTTTTTTGATATCGGGGATAAATTATATAGCTCCCATGGGGGTGTTTGAGACGACCTCGAAAAAAAAAAGCGTTTTAGATGAATAATTCGTTTGTTTATGAAGATATCGTAACGAAATTTGGCAATCGAAAGTTTTTTATAGTTCCCAATCACTGTACCAAATTTGATCAAAATCGGTTGACTATATCATATAGCTCCCATAGGACCGATCGGCCAAAATAACTTTTGTAAAGAAAAATTCGCTATATTTCGTTTTTTAATAAAGATATCGTAACCAGATTTGGCGTTTGGAAATTTTTTAGACCACTTAAGCAATGTGCCAAATTTGAACAAAATCGGTTGACTATATCATATAGCTCCCATAGGGCCGATCCTCCAAAAATCGATTTTTGAACAAAATTTGTTGTGTTTCGTTTGTTTGTTAAGACATTGGGACCATATTTGACATTCGTGAGTATTTTATAGTTCATAAGCACTGTACTTAATTTAATCCAAATCGTTTGACTAGATCATATAGCTCCCATAGGACCAATCGGTCCTATTTTTTATACAAAATTCGATGTGTTTTGTTTGTTTGTAAAGATATTTGAAATAAATTTGGCATTCATATCTTTTTTAAGGTATTTAAGCACTGTGTCAAATTTTATTGAAATCGGTTGACTATATCACATAGCTCCCATAGGAACGATCGGTAAAAAAAAATTTTTGCTTAAAAATTCTTCTGTTTTTGGTTTTTTGTGAAGAAATCGGACTTTATTACAAGCTAGTGGTACAGGGTATCCTAAAGTCGTCCGCGCCCGACTTTACGTCCGCCATTTTTTTTATTAGACTTTTCAATTTAAAATTATAATTTTGAAAAATATTTTCATGGTTAGAGGCCAAAGTATGTCAACTATAGTTTTTGCCGTCGCTGAATAAGAACCCGAGATATCAAAACTCCAGAATTCCAGAAGCTATTTTTTTTTTTAAATGCCAGCAGCCACCATTTTATACACTGTACCGCATGGTACAAAGGGTATATTAGGCTTGTGCAAGCCGAAAATATATGTAACATATACAAGGAGTCGTCGGAGACATCCTAAAGTTACCTAAAATATTATCAGGGGGACTAGAGAAGTCGATATACCTATTGTATGTCCGTCTGTCCGTCCGTCCGACTGTCCGTTTGAACGCCGAGATCTCAGAGATGGTAAGAGCTACAGTAACCAAACTTTCTCATTAGATCCCATATTATTCAATAGGAGACAAGTTTAATTAATTTTTTTTTATATTTATTTTATATTTTTATATAACAACCCGAGGTATCAAAATCCCAGAATTCCAGAAGCTATTTTTTTTAGATGCCACCAAACACCTTTTTAAACCCAAGAAAATCTGTTTCGTCATTGTCCCCATACTCATCATCATAATTTATTATACCCTGTACCGTATGGTACCAAGGGTATATTAAGTTTGTGCAAGCCGAAAATGTATGTAACATATAGAAGGAGACGTCGGAGGCACCCCAAAGTTACCTAAAATATGCTCAGGGTGAATAGAGAAGTCGATATACCCATGTCCGTCTGTCCGTCTGTCCGTCTGTCTGTCTGTCTGTCTGTCTGTCTGTCTGTCTGTCTGTCTGTCCGTCTGTCCGTTCGTGTGAACGCCAAGATCTCAGAGATGGTAAGAGCTAGAGTTACCAAACTTTCACATTAGATCCCATATTATTCCATAGGAGGCAAGTTTATTTAATTTTTTTGATAACGGGGATAAAATATATAGCTCCCATGGGGGTGTTTGAGACGACCTCGACAAAAAAAAGCGTTTCAGATGAATAATTCGTTTGTTTATGAAGATATCGTAACCAAATTTGGTATTCGAAAGTTTTTTATAGTTCCCAAACACTGTACCAAATTTGATCAAAATCGGATGACTATATCATATAGCTCCCATAGGACCGATCGGCCAAAATAACTTTTTTAAAGAAAAATTCGATATACATATTTTGTTTTTTAATAAAGATATCGTAACCAGATTTGGCGTTTGAAAATTTTTTAGACCACTTAAGCAATGTGCCAAATTTGAACAAAATCGGTTGACTATATCATATAGCTCCCATAGGTCCGATCTTCCAAAAAATCGATTTTTTAACACAATTTGTTGTGTTTCGTTTGTTTGTTAAGACATTGGGACCATATTTGACATTCGTGAGTATTTTATAGTTCATAAGCACTGTACTTAATTTAATCCAAATCGTTTGACTAGATCATATAGCTCCCATAGGACCAATCGGTCCTATTTTTTATACAAAATTCGATGTGTTTTGTTTGTTTGTAAAGATATTTGAAATAAATTTGGCATTCATATCTTTTTTAAGGTATTTAAGCACTGTGTCAAATTTTATTGAAATCGGTTGACTATATCACATAGCTCCCATAGGAACGATCGGTAAAAAAAAATTTTTGCTTAAAAATTCTTCTGTTTTTGGTTTTTTGTGAAGAAATCGGACTTTATACAAGCTACTGGTAAAGGGTATCCTAAAGTCGTCCGCGCCCGACTTTACGTCCGCCATTTTTTTTATTTGATTTTAAAATTTAAAATTATAATTTTGAAAAATATTTTCATGGTTAGAGGCCAAAGTATGTTAACTACAGTTTTTGGAGTGAGCTGAATAAGAGCCCGAGGTATCAAAACCCCAGAATTCCAGAAGTTATTTTTTTTTTAAGACACCTTTTGATACCCTGTACCGCATGGTACAAAGGATATAATAGGCTTGTGCAAGCCGAAAATATATGTAACATATACAAGGAGTCATCGGAGGCATCCCAAAGTTACCTTAAATATGATCAGGGGGACTAGAGAAGTCGATATACCCATGTCCGTCCGCCTGTCCGACTGTCCGTTTGAACGCCTAGATCTCAGAGGTGGTAAGAGCTACAGTAACCAAACTTTCTCATTAGATCCCATATTATTCCATAGGAGACAAGTTTATTTTATTTTTTTTATATTATATTTATTTTATATTTTTATATAACAACCCGAGGTATCAAAATCCTAGAATTCCAGAAGCTATTTTTTTTAGATGCCACCAAACACCTTTTTAAACCCAAGAAAATCTGTTTCGTCATTGGCCCCATACTCATCATTTATTTTTGTGTTTAGTTTGTTCGTACAACCCGCTAGATGGCGCAAGCTACTTATTAAATATTAGGTGTCAAGTACTTTATTGAAAGTATATTTTTATATTAAACATATCCAAGTTTACGTGGAGAAAATTAAACTGTTTCACTAATTTTTTCTTGTATTTTTTTTTCCAGTTTGTCCGAATAACCTAATTTTTTGTCACTTGATTTCCATCAAATCACCAAATTTTTAATGTTGCTAGATGGCGCAAGCAAGTAAATAAATATTAGGTGTAAAGTTATTTGACAATAAATGCTTTATATAAAAAATATCCATCTATCTATTAACATTATTATTTTTTCTCCATAGGTGTTCCGACTTCATTATAACAGTTACGTCTTTTTGTAAAAAAAAAAACTAAAAATTTTATTCAAATTTAACTCAAAAACAAAATAAAACTTTGATTAAGTCTAGCCATAGAAAATGTATATTAAAATTTAATATACTTTGGTAGCAAAGGTGCAATAAATAACATTTCCTTTATACAATACACTCCTGAAGACCTGGTCGCATTTCATATGCAGGACTTTGGCATGATTCAAACTAAGGTTTCTTTCAAAAAACATTATTTAAATACAAAGGTTGTTTAACAAAAAATAGCCCTTGAAATACGCCAAAGAACTACAATTTTGTAGTGTAAAATAAATGGACCAACGTTGCAGATAAACTCGTTGCAATTTATCATCAGGCAAAACAGGACTGCTCCCAAACTTTAATACACTCACAGAGAAAGTCTCAGTCTCGACCAAGTGGGCAGCTTTTGAAAACATTTTGACTCAAATTATTACGCCAAAAACTCAACAGATAAAACCCTGAAAACGGAAGTGCACATAAATCAGTAAGTAAATGTGACTTCCTTTAGCCTTGGACTTTGTCGAACATTTCACACAAACACCCACCGCACACTCACACACACAAACATACCCGCCACATCCTGCGTCCTGCCAGACTCTTACATTTATGGTCCAGATGGCTGCAACTTCGACTTGGCCTGCCTGAATCTCGAGTGTATTGGGCAAAAGTGGCCAACGAACGGACAACGGGCATAGGTAAAGGACCAAAAATAGAGCTCCAACTTAGACTGCAGTACTTCAATGTTTGAATGTCACTCCGTCGTGGGGGATCCTTGGCGGGTTGTGTAATAAGTAGCGACAGCTCGATAGGAAGCCTTTTCGGCTCAAATCGTGCACAGTGGAATAATAAGTCACAAATTCACACAGGTTGAATAATAAGAAGAATAAGAATAATGTTTAATAATACTGTGGAGTTACTCTACAAGAAATTTCGAGAGAAGAGCTGTTTCTTAATTCGTTGGTAATCTTTTTATTTCAACTGACTTTGTCAAGTTTAGGTTAGGTTAAGACGGCAGTTGGGACTGACTTCCCAATTCACTAAGGCCAAGGATAGGCCCGTTGCGATACCACTGCAATGAGCTGTTTCACCACTCTTCCCCACTTGAGAGGTCCCCTATAAGAGGTGAGGAAGCCATCCGGCAACCTGAATAAACGTTTAAAGGCCTTTTGGAATCTGTTCAGAGAGCTGAGATAAATCGTCAAGAAAGTGTGACTTTAGGAACCTAAAACCCTTTGTCAAAGTAAAACCAAAAATTATTAAGACCATGTATTATTTGTACATCTGTTCGCTTATAACATCTTAGCTGTCTATAATAATTTGAAAATTTAAGTTTTCTTGGCAGCATTTTGATTGTCCGCAGGTTATAAGCTATGTGACGTCACGTTAAACTGAATATGGCGCCCTCTAGGGAGCATTGAGATAGTTTAAGCTAGACAGCAAATAGTTGGTCTATAAATCGCAAATATTTTTTTTTTTATTTAAGCGATAGGATCAAAATGGTCATAAAATGTAAAAAAAAACTAGGTTGCGCTAAGGAGACATCACGTCAGGCATGAAAAAACTTTTGAAAATAAGTTAAATTTTCAAAAAAAAAACTGCCTCCACTAAATATTGAGAACCACTCGCACACTTTTTTGTCCTCAAGAAAGAAACTTCGTTCAGAAACAAATAAAATCGGCCCATCTCGCAACTCCCACTTTAATTTCATACGATAATTTTCATTACCCAGCCACTGTGCGATGTTTGGGACACAACTCTCTTTGCCGTTTAGATTGGCAACATTTGATGGCAAAAGTTACGTTCGCATTTATCTTTCACGTAAGTGTCACTTGTGAGTTTCTTGAACCACAGCCAAGCTCAGAATGGGCATTACAAAACCAACATCACGTACGCCAATAACAAAACCAAACACACCAAGGAACACTCCAATGGAACTTCCAAAAGGGTTTATAAATTCTATATTTATTTTTTATTAAATTTTGTGGCATGGCTTTAAATGGCTTTTAAATTGAACATTGTGAAATTTATTTATTAAATTGTTGGTTAAATGTATCCCAACTGCATTCAGTAAATACGCATTTTGTGGTTTCAGAATTATTTCCTCTTTTTACACAAATTAATCGATGCAAATTAACCAATGAACAACACTCAGCAGGCTGTTCAATCGAATATATATGATTCTGGTTATATTGAAATATTTATTTACATTTATTATGCCACTAAAGGAGCAACCTTATGGAGTTGGCTATATATTTCTCTCCATAAAATATATTTAAAGCAGGCATTTCAAATTTAACTGGCAAATATGCTTAAAGATACATGAATTTAAATACAGCTTCTGAGGGAAATTGAGAGTGTTGGGAAATTAATTTGTAATTTGTGTAACTTCTCAAATTCTTGTAGGAAACGTAAACGTGTTGCCATGGAACTAAACTATTGGAAAGATGCCAACCCTCGTCAACCCTTTCCCATGTTAATGACCGTCCACTTGAAGAAAGATCACAAACCTACGAATTGGAGGTTTTTATTAATCGGCATCTATGCATAAAAAACCTAAAACAAAAGAAACAAAAAACTACGGTGATTTAAAAATGAAGGAGTTACTTCATCGCATGGCAATGGATAGCCAAGGAGCCTATCTGGTCATATTTCTTCGTCTTCGGCTTGGCCAAATAATTTTATACCTGGTTCGAGTTATATTTTATGACCTTTCATTGGGCTATAGTATCGCACTTAATTGATGCGATTCGATGGAGGGTGTGTGCGACATCAGAAGATGGTCCGATGGTATCCTGTTATCGGCAGACTCCTACTCTTACCTCCACGTGGTGCACCATGGTAACCTGAGCAACCTTGGTGAAGATACGGTAACCAACTGGTGTGCAAGTCTAGGTCAGGGCTATCAGAGAGAGTGAGCTCTCATTTTTTAGACCATTCCAACACACTTGGTCTAATGGTTAAAGAGAGAATGCATTGCAAGGCGGATGAATTGCATTGTTAATCAAGGGCAATCTTTGCGTAATTTCTAGCGTCTGCTCGCCAGGTTAGGCGCGGCTGCAGAAGGGCGTCTGTCTCGGATTGAACGTTTCGCTATACAAGTATCAAGTATCAAGTACCAAAACCCGCTAAATCAACGTGTAACCACTTCTTGTTTGGTACGCGCCGTAATTGTGATACACTACTGTAAGTGCGACTATACTTTCCACGTGAGGGCGGCTGGAAGCAGGTCCTTGGTAAGGTCATGTCTCTCCCTTGGATGCTGACTAATTCTATTCGGGTGAAGAGAAGAACACTCTTTCAAAAATTACCCCAATCTAAGGTGGAAAATCATACATACGCCGAAAGATGCATGATCGAGGGGGAGCTCGGTCTCTAGTATGCGGACTCTGGATACCTGTCAACATCCAGTTTTAGTCCTTGACTTCCCACGGCATCTCGGGCCATCCCGTGGGTGACATCCCCGCCCCGAGTATTTAATACATATATGGATACTTTAAATGATTCGGATGAGTTTGATGACACTCTAAAAGCATCACTACCTCTAGTTGTACCGCTACGGCTGATGTGCCGCAACCAGCAACCACCCCAGTAGTGCTGTTAGGTATACAGAAGGGACTCGGGTTCAACCACCTGAATCTGTTCAGGTAAAACCGGTACTTATTCAACCGAAAGCACCGCGTGTTCATCGACAGCTCGAGGAATCGGCTTCCAGCTCTGAAGATGAACTCCTGGTCTCTGACGAAGATGACAAAGTGAGTTTAGTGTCACAGAAGACGTCTGGCACCAGTATCGGAGCCACTCTCCAGACCCTCAATCTGGAGATAGAGCCTTCCTCGAGATGAGACTCCTCAGGGTTGCTCTTCGCAAAGGACTCTCCACAGCAGAAGCTCTGGTTTCCGTCAAATCGGCACCCCCTGCGACACAGGTCAAGAGAAGCCGATCTGACTGATGTTGTGATAATCTACCAAAGGATTGGAAGGATATGTCTCCGATTATCTTAAATATCACGAAGTGGTGAGATCCTGGAGAGATGTTTTTCGTTTTGTAGTACCCAATGACGAGTAATTAGGTTAGGCTGTATAGGCAGCTCAGATAGTGACTGAGATCACCCAGAGACCATGAGGTCCATTGTGTTGCCTAATTAAAATAAGGGGAGGAGAGGAATTGAAGCAAGGAAGGGATTGTGGAGAAGGATCAAAAACTGAACACTGAACTGAACTAAACATCATACAAGGCTTTGAATGCGCATGTTGTGGTAATATATCAAAGGTATAGAAGGATATGGCTCTCCGATTATCTTAAATATCACGAAGTGATGAGCTCCTGGAGAGATGTGTTCCGTCTTTGTCTAACCCAATGATGAGTAGATAGGTTGGTTAGGTTGCATAGTTGTATTGTATTGTGTTGCCTAATTACAAGAATAGGAGAAGAGGAATTGAAGAAAAAGAGGATCCTCAAAGATTGGTTTATCCATAAACTGGGTTCGTCTTCTAAGAAGCGCTGGGCATTCGCATAGCAGGTGTTTCATTACGAGTAGTTACGAGCAGTTAAAAAAAATAGAAATAGTGTTCCCTGTACTTTTAAGTACAAAGGGTGTACTAGATTTGTGCAATGTATGCAACGGATTGAAGGAGGCGTGGCACACCCTAAGTCCTTTACACCAAAATGCTTATCATAACCTCTGGTAGCGATTGAGCCATGACAGTCTGTCCGTCTGTATGAACACCTATTTCCCGGAGACTCTAAGAGCTAAAGATACGAAACTTTACCACCTGATGCGCATTCCTGAGAAGATGAAGTTTGTTGAATCATGTGAATATCTACCTCCGTTCCGCCGCAGTAGTTTTTCCGCGGTTTTAAGCCACAGCGTTTAATATTTTAATTGGAAATTTAACGAAGCGATGCATGGTCTCGTGCATCCGTATATCAAAAATTAATAAAATTGGACAAATACAATACGAGTTATAGCCACAAAGTAAATTTTACCTTCCTTTGCCTTTAATCTGCGGCAATATTTGACTCAGAGAAATTTCTCAAAACATATTTCATAGAAAACAGTTCTTCTTAAATTAGAGCACCGGGATGTTATGGGGGTGTGTCTAAGGATAATTCTATCTTCACTTTAGAAGACATGATTATAAGCAAATTTGTTATTATTATATACTTGATGAAAAGCCGTGACAACATTTGACATATTGTAATAATTTAAAATTTTGTTTGTTCAGAAAGTCATTGACCAAACGAAAACTTATGGTCTGAAACGGCTAATAAAGATATATATCTTTTACATATTTTCGGCACTTAAAGTGCTCCACAATTTGTATATAATTTGAGTACATACTTATTTGGTTGCCTTGGTAAGTCGCAGATTTAAATTTATGTCTGGTCTCTGAACAAGTTCATCTGTTTTTGACTGCTCTCCCCCGCCTATTTGGGACGCTCGAAAATCAAACAAAATCGCAACAAGTGCCCCGGGGCAGTTGGAAAGCTGCCGCTGTTCACCTTCGTATAGCAACCGCATCATCAATTTCCGTGCCCCAATTGAAACTTGCCGCCATGGCAGCCGCCAACGTGCAGTTTTCTTCCGGCTGCTCTTCGCCGATTTTCCGTGTACGGTAATTTGCATACATGACAAAGCGACTTGGGCCGGAGACTGGTTGGTTATGTTAGCTGATGGTAAATGGTCTCCCAGTTGGGTTTGTTTGGAAATTGTATTGCATTGTTATGTACGACAAAACGACAAAATGTTGCATTTGAAGGCTGTTCACCGAAGTCTACCACTTGACATTTGGTGGATTGACAAATTAGCTGTCAGTGGTCTACTCGAAATGAGCGAAATGTTGATGCGCCTAATTTGAATTAGTTAAGCTTTGATTTATGTAGCGTTAAATAATGGAGCATCTGGGTTTCGGTAAAGCAAGTAAAGTTCCCGGAAGTGCGCCAAACTATTGACTAAAGTAGTCAATGACTTTATTTGGCCAGAGTTGGGGCAAGTTTAAAGCGTCTAGGAAACAAAATGTATTACAGTCGGCATTGTTGACGTTGATTATCATAATAAAGAGGGTCAAAAGCAGTCACAACACGTCGTATACGCAATATTAATTATGCAATAAGCCAACACTAAAGCACTGCGACAAATATAATGCCACTTGACTCTGTGCCTTGTATTTGTTTGGTTGTCCGTGACTGGGTTTCTGCATATCCTGCTGGAGGCTGATCCTGTTCCCAAGCAGCCAGTTAGCCAGCGGCAGCTGCAAATTTAAACTTGTGTCTTCAGAGAAAACATGTGCCGGCAATAAACGCGCAATTTTCGTAAAATTACAAAAATGTGAGTAAACATTTTATTTTCGCTTTTAACTTTGTTGCCTATATACATATACGCAGGGACGTAGTCAAATTTTGACAAGGGGGGCTGGGACAAAAGGGACTTTTTTTTTCTCTTCTTCTATGGCGCGTTGAAACCGATGTGGGTTTAGGCCTGTATCACTCGCCTGCATTCTTCCCTGTTCTTCGCTTTATTTGTCCAGTCGCGGATGCACAGCGCATCTA
>JBAMAX010003342.1:0-16941 GCA_037043745.1 Chymomyza amoena
TGTTGATGCTAATTAAGAGTATATATACTTTATGGGACTGCCACGCCTTATTCTAACCATTTTGGCAGAGAGAACTAAAGTAGACAGAGGCGAAAATTCTCTCTTGCGGTGAAATCACTGCTTGGAAATCGTTCACCGACATGGGCGCGAGGGTTGGCTGTGAGTTCAAGCATAACCAAAAATGTTGCGCTGTGTTGCTATATGAAGCATATCAACACGAACGTGGTTGCGTTCGAACCAAAATGTTGCTTTGTGATGTCAAGATGTTGCTGCATGGATCGGCATACATTTGCTTTGACATATCTTTATAATAAAAATCTACTATGAATTCCTTTCAATTTGACCTTATGACTTTATATGAATTTTGCGTATTTAGAATTATTTTTTTTTTTCATGTGCATTGCAGCAAGTTGTTTAATTTTATATATTTTTGCTTTAGACTTTGTTGAAATTATTAAAAATATTATATTATTATTCATACACTACTTTTAGTTAAGTTTAACAAAAAGCAAATGAGCCGTTGTTTAGCCGGCGGCTTTTTGCTTCGGTGTCACGCACGTAGGCGACATAGAATAAAAGTAGCGCTTGCAAGCAACTTGTTAACGATTTTTACTTGACAGATGATTTTACTGTCAATAATTGTTATTCAAAAAACAATTGTCTAATTCAATTAGAAAAAATGGCGGACGTAAAGTCGGGCGCGGACGACTTTAGGATACCCTGTACCACTAGCTTGTAATAAAGTCCGATTTCTTCACAAAAAACCAAAAACAGAAGAATTTTTAAGCAAAAATTTTTTTTTTGACCGATCGTTCTTATGGGAGCTATATGATATAGTCAACCGATTTCAATAAAATTTAACATAGTGCTTAAATACCTTAAAAAAGATATGAATGCCAAATTTATTTCAAATATCTTTACAAACAAACAAAACTCATCGAATTTTGTATAAAAAGCGTGTTTTTGGACCAATTGGTCCTATGGGAGCTATATGATCTAGTCAAACGATTTGGATTAAATTTAGTACAGTGCTTAGGAAATATAAAATACTCACGAATGTCAAATTTGGTCCCAATATCTTAACAAACAAACGAAACACAACAATTTTTTTAAAAAATCGATTTTTTGGAAAATCGGACCTATGGGAGCTATATGATATAGTCAACAGATTTTGTTCAAATTTGGCACATTGCTTAAAGGGTCTAAAAAATTTGCAAACGCTAAATCTGGTTACGATATCTTTAATAAAAAACGAAATATAGCGAATTTTTCTTTAAAAAGTTATTTTGGCCGATCGGCCCTATGGGAGCTATATGATATAGTCAACCGATTTCGATCAAATTTGGTTCAGTGATTGGAAACTATAAAAAACTTTCGAATACCAAATTTGGTTATGATATCTTCATAAACAAACGAATTATTCATCTAAAACGCTTTTTTTTTGTCTAGGTCGTCTCAAACACCCCCATGGGAGCTATATAATTTATCCCCGATATCAAAAAAATAAAATAAACTTGCCTCCTATGGAATAATATGGGATCTAATGTGAAAATTTGGTAACTCTAGCTCTTACTATCTCTGAGATCTAGGCGTTCACACGGACGGACAGACGGACATGGGTATATCGACTTCTCTATTCACCCTGATCATATTTTAGGTAACTTTGGGGTGTCTCCGACGTCTCCTTCTATATGTTACATACATTTTCGGCTTGCACAAACTTAATATACCCTTGGTACCATACGGTACAGGGTATAAAAAGTGAAAAATTATGATTGAATAATAGATTAAATTTGCATCTTAGTTCAGCGCTTGTTAGTCAAGGCCGTCAGCACAAAGCAACATAGACCAGTGGTCGACACGGCCTTATCACGCTTAAAACACAGTACGTGTACACGCACAGAATGTTCAATACAAACGCAGAAGTAAAATGCACATGTATGTGTATATTTTGCCGATTTTGTAACGCATCACAGTTGGTGCGGGCGGGCAGAGTGAAGAAGGAAAATCTAGTAATGGCCGCCCAACAGCGCCTCGTCATGTTGCAATCGAACTCGACTCTAGCTTCGATCCCTTGTCTAAGGGATCTGTCTCATCCAGTCCAAGCTCATCATTGTCATTTTTAAATAATGCTGCCTCCAAGTCTTTAACGTTGCCATCATTATAGCGTTTGTTGCTTTTACATATAATCTCCCCTTTTTCAATTTCATCAGAGGAATCTGTCACGATAAAAATTAAAGTATCGCTACTTTCCTCACTCTCGGATAGCTCGAAACTTGAAACTTGGTCCCCACACCATTATGCCACCCTCACGACTATGATGACGGGTCAAATGGTAGTCTTCCTTTCTTATATCATCGAAGTAATTATTAAAGCCATCTGGTCCATCCAAATTAAAGCATTTTTCGTCAGAAAAAACGATATTGTTCCATTCGGTATTCCATGTCATATGATTCCGAGCAAAATCAGAACGAGCTTTCTTACGAACGTTTGTACGCGGTGTTTGTTTTTTAATTTTAATCTTTTTAGATGCTTGGCGCTTCTAATCACTCGGCGTACGGTAGATATACTGGCTTGAACACCTAATTTTAACCGGATATTCACCGCAGAACACATTGAGTTTTACGTTCCTAGGAGTGTTCTTCGCTTTTCGCAAGGCGTGAGTCCGAGGCTAGTCTAATGGGATTTTTTATATTATTTCCATAATTTTATTCTTTACAAATGTTAGATCATAACCTTTAGAATTATATTATTTTTATTTTCTTTACTTCTTCCAATTGAATTAATAAAATATTTAAGGAGTATTGAATTACTTAATTAAAATAAGTACTCATATATGATGGTACGGTTTCCGAGAGTGGCGCAATATGTTGTTGGAGTTGGATTTTGTAGCCTGCGCTATTGATGAAGAAAATTTTCATGATTTATTTCTTGTTTTTTGTGAAATAATCATCCACATTTGCATTTAAGGGGATATGTAAAAGACTTAACATTTCTTTTGAATAACATATCGTTAATTCTGTGTTGGATCTTACATGCCTAAAGGATGCAGCTAGTGGATCTTAAGAGGCTGCCTGCATATTAAAAAGGTCCTAGTTTTCCTTTGATCGTGATATTTTACAAGTATTTATGGATCTAAATTTTGAATAATCCTTGTTTCTTGATTCCTGGGCTGCTTCTAACATCTCCCCAACGGGAAGGCAGTCTGCAGTCTTAGTCGCATGTTCACCAAACTTGCTGCCGTTAATTTTTTCCTTACAATTCAGATTATTTAAAATAGTACCCAATCTTTTGATAATATCTTCATCCACTCCAGTTATTTCGGACGTAGTTTTGTGTTCTTCAAAGAACTTGCGGGATAAGTTTCCATCAGTTGTATTACCATATCCATATTTGGGGCAGTCGACTTTCAGTCCAAGTTTCTTATTAAAATCTTCTTGTATTTTTTTTCCTGAAACTTTGTTTTTCTTTATCTTGAGTGTTGTCCTTAAATGAATCGTGAACTTGCGCAAGAGTATATGCAAGTTTTAAAATAAACTCCATGCATCTAATTCTGGCATGCAATGGAGAAATACCAAATTCCAGATTTTTCCTCTTCAATAAAAGAATTATCCAAATTTTGAAAATCCTTTTGTGTTTTTTTACAAAAAGCACATGTCAAAGTTGATTTAGTGTTTGTCAGCTCGTTAAGAACCTTGCCGTCTACCATTGTTAGAAAAAATTCATATTTCACAGCAATGGTTGTTCCTTCTTTGATTTGAATTAATGCGGGCCTTATATCTTCAATCTGCTTCCTAATGCCGGTTACTAGACCTGATTAATTCCGAAGATTCTTCGGCGTATTTAAACAATATCAGGCGACAATAATGAACAGATGAAGGGCGCGGATTTTTCCAATATTCGAGTGTTTCACTTTTTAGTCGTAGGGGGACAACAGACGCCATGAACATGTTTGCATCCGTAACACCTTCATCATCTGTGGCTAATCTTTGCTTGTAAGCACTTTGGCCAGAAGATCCATCGTAGCCCCATTTGCTTAATAATGTGATGTTTTCTGAAAGAGTCTCCATCTGATTTTCAGAAAAGCTTTCAATGTGGCGTTTTGCAGTATGATCCATGAGGTCTTGAAGTTTGACCTCTGCTGAGACTTCCGTCACTATTGTTGGTTGCGGTACTGCGTTCAGTTTAGCCGATCCAATTTTGTTGTATCCAGGAAAAATATTGACATTGTGCCGAATTGGCGAATCCCGCAATATAGTATATTTTCCCTTGGACAGATTCAACTCCATAAACAATGCCAAAGCCTCTTCAGCGCTTCCATAGGTAGGGAGTTTGGCAGTGTGGGGATGCTTTCCTTTAACCTTTTAAGTCGCAAAGGGTTTGCATCAGCAACCGCTTTTGTTATATGCGACCTTATATTTTCATCACCCTTCCTGTACTTTAATGATAGAGCCTCCGATAGATGATCCGTGACTATATCGGCTGTGGCATCGGCAAGTTTTCTCTTTCGAGTAAAATTTTAGCGCTCGTCCAAATATTTGGCAGGTTTTCCTCTCTTTCGGTGCGTAGACGTTTGAGGTTCTTCTGGCAAAATTTCAATGAGCGTAAACCCTTTTAGCCAGTTTTCGATTTTCTTAACAAATTGTTCTTTGCAGCGATAAAAGTTTTGCCACTTTGTTTTTATTTGGGCGTAAATAAGAGAAAGTTTGGCTTTTAAAGCATCAAACTTATCTATATTTGCTTCCTCAACGTTAAGTTCTTTCACGATTGCCGAAACGAACTCCTTCGGAGTTAAAATGATTTGCACTGAGATCAAAACTTAGCAGATGCTGCTATTAATGCTCATCCATATCAAATACGTGTTCTATTTGCGATTATTTTAACAACATGTTTTCCACCTGAATTGTGGATAAAATATCAAGATCATTTATCAGAAGATATTTTGTTTCGAGTACGTCAAGCAGAACGTAATATAGTGATGGAATTTAATTTAATTCATATTGAAGATCTATGCTTAGCGATGGTTTCTTCTGGGATAGCTGCTACTCTGTTGGATGGACGTCGAACGGCTCATTCAGATTTGAAGTTGCCGTTGAATTTTCAGGTGAATGAAACACCAACATACATTATATCAAAAACGCTTGGCACAACAAATGTGTTGACAAGAAGTCTGTGGAAGCTTTGGATAGAACAATGAAAGATCGAGGATTCGAGGAAGTTCAGAGTTATTCGGTGGTGCATTGATTTAACTGGCTGGAGATTTTCCACAAATATTGCTTGTAATTCCTAGATCAACCCCTGCTGATGAAATCAATGCTTGTCATCGTATTTATGGAGACACGTGAAAACATTGAAGTTAAAAACTAATGAACGTGTTCAATTGCTAAATGATGCATCTGCCGACACATTTTCGAAACAACTATTAAAAATAGGACGTTTTACTCCAGTTCTAAAGAAGATATGATTGATAGTGTCTTTCCAAACATATCACAACGCTACAAAAATCATGTTTCGCTGCTAAAATAGCGAAAAACGAAGACGTCAGTGATTTGAACATAGCCATACAATCAAATATTCCTGGCGATTTGGTTTCGTATGAGTCTTTAGATACGGTCATTAAGGAGGAAGATGTGGTTCATTATACAACGGAATTTCTGAATTCTTTGGACTTACTCGGATTACCACCGCATAACCTCGAATTGAAAATTGGTATTACTATCATTATGCTACGTAATTCAATCAGTCACGTTTGTGTAATGGTACGAGACTTGCTGTTAAATTCTGGCAAATTCAAAGATGGGGACGTGTCCATACCTCGAATCCCTATGATTCCATCTGATATGCCGTTTGAATTCAAGCGATTGCAATTTCTAGTTCGTCTTATCAACAAGGCGTGAATTTGAAATATCCTGATTTTTTTACATGGACGCGTGTCGGAAAACCGTCTATACTGTATATATATAGAGAAAACGAAAAAAATTGTATGCCATAGAGCTTTGCAATAAAATTGTATTATTTTAATTCATTAAAAATTACATGATTAAATAAAATATATAGATTTTTTTATAAACATTTGAACGTAATTAGAACATCATAACAGAACTGTGTGTACGTACTGGCGGTCAAGATTTAAGCCAAGCTGCGGAAAAATTTTATAACATCGAATCTTTATCCGAATTCTCATTGATATTTTCATAATTTTTCGGCGGGATTGCTTTATTTTCGTCAGAATTTAGCTTGGAGCTCAAAATGCCACTTCTTTGCTGTTGTAGCTGCTGCTGCTTCATAATTTCGCATTTGACGCAGGCTCCATGATAATTTAGATTAATCCAACCTTGTTGATCATCCTGCAGCTGCTCTAAACTATTATCCGGTAGGCGGTTAAGTGCATTGCTTATCTTTAATCTCAAAAGACTATGACTATATTGAGTCGCATTCTTGTACTGCCGGTGAAGATCCTCCTGCTGCTTCAGCTGCTCCAGACGGGAATTCAACTTTTCACGCTCCAGCGCCAAGGCCAGATAATCGCAACGCAATTGTTCTTCTTTGGCTTGCAATTCCTTGCGTTGCTGCTTATGTTGCTGATCGTAGAGATCGTAAATCATGGCCACATTCTTCTCATGACGATCACGTTCCACTTCTATAATATGTTGCAGACACTGCTCGAATTTAAGATCGAGTTGCTTGAATTGAGTTTGAAAACTGGGATCCAAGAATTTAAAATATTGTAATGCAGTGCTTAAGAAGCGGCTCTCACCATCCACATTGAACCATTGTTTGAGTTCTTCTATTGCATTCAATGTGTTACGATAGATATGGCTCGCTATTGTCTTATGAAGGTCATTTTTTAAATCACCTTGGTCATACATTGAGGGAACTACTGACATTTCGCTAAGATCTGAATCCCTCGGACTCGAGTGCTCCAAGTCCTCTAAATTTTTAAATTCTGCTGCTGTTTTTAAGGACTGTGCACTTTTGCATTCACTAGCATCATCAGCGCCAGTGAAAGTAGTCGATAAGTCTATGCTCCCATCATCATTTTTAATGTTTTTATAATCGCACACCAACTTTTCCAAGCATATTTTTTGATTTTCCAAATTGGTAAATGGCTCATCCAAATGTCCCAATTCTTTTAGCTGGCTGTACATCAACAGCATTAGACAGTTACGCGCATATTTCTCACATTTTGGTGCTTTCGTAAAGAGCTCCAGCCAGCTGTGACTGATAATGACATCCGTACGACTAAGTTTTTGGGCATAAACATCACCCAATTTATGCAACTGTGACCGGAAATGTACATCCAAATCATATTCGCTAGGAACAGACATTTTATTTTATTTTATTTATTAGTTTAAGCCAATACTAGAAATATATTATTTTTGATTTTATTCAACAAAATTTGATTACTATTTAAAAGCAAACTATTTTGTAGCAAATACGCTGCGAAGCCGGCAGGGAACGCTAGTTAAAAAAAATATATTTAATTTTTAAGTGCGACTTATTACTTCTGTGCTTAGATTGAAAATAATGTTTTCTGTCATAATTTCAAACTATATTTAAAGTTACAAAATTTGAACGCCTACTAAGCAACATTCTATTGTAGTTGGTATAAGTATTAAACAGCAACAATTTTTTAAAATTTCGTATGAACATTAAATTATTACATGAGATTACAATTAATACATAAACAAATAAAACATGCATCTAGAGCACTATAATACACCTACCTGGTGGGCCATATAAGAAATCCATATGTCAAGTTTGAATATCGTCGCTCTTATAGATTTCAAGATCCACGAGATCATAATGAATTAATTTTAGCCTCAAAATTTAAAGTGGCATCGAGACTTAGATTCGATTTCGCGAAACTTAGCCGGAGACTACAGTAGAGTAGAGTTTTCAGTTACTTGCAATTACATATTAAGCATTCCTGAGCAGTAGTTGCGTAAAATTCTTAAATTTCCAATCATTTGTGTGTTCACTGTATTTAAATGAGACCAACAAGTGTGCCGTTATAAAATGCTCTCTATTGGAAATATTGACTCGTCTGGAATATCAGCAATTGTGCATGTGCAAGTGAGTCAGCTACAATGTTTTATTTTTTATCGCCTTCACTCGTGGCAATGAACAGTTGTGAAAGCTTTGCTCATCATGATAGACCAATCAGAAGATCACTCAGTGCGCTGCACAGTGGTTCTAGTTGAAGAAAATTAATTCAATCTTAATTAATTATATCCTGTACTTAAAAGTACAAAAGGTTTATTCTAGATTTGTGCAATGTATGTAACGGACAGAAGCAGGCTTGGCAGATCCCAAGTCCTTTATACCAAAATGCTTATCATAACCTTGGGTAGCGGTTGAGCCCGTCCGTCCGTTCATCTGTCTGAACGCCTAGGTCTAGGCGACTAAAAGAGCTAGAGATATCAAACTTTACCACCTGGTGCGCTTATTTCCTCAGAAGATGAAGTTTGTTGAATCCTGTCTTAATAGACATACTTCATATATTTTCAATCAGATTTTGGCCAGAGTTTGTCTTCGGCAACTATATTAATGCAATATTTTTAGCCCTAAAGTATGATTTTTGAGCTTCTGCTGCGTGATTTAAAGACTATCTGACTATATTATGAAGGTTTTTCGGCAACCGATTCGTTCTGAACATATGGTCACCCTTGTGTCTTGTATATACATATATATAGTGCTTATTTCCTTTCCTTTTTCCAGTGCAACAAAATTCTTCAATCTTCTATCATCCGATAACATTCTCTCAATTTCACTCCAATTCGTCTCACTCCCTTAAGGTAAAGGAACGTTTTGAAAAACTTACAGTCTTAAAAGAATTATCTCCGCAAACTGTACTTATGCAGAAGATGGTAGCCTTGGTCTTCCCAATACTTTGAGAATATTAAAAAATCATTAAAAAAATAAAAAAATTATTTGTGGCTCCAAGTTCCAGCTTGGAGTTGTAGGAAATATATATTGCAAAATCATCTATTCTGATGGTCTTGGTAGCGAATTTCAAGAAAAAATACGCTGTTAACTTCTTTCGATTTTTTACTTACTTTTTTGTCAACCATTTTTTTTTTTATAATAAATAAATTAAATAAAAATAATAACCAAGATGCGTTTAGTTTGCGCTTTGATTTGAAGATATATGCGCTTTACTTGTATTAAATTAAATAAAATATATATAAGAAGTAGCTACCATAACTCTTCTAAACGAAAATTTAAAGCTTCTGATCCTGTGCTTGCAGGACTTGGGCGCCAAAAAAAATAAAGTTTTAATGCTTAAATAATTTGTGTTCTATTGTCTTCAGTGTTCGTAATCTTCTTTTTTTTTTTCTTGAATCTGGTACGGTTTACAACTTTTCCTTGCCAGCCTTCATATTTCCCTCGTCCATAACAACCCCCTCAGTTTCCGGAGTGCCTACGATTTTGGCCATCTCATACTGCAAGCGGTTATTGTATGTACGACCCACCAGATTATACGACTCAGTAAAACGATCCACGCACATCGAAATGCACTTTTGTTCGTATCCGGCCAAGGACCCCGCTGGATGAGCAATGCACTTCTGGAAGCATTTTGTGGTCATCTTGTGTAACATCTCCTGTACGTTGGCCAGCACACCCTGTTGTATAATTTCGTTCTTCAATTTGTCCTTTTGGGCCCGCCGAGGAGTGAGGATTTCGTCAGCAGTGGTTGTGGACTCCATTTTGAATATTTATGCAGACAAGTTCCTTGCTCGGTTTTTTTTTTAAATATAATAGATTTTTGGGTTGAGTTTAAAAATATATTTCAATTTACTTGGTTGTAAAATCGAGGCCTACTGGCACTTAATAGTTCTTAAACAAGGCATGAAAAAATTTGATACATTTTTAAAAACGAATTCGTCGAACTTAACAATCTAGTTGAACTGACGACTGCGATAGCGTTGATGTAAGAGAAGATGATGCAAAAAAGAAATTGAAAATCTACATACATATTAAAGAAAGTTATGCTGGTTACACCATTTATAGCTCAAGAACGGCTGGACCGATTTTTATAATCTATAGTTTTTTGGATTCGTCGCCGCCCTACTTAAGAGAGTAGCTAATAAAACATCTAACAAATACCGACATAAATCGAAAATCTTTATATGAGTGACTATAATGCTCATTTTTTGGTAAAATTTAAGCTCTTCAGCACTGATAGTCTCTGAGACAGATATAGCTAATCGGTTGTTGATGCTAATTATGAGTATATATACTTTATGGGACTGCCACGCCTTATTCTAACCATTTTGGCAGAGAGAACTAAATTAGACAGAGGCGAAAATTCTCTCTTGCGGTGAAAGCACTGCTTGGAAATCGTTCACCGACATGGGCGCGAGGGTTGGCTGTGAGTTCAAGCAAAACCAAAAATGTTGCGCTGCGTTGCTATATGAAGCATAGCATAGACCAGTGGTCGACACGGCCTTATCAGGCTTATCAGACAGTACGTGTACACGCACAGAATGTTCAATACTACTGAGAGTACGTTAACTCCCCTCTTTCTTAAGAGAACCGTCCCGGTTCTTACGAAATACAGCAGTTACAATATGTAAGTCTTCTAATTGATTTTTCTTTTTTAAAAAATCAGTGAAAAATTGTAATTTCAACTTCAAGGAATAGCGCAAAAGAGGTATAATATAGTGTAGTTTCTAGATACTTTTAAACTTATTCAAAATATTTATAATTATTTTAATTTTAGTTCACATTTTTGAGTGCTTATATAGTAATACAACAAAATTTAGTTAATGGTAAATTTAGTACAATATTGTTCCAATTCAGTTAATTAGGGTCATGTTAGTTTATAAGATTTCTTACATTTTAATATTTTTATTTATTTATTCTAGAACTAATATTATTTATAAAATTGTCTAAGTTTATACTTTATAGCAATTTGATCGTTGCGGAAAATATATAAATCTTTTCAGTAATTTGATCACCCAAGCAAAAGCGATTTTATGTCTAATTTACTATTTGATATTGTCTTTATGAACTATTCGATTTCTGCTTCTTATTTTAACTTTATTTCCCAAGTATTCCATTACAACTTGCTTTTTGTAAATATTATTTAATTTATTTCTTTCCCCAAATTTTTTCTCAAATATAACGTCCCCTGCATTATAATTTTTCATCCGCCTTTTCCTATTATGAAACTCTAGCATTTTTTCCTGATTTAATTTTAATAATTTGGGAATATTTTGGTGAATTACCTTGTTAAATAATACATCATAGGGCCTTTGTTTTGTTATGGATTGAATGCTCATGTTTTACTTTCTACAAGCTCTGATTATTAGCTCAGAAAAATCCACTAACTCTAACTCTTCCCTAATGCACCTTGCAATTTCTATTATAGTAGAGTGTGCTCTATCAACTTGCCCATTTGAGACGCTATGCCGTGGGTCAATAAAATGTAAGCTGATTCCTAATCGTTGGACAAAAGATTTAAATTGTGCCCAAATAAAACTTGGCTCATTATCGAGAACAATGGATCTCGCATCCGGAAACACTTGCAGCAAATCCAAAACCTTAGCTTCCATATTTGATTTATCTTTAATCTCCTTTATAACCAAAAATTTTGAATACGCGTCGAGACATGACAGAAACATTAATTTATGTGCGTAAAAAATGTCTAGGTGTAGTTGCTGTCTTTCCTCTATAGGTATAGGAGCTAGTAGTAGTAATAGTATAATTACAGGGTGTATTTCATCAAGCATGCCGTCACGTTGGGCGCCAATTAACTTTGTACTTCATATTATTGTTCTCGATAATAATTAATTTTGTACTTCATATTTTTGTTTTTTATATATAATGTCTTTATTAAACTTGTTCATTGTTTTCATTTGAGACCTTCGATTAAGACTAAAAAAGTAAATCTACTACAAAATTGATATGCTGGATATACGGTGTGGGGATGCTTTCCTTTATCCTTTTAAGTCACAAAGGGCTTGCATCAGCAACCGCTTTTGTTATATGCGACCTTATATTTTCATCATCCTTCCTGTACTTTAATGATAGAGCCTCCGATAGATGATCCGTGGATATATCGGCTGTGGCATCGGCAAGTTTTCTCTTTCGAGTAAAATTTTAGCACTCGTCCAAATATTTGGCAGGTCTTCCTCTCTTTAGGTGAGTAGACGTTTGAGGTTCTTCTGGCAAAATTTCAATGAGCGTAAACCCTTTTAGCTAGTTTTCGATTTTCTTAATAAATTTTTTTTTGCAGCGATAAGAGTCTCGCCATTTTGTTTTTATTTGGGCGTAAATAAGAGAAAGTTTGGCTTTTAAAGCATCAAACTTATCTATATTTGCTTCCTCAACGTTAAGTTCTTTCACGATTGCCGAAACGAACTCCTTCGGAGTTAAAATGATTTGCACTGAGATCAAAACTTAGCAGATGCTGCTATTACTGCTCATCCATATCAAATACGTGTTCTATTTGCGATTATTTTGGCAACATGTTTTCCATTAAATCCACCTGAATTGTGGATAAAATATCTAGATCATTTATCAGAAGATATTTTGTTCGAGTACGTCAAGCAGAACGTAATATAGTGATGGAATTTAATTTAATTCATATTGAAGATCTATGCTTAGCGATGGTTTCTTCTGGGATAGCTGCTACTCTGTTGGATGGACGTCGAACGGCTCATTCAGATTTGAAGTTGCCGTTGAATTTTCAGGTGAATGAAACACCAACATACATTATATCAAAAACGCTTGGCACAACAAATGTGTTGACAAGAAGTCTGTGGAAGCTTTGGATAGAACAATGAAAGATCGAGGATTCGAGGAAGTTCAGAGTTATTCGGTGGTGCATTGATTTAACTGGCTGGAGATTTTCCACAAATATTGCTTGTAATTCCTAGATCAACCCCTGCTGATGAAATCAATGCTTGTCATCGTATTTATGGAGACACGTGAAAACATTGAAGTTAAAAACTAATGAACGTGTTCAATTGCTAAATGATGCATCTGCCGACACATTTTCGAAACAACTATTAAAAATTGGCCGTTTTACTCAGTCGAAAGGAGATATGATCAAATATTCCTGGCGATTTGGTTTCGTATAAGTCTTTAGATACGGTCACTAATGAGGAAGATGTGGTTCATTATACAACAGAATTTCTGAATTCTTTGGACTTGCTCGGATTACCACCGCATAACCTCGAATTGAAAATTGGTGTTGATATCATTATGCTACGTAATATCAATCAGTCACGTTTGTGTAATGGTACGAGACTCGCTGCTAAAAAGTTAATGGCAAACGTGATTGAAGCAACGATTTTGACTGGCAAATTTAAAGATGAGGACGTGTCCATACCTCGAATCCCTATGATTCCAGTTTGTCTTATCAACAAGGCGTGAATTTGAAATATCCTGTTTTTTTTACATGGACGCATGTCGGAAAACCGTCTATACTGTATATATATAGAGAAAACGAAAACAATTTTTTACCATAGAGCTTTGCAATAAAATTGTATTATTTTAATTCATTAATAAAAATATAAACATTTGAACGTAATTAGAACATCATAACAGAACTGTGTGTACGTACTGGCGGTCAAGATTTAAGCCACGCTGCGCAAAATTTTTATAACATCGAATCATAATTTTTCGGCGGGATTGCTTTATCTTCGTCAGAATTCAGCTTGGAGCTCAAAATGCCACTTCTTTGCTGTTGTTGCTGCTGCTTCATAATTTCGGATTTGACGCAGGCTCCATGATAATTTAGATTAATCCAACCTTGTTGGTCATCCTGCAGCTGCTCTAAACTATTATCCGGTAGGCGGTTAAGTGCATTGCTTATCTTTAATCTCAAAAGACTATGACTATATGGAGTCGCATTCTTGTACTGCCGGTGAAGATCCTCCTTCTGCTTCAGCTGCTCCAGACGGGAATTCAACTTTTCACGCTCCAGCGCCAAGGCCAGATGATCGCAACGCAATTTTTCTTCTTTGGCTTGCAATTCCTTGCGTTGCTGATCGTAGAGATAGTAAATCATGCGCACATTCTTCTCATGACGATCACGTTCCACTTTTATAATATGTTGCAGACAATGCTCGAATTTAAGATCGAGTTGCTTGAATTGAGCTTGATAACTGGGATCCACTAACTTAAAATACTGAAATGCAGTGCTTAAGAAGCGGCTCTCACCATCCACATTGAACCATTGTTTGAGTTCTTCTATTGCATTCAATGTGTCACGACAGATATTGCTCGCTATTGTCTTATGAAGGTCATTGCTCAAATCACCTTGGCCATACATTGAGGGAACTACTGACATTTCGCTAAGATCTGAATCACTCGGACTCGAGTGCTCCAAGTCCTCTAATTTTTTAGATTCTGTTTTTAAGGACTGTGCACTTTTGCATTCACTAGCATCATCAGCGCCAGTGAAAGTAGTCGATAAGTCTATGCTCCTATCATCATTTTCACGGTTTTTATAATCGCACACCAACTTTTCCAAGCATATTTTTTGATTTTCCAAATTGGTAAATGGCTCATCCAAATGTCCCAATTCTTTTAGCTGGCTGTACATCAACAGCATTAGACAGTTACGCGCATATTTCTCACATTTTGGTGCTTTCGTAAAGAGCTCCAGCCAGCTGTGACTGATAATGACATCCGTATTACTAAGTTTTTGGGCATAAACATCACCCAATTTATGCAACTGTGACCGGAAATGTACATCCAAATCATATTCGCTAGGAACAGACATTTTATTTTATTTTATTTAAGTTACAAAAAATATATTTAATTTTTAAGTTCGACTTATTACTTCTGTGCTTAGATTGAAAATAATGTTTTCTGTCATAATTTCAAACTATATTTAAAGTTACAAAATTTGAACGCCTACTAAGCAACATTCTAGTTGGTACAAGGATTAAACAGCCTACTAATTTTTTAATTTTTAATTATTACATGAGATTACAACTACAATTACAATCTAGAGCACTAAAATACACCTACCTGGTGGGCCATATAAGAAATCCATATGTCAAGTTTGAATATCGTCGCTCTTATAGATTTCAAGATCCACGAGTTCATAGTGAATTAATTTTAGCCTCAAAATGTAAAGTGGCATCGAGACTTAGATTCGATTTCGTGAAACTTAGCCGGAGACTAGAGTAGAGTAGAGTTTTCAGTTACTTGCAATTACATATTAAGCATTCCTGAGCAGTAATTGCGTAAAATTCTTAAATTTCCATTCATTTGTGTGTTCACTGTATTTAAATGAGAACAACAAGTGTGCCGTTATAAAATGCTCTCTATTGGAAATATTGACTCGTCTGGAATATCAGCAATTGTGCATGTGCAAGTGAGTCAGCTACAATGTTTTATTTTTTATCGCCTTCACTCGTGGCAATGAACAGTTGTGAAAGCTTTTTGTGTAAGCTTTGCTCATCATGATAGACCAATCAGAAGATCACTCAATGCGTTGCACAGTGGTTCTTGTTGAAGAAAATTAGTTCAATCTTAATTAATTATATCCTGTACTTAAAAGTACAAAAGGTTTATTCTAGATTTGTGCAATGTACAGAAGCAGGCTTGGCAGATCCCAAGTCCTTTATGCCAAAATGCTTATCATAACCTTGGGTAGCGGTTGAGCCCGTCCGTCCGTTCATCTGTATGAACGCCTAGATCTAGGCGACTAAAAGAGCTAGAGATATCAAACTTTACCACCTGGTGCGCTTATTTCCTCAGAAGATGAAGTTTGTTGAATCCTGTCTTAATAGACATACTTCATATATTTTCAATCAGATTTTGGCCAGAGTTTGTCGTGGGCAACTATATTAATGCAATATTTTCAGCCCTAAAGTATGACTTCGTGATTTAAGGACTATCTGAATATGTTATAAAGGGTTTTCGGCAACCGATTCGTTCTGAACATATGGTCACCCTTGTGTCTTGTATATACATATATATAATATTTATTTCCTTTCCTTTTTCCAGTGCAACAAAATTCTTCAATCTTCTATCATCCAATAACATTCTCTTAATTTCACTCCAATTCGTCTCACTCGCTTAAGGTAAAGGAACGTTTTGAAAAACTTACAGTCTTGAAAAAATTACTTCCGCAAACTGTACTTATGCAGAAGATGGTAGTCTTGGTCTTCCCAATACTTTGAGAATATTAAAAAATCATTAAAAAAATAAAAAAATTATTTCTTGCTCTAAGTTCCAGCTTGGAGTTCTAGCAAATATATATTACGAAATCATCTATCCTGCTAGTCTTGGTAGCGAATTTCAAGAAAAAACACTCTTTTAACTTCTTTAGATTTTTTACTTACCTTTTTGTCAACCATTCTTTTTTTTTTGTTTTTGTATAATAAATAAAATAAAAATAATAACCAATATGAGTTTAGTTTGCGCTTTGATTTGAAATTATATGCGCTTTACTTGTATTAAATGTAAATAAAATATATATAAGAAGTAGCTAACATAACTCTTCTAAACGAAAATTTAAAGCTTCTGATCCTGTGCTTGCAGGACTTGGGCGCCAAAAAAAATAAAGTTTTAATGCTTAAATAATTTGTGTTCTATTGTCTTCAGTGTTCGTAATCTTCTTTTTTTTTTTCTTGAATCTGGTAAAGTTTACAACTTTTCCTTGCCAGTCTTCATATTTCCCTCGTCCATAACAACCCCCTCAGTTTCCGGAGTGCCTACGATTTTGGTCATCTCATACTGCAAGCGATTATTGTATGTACGACCCACCAGATTATACGACTCAGTAAAACGATCCACGCACATCGCAATGCACTTTTGTTCGTATCCGGCCAAGGACTCCGCTGGATGAGCAATGCACTTCTGGAAGCACTTTGTGGTCATCTTGTGTAACATCTCCTGTACGTTGGCCAGCACGCCCTGTTGAATAATTTCGTTCTTCAATTTGTCTTTTGGGCCCGCCGAGGAGTGAGG
>JBAMAX010003343.1:0-21362 GCA_037043745.1 Chymomyza amoena
TGCTGATGCTGATTAAGAGTATATGTAGTTTATGAATCTGCCACGCCTCCTTCTATCCGTTTTGGTATAGGGTGTACCAAAGTCATGTTAGTTACACCATTTTTGACTCAAGAACAGCTGGACAGATTTTGATGAATTATAATTTGTTGCGATTCGGATAGCTGAAGAAGTATTTAAATATTAGAAAAATTCGCACTTAAGGAAGTAATCAAGAAGAATATCTTACCACAAAGAGGATTATTAGTTGTGGAGAAAATTAAAAAAAAATTAACAAAGAAAAATAATTTATATACGAAACTTTACAAAAAAATTTGCTGGGCTATAAAGGACGTCCAGGCAAAAGAGGAGAAGTAGCTTTTGCTTGCTTCCCGAACCTAGGGTAGAGGATATCCTCGGCCGTCTTGTTGATCTGGAGGATGAAGTTCTGGCCAGCGTTCTTGTCAGCTGGCTTAGAAACGTGCAGCACCCTCCAGTCGTCCGTCGGCACATCAGGATTCTGTTGTGTAGTAGACAGAGTGCATCTTCCGGTTTCACCACGCGCGGTATTAGCACCTTCGCCTTGGGTAAAGACGGAATACTGTACCTGTCTACTACCTCAAGAGAAGCCCCTACCCATAGGCCCCGGAGTTCGACAACGGCCGTTTTTAACCACTTGAGGGTCGGGTCGTCCTTGCATTTGACGAGTTTAACCCCGTCAAACCAGCCCGCGCCATCGAACATCTTCCCTCATTTTTACGAACATGGCCTCCAGGAGTTTCATCTCCACGGCCGACCACTGCTCCTGCGTCATCTTCCCCTGCGGTTGGCTACGGTCAATGAGTGCCACGGTTAAGTGCCGTTTGGCCACTACACTAGCCGTAGCCAACTTCGAAGTGCTAGGCTTAATGGCCGCTTTCGAAGTGCTGGGCTTCTCGTTTCTCACGCTGTACCCCTCCTTGTGCTTCTGCCGCTTTCCGCTTTGCACTTCGCACTCGGTTGATCTCTGTCTCTTTACGGCAAGGTTCTCCTCGACCCGGTTTGCAAACTCCGAGTCCGTCGGAGCACACCAAGCTTTTGCCGCGAAGTGAGCCCACGGTATCTTTCGCCCAAGCCAACCTTTCTTCCTCCTCCTTCGTCAGGTCGGACTTGTTTTCAAGTCTACCGCAGATCTTGACCGCAGCCTTATACTGAGCTTTTGCTTTAAGCCCTTCCTTGCTCGGCTTTGACTTCGGCCCTTTCTTGCGTGCAGAAATGGCACCTCGGTCATCGCCTTGAGAGCGCAGTAAAGCGTCTTCGTCCGCTGTATTAATGCTGTCGTGGTCCGAGTCTTCTTGGACGTCGGCATCCGCGCGGAGCATCTTTCGCGTGGTCTTTGTGGCAGTAGCAGTACAACTGAAGGTCAAAACTCAAGTGGCAAAATCATACTTAAGGATAGCTATGGACTAAAAACTTAAAGTCGTATCGAGTCCTGTAAAAGTAAAAAAGTACAAATTTGGCGAAAGTGAAGATATTGGGAGATGTGATAGAATCCCAGAAAAACTTTAAAAAAATATGACCAAGATGAGTTTTGAAATGAAAAAGATATGTTCGTCTAATTCTCAAAGCTGATTATGAACTTAAACAACCAAAAACTCAATTTAGGTTCCAAATAATAACTCAAAAGAATAGATTTTTTACTACCCCATATTGGTATTATAATAAACAGCATTACTAAAAACATAAATAATCTTAAATTCATTAACTCTACCAATAGATTTAGGTAGATATTGTAATCAAATTTGCCGTTTAAAGTTTTTTCAGAATTGCCAACTTGATCAGAATGAGTTTTCTATAGAAGCCCCTATATCTCTATAAGACTGTACGTTTGAAAAACGAATTTAGTACAATAAGCTCTTTGTTGATATGATCAGAAATGAAAGAATACGATCAGAAGTAGGGCAGAAGTAGTTGATTATACAAGAAATCGAGGAGAGACAGCTAAAATAGTCCCCGAAAATCTTCGGTTAATCTCATCCAGGATGTGGGAAAGATGAGGGGCAGAACCCTGGCTGATGAAAGGAGAGAGCCGGGACCCACCTAATTGGAGAAGATGGATATTCCATGGCTACCCCGATGCCTAACAGCAAATGGGGATTGAACAAGAAGAAAAGAGAAGTTTTTTGTTGGTATTTTATTTGTTTATAAAAATACCTTATCGAAATTTGACGCCCCGTATTTTTTTTTTTTGAGTAGAAAGAACTAGAAACTCAAGCTTAGAAAAGCTCTTTGCAAAATTTAGGCCTCCTAAAAGATCAATTTTTTCAAACCAAATTTGGTTTCCAAGCATTATTAAAAATTTCATTAAGACGATTTCGATTTGTCGAATAAATGTTTTAAGAGCATAGTAAAAAGATATCGTAAAAAACTTTTGTCAAATTAAAGTTGGGTTTTTTAAGCACCATTGCCCTAAGCAGAGTACCTTAAAGTCGACCATGTCAGTTTTTCAGCTACTATAATTTTTTGCTTTAATTTTAAAAGAGAGATACATCCAGCCAGAAAATAAAGCACAACAAAATTCTCTCATGACTCTATCATGACTTTTGTTGTCATGGAAATTTTTTATTCGGCTGTCTTGACTTTTCGTTAAAATTTACAATTTTTCATACAAAATTCCATATGGAACGTGAACCCGACTCCGGCTTTGGCTATGGGCATGGCTACAAACCCGACTGGGATGCGCAGAGCGAACAGCAGAAACAGCAGCTCATGTTGCAAGTAAAGCAACAAATCGCCATTGCCAACGCCACGGAGCTGCTGGCAAATATATCAATCAAGTGCTTTGAGAAGTGCGTGCCACGTCCAAAGGACGCACTGAATCCGCATGAGCAGAAGTGCATTGTTATGTGCATGGATAGGTTTATGGATTCATATCGTCTGGTTGCCCATACCTTAAGCCAGCGCCTGGCGCGGGAACGCAGGAAATTAGATTAAATTTGTTGTTTAACTTTAAACTTTAAGCAGCTGATTTTTGACATTATATAACTAAATTTGGAAGCTTAACAGCTGCGTTTTGGTTGAGGTTAGGATTTGGGGGAAAAAAAAATCTAGATTTGGCTGCGCGGTTGTCAGTCTGTTATGAATGCATAATTTTATTATGCATAAATTCAAATCACGCTCCACACTCAGCAGCTGAATTAGCTTGGCAACCCTGGTCGAGGGTTGAGCCAGCAGTTGCGACAAAAATGCTTTAAAATGCTGTTTATGTAAATACTGACAGTCGTTTGCATCTATTTATTATGATTATTATATTGTATTTGAATATCATTTTAAAATTTGGATGCCACAGCGTTTTGTGTTCTTTTGATGTTCATTTTGCAACACTTAATCAGAACTTTTGGCGAAATCTAAAAATATATTTCAATATTTATTTAAGCTTGAAAATGTCAATTTTGATAGGCATTTTTAGCGATATTTTTTTCGGAAGTTGTACACAGATAAAAATATTATATTAATTGTTAGGATAATGCTGCGCAGTGACCCTAAGAGTCTATTGTGCTCCCTACTAGCTCTAGAGCTCCTTAGCTAGTCCAATTACTGATATAAATTTAATTATCTGAAATGTTTCTTGTCTAGTAGCATCGTGCATCAATATTTTGTTATCACCGAAGCGACATACCCTTCTCCTAACAATAAAGGGAATTCTTGCTCGAGTAGGAGACTTTATTAAACCAACCATTATTGTATAAGTCGAGATGCTTCTTGGACTGTCGTAAACCAGTCGTTCTAATCCAGTGTGAGTGTTGTCTGGATATCTAAACTTCTCGTAATAGCTGTTTTGTGGTATCTCTTCCAATGCAGCAAAAGAGTTCACCATATCAGCTACTCTGTTCCCAGGAATGTTGTTAAACCCTGGAAGCCAACTAAAAGAAATGTTATTCCAATATCCTAGATGGTTTAGCTAGGCTCTACTTTTCTGAACCAATTTTAAATTTATTTTGGAGCCAGTTACCGCATTTATAGCATGTCCTGGCTGCCAGACATGGGATCAAGCGGAGGAACACCGCGGAGTAGATTATCGGACATGGGACCTGATTAGCAGAAGGAATGACTTCAAGCTATTGGTGACTCGTGATTTTCAAGTCCGCAATGAATCTTTGCAGACAGGTACTGGATAGCCTTGCAGCAAACGCAGAAAGCGCAGCCGGTGAAAATAACATGCGCTCGCTATACCAGATAATAAATCAGCCAACTGAAAGCTACCGAAGGCAAACCCAACCGATTAGAGTTTCTAATGATAACCCTCTAACGAATAAGGATGCACAAATCCAAAGATGGCGACAACACTTCATGGAGATAAGCTGTAACGAACCGGAAAGCAGAAACCGTAAAGATTACAGAGACGTCGCACTCACCAACAACCATAGGATGCCACCCACACCCCCGACAGTGAGAGAAATTGGTAACGCAATTAGGAAACTAAGACGCAACAAAGCAGCTGGAATCGACGGCATACCTGCAGAGCTGCTACATTTGGATACTAAGTGTGTGCCCTCATCTTGGAAGGCAGGAATAATCATCAAGCTTCCAAAGAAAGGGGACCTTACTGACTGCAACAACAGGCGAGGAATAACGTTGCTAAACACTTGTTACAAGATACTAGCAATATTACTGAACGACTGCCTTCAAGAAAAAATAGAGCCAAGAAATCGCGATTAACAGGCAGGTATCAGACCACACAGGAGCTACGTAGACCAGACTACGCATAATAGCCGAACTGTGGAGTGGCGCTCACCACTATACCTCCTGTTCATCGACTTCAAGAAGGCTTTCGATTCAGGAGGCAGACCAGTGATATGGCGGGCATTGGCGAGGAAAGGACTGCCAGTCAACATCGTATCGATAGTAAAAGCGATGTGCGATGATGCGGACTTGGCGGTACTACAGCGGTGTTGTGGTAACCTATTGATTCGTAGGCTCTTGGATGAAAAATGCTAAACTTATTGCCACTCCCTGCATTATTGTGTGCACTTAAATAAACTTCTTTAGTGATCGAAACTCACTGATTCTAAACATCCAGGACAATTGGAAGCGAAATTGTAACTGCTTTCCCATTTGTTTGTTGATATTTAGAAAGCTTGAAGGTACCAGGCTAGATTGACCGAAAAATGTCTTTGGTTAGAACTCCAATTGTGAAGACAAGGAAAAATTGTTCGCTTTATTCAAAAAAGCTAATATTGGTCCACAGGTGAAAATGCGTCCATCACGACAGAAACAATATAAAAGTTTTTGAAAACTAAGAAATTCATCGAAAGCGTAGCCGGTTTTTATTCAATCATACTAAATGTATTTTAACTAATTCCTTATATTGTTGTGTTAATATTAAGAAAAGTCCACTAATTACTGTTGGTATTCGTAATATACTTTATTATTTAGTTTTCCTTTTAAGACTTAAAACCAAACTGGATTGTTACCAAATGCTCATCTTTTTTTTTTTAACGCAACGTCACCTTTGCATTTACGAACTTATTATGCCTTCGTATTCTCGGTACAGCCGAGCTTTACTCCAATTGTAAAGACAAGGAAAAATTGTTCGCTTTATTCAAAAAAGCTAATATTGGTCCACAGGTGAAAATGCGTCCATCACGACAGAAACAATATAAAAGTTTTTGAAAAATAAGAAATTCATCGAAAGCGTAGACGGTTTTTATTCAATCATACTAAATGTATTTTAACTAATTCCTTATATTGTTGTGTTAATATTAAGAAAAGTCCACTAATTACTGTTGGTATTCGTAATATACTTTATTATTTAGTTTTCCTTTTAAGACTTAAAACCAAACTGGATTGTTACCAAATGCTCATCTTTTTTTTTTTAACGCAACGTCACCTTTGCATTTACGAACTTATTATGCCTTCGTATTCTCGGTACAGCCGAGCTTTACTACAATCGTCTATTATTAGTGTAATATTATTTGAACCAATAAAAATTGTTGCACACAAACACACATACATAAGTACCTACATAATTGGTTTAAATTTAGATTTTGCTTGTACAAGCTTATTTTACAGTTAAAGCTTGGCTCTGCACTAGCCAAAGCTTTCGTTAGCGCGCTCTCTAAAGCTTTCGCTCTCAGATCATACGAATATGCTGTTACATTTTTGAGAGAGCAGAGAGGGCGGTCGAATGCATTACGCTCTTCAGTTGCATATGGTTTTGTTGTAGCTTTGCGAAGCTTAGCTTAGGCGGTCCCATTTGTTGTTACTCATTGAGTATACATTCGGAGACATCCCGACCTTAATATACCCTTAACTTTGCATAATTTCTAAAAATTTTAGAATGCTTTAGTTTCGCTTGTTCGAGTCTAAAATACCCTGTACCAAAGCAGTTCGCGCAGTTTTTAAAGCATCTCAAGGCAAATTTGGTCAGTTCTGGCTAAAATTTCTCTAGTTTTATTCGGATTTTTATAAATTTTATATTTTTTATGGAAACGAGTTTTGACTTGCTACTTAGAAAAGTTTCGAAGCAATTTGTAAACAAATTTTTTTTTTGACCGATCGTTCGTATAGGAACTAAATGATATAGTCAACCGATTTTGATCAAATTTGACACAGTGCTTTGGTACCTTAAAAAAGATCTGAAAACCGAATTTGGTTCAGATATCTTAACAAACAAACAAACAAACAAAGCGCTGTGCATCAGGAAATTACCAAAGAGGATATACTAATGGCAGCCAAAAAGTTGAGCATTATCGGCAGTGGGTACAGATCTATATATATAAAAGAAACTTATGTTTTACATGTTACGGATGTTCTTAAGAACGCGTTGAAGAATTTCAATTCTGATTTTTGCATGTTTTAGAGGTTATCAATACGGAGGTTTTAAGTTTTTAGTTTTTAGTTTTTAATGCGATGTGTGTATTGGTTCGTGAGATATACGCATTTTTGTGAAAATCGTGAATATAGCATAGTAGAAAATATTGTTTAACACCGGGTTTTGCACATTAAGTGCAGACAAAAGCGTAGTCGCAAAGGGGTTGATTTGAAGTTTCTGTGGGGCATGTATTTATTAGAGATGCGAGCCCTCTTAAGATTACTTAAGCTCGTCCAAAAATCTAATGATTAGCTAACTAGAGAATCTTACGATGTTTATACACTTTCAGACTATTCAAAAAGTTTGGGCAGGACAACGTCTGCCGGGCCCACTAGTTGCGTTATTAAATGCTTTTATGACTCATTGATATATAAACCAAATGGTTTTAGTCCCAGTTTTGGTGGTGCGCCATCCTCTGGTCTTATATTTTTGATACAAATATTTAATTATAAAATATATTCATAAACTAAAAAAATTTTGTTGTATGGCGCCATTGCCGCACGCGTGCCGAACCTCTAGCTCTTTTTTTTACCCTTGGAACTTATCAGTTTGTTGGGTAAAGCGATATAATTCTTTATCGTACCGTTGTGTTAGAGTTTCCATTTTATTACGCTTATTGAAGTTGTTTTTCTTTCTGTTAAGAAACAAAAAATACGAATTTTTCTTCAAATTTATTAAATTAATATTGAATTTTGCTTACAATTGTTGCTTGTTTTTCTGAGCCTCATTTGCGCTAGACTCTATTGGTTGGTAGCGTTTTGTGATCGCAGTGACTTGCTCCAACAGCTCTTCATGGTGCTTTATGATCTCCTGGAGCTTGGCTTCCCAGCGTTTGAAGGGCGCTTTTAACAACTTTACTTCAGATCGATTTTTCTCCACCTATGCAGCAAGGTGAAAAATATTACTGAGCTCAGGATGTATATATACAATATACAAACCTTTTTCCGCAACCTTCCAAGCTTCTGGTCCTTCTCGCACAGCTTGTCCTTGAGTTTGCCAACATGCTTCTCGGTTTTCCTTGCTGCCTCAGCCCATTCATTTATTTGCTGCTTATAAAGTAGAATTTTATTTGCCGCCTCGCATTTTTCATTTACAGCATCCCCGATTAGCGTAATGGCTTTCTGCACCTTGAAGATGGCCTTCTCTTCCCGCTTAGAGCTTTCCGCCAGCTCTATGCGCACTTGCTCAAGTTCCTCTTCACGTTTCGCGGCTAATTCATTTGCCTCTTCCAGACGACTCTTCAGAGAAAGAAAAGTGTTTTTGTACGCCCTGATGACAAACTGATCTTGTGACTGCGCCTTTAATTGAGCCTGTAGTCTCTCTAGCTTGTCCTTTTTTAGTTTATCGATCAGCTTGGACTGTGCTTTTATCTTCTCTTGCTGCGCTGTAATTCTGCCCTCCAGTTCGATCTCCTTTGCATGCTGCTGCTGTAAAATCTTCTCATTTTTAGTCATATTTAGGCGATAGTTTTGGAGCTCAGCTGCCATTAATTCATTGGCCGTCTGTAAGTGATTCTCCTTTGAGAGCAAATCATCGCGCTTCTTTTCTAGCTGTTTTATCTGTTTCTGAGCCTCTATCAAAGCCTCGCTACTGTTCCGCATGCGCTTCTCCCAATCCTCAAGATTAGAGTTAATACTTACTCTGAACGTTTCCAGCCCCGCTGTAATCTGTTGGATAGCTGATTGGGACTCAGAGTAGATCTGGTTTGCTTCCTCTGCAGTTAGGTGTTCCATGTCACGCGCTGCTTTCTGAAATCCGCTGTAATTAGAATACAAATTTTGTGCTTGTATTTAAACAAACTTGATTTTATTTTACAATACAACAACTAACAGACCTGGGTAACTGGAAAATAATGGCTTTCTCTGTTGTTGTAAGTCTTAATACAAAAACTTGTGACAAATTCAACTCGTAGCAAAGTTCACTGCGTTTCTATGGAGATTCGCTAGGTAGATCTGGAGGACCACAAGGGCTACCAGATATAAAACTTTACCAAGAGGTGCGCGCATAAACTCTCTTCAAATCAAGTTTGCTGAATAATTTCTATATCCTCCGATGTTCAAGAATTTTGCGCTTTTTAGCCTTGTTTTTTAATATTAATTAATATTAAAATTAAACTTAAGGTGTTAGGCCACCTTCACAACCAAAAATCAATGCATATACTGGTACAATACTGGTAGTATAGTAGGCACAATTCTCGCCTGTCTGCAATGAACTAAATTTTTGTATTATTAATTATTAATTAGCTATAGCATGACGTAGGATTTTGTTGAAATTCTGAATTGTCTGACAGCTGCGAAGGATTCCGCACGTTTTCATCAATGTTTCTGATTGTTATAATTGTTATAAAAAAAAGTATTCCTTCTAAAGTGAAAGTCCTACGTCACGCACAAGCTGGTAGATTTACAAAACTTTTGGTTTAAAAAACATTTAAATCGGTCAAGAATTGTAAGAGTATCACTTCGCACAGTTTTAAAAAACGTCGTTTCGCGAAAAACCGGTTGAAAGTTTTCGAGCACGGCCGATCGAATTGTTCTAAATTAGTATATTTCGTGTATTCTAAGGACTATAAGCGAGGAAAAAAAAAGATTTTCCAAAAGTTCAAAGGTGGCGTAACGTTAGCTTTATATGCATCTGATTGGACAAATAGAAAAATATTTATAGCCTATCGTTATTCACGAAATGGAGTCAGCAAATTTAGAAAGCTGTCCTAAAAAACAATTAAATATTTCTTATTCTTCAAGTCTTACCTAAATTTTATGTCCAATATGCTGATGATCTTTCAGAACTGTACTGAATAAACGCCGGAGTTCTTCAAGTTAGGACCAGTGCTCTACACAATTTTTACTGCAGACCTTCCAACAAAAAACAATATTAAATTTACAATATATGTGGATGACACAGCAATCATGGCCTCCTAAAATTTACAGGAACAACTTGAGCTGAAAAAGTGGAGAATTTTAGTAAACACTCAAAAATCAGTCCAAATTACGTTTACACTGAAACGAGGAAAATATCCTACTGGGAGCTTTAATGGCATGTCCATACCAGATGAAGAATCAGTCAAATACCTTGGAGTGCATTTGAATCGGCCACTCACTTGGAAAAAACATATAAAATCAAAACATATGCAGCTTGGCTTCTAAGTCCGCCATCGCAGCTTAGTTCGGAAAATAAAATTCGGCTTTACAAAGCAGTTTTCTAGCCGGTATGGATACATGCCATGGAACTTTGGGAAACTGCAAGTACGTCAAATATCGAAATCCGTCAAAGGTACCAATCGACTACACTTAGAAGCATAGTCAGAGCTCCCTCGTTTGTCAGCCATTACGAAATTCACAAAGACCTAATTATCGGGCTTTTCAATAGTGCGCTACAAAAGTAGACCGATAGGGACAGCAAACGACGCCATATTTTGTCCCTCTCTCTTGACATTTCTCTTTAGTAAGGTGTGCCATTTCATCATAAAAAGATATACGATCCAACAACGAGTCGTAATTATTATAATCTTCTACCGAAGTTCGGAGTCAGTGTCCTCAACTTTAAGAACGCTTCGCCCAATTTATGGTCGTCATAATTGTCCTGCCAGACCAACAATTGAGCGTCTAGTAGAAAAATTTGAATCAACAGGCACAGTACAAAATGTTCCCGTGCCAGTGAAAGTGCCCGCAGTGTCGAGAATAGCGCATCAATTGAGGAAGACCCAAATCAGTCTCTCACATGTCGTTCACAAGCGTTGGGCATCTTTGTGACATCGTTGTGGCGAATTTTGCGAAAAGATCTTGGCCTACATCCTTACAAGATCAAATTGACTCAAGAACTGAAGCCGCTTGACCACCAGAAGCGTCGTATGAAAATGATCCGGATTTTCATCGAAAAATCATCTTCAGCGATGAGGATCATTTCTGGCTGAATGGCTTCAGCAATAAGCAAAGTATGCGTTATTGGTCAGTCCGAAAGCCACACGTACCACACACCACACACCATTGCATCCCGAAAAAATTTTGGTTTGGTGCGGTTTATGGGCCGGCGTTACTGTGAATGGGAATCGCTACCGCTCAATGATAACCGAATATTTTTGGCACGAATTGGATGATATGGACTTCGACAATATGTGGTTTCAACAGGACGGCGCCACAAGCCACACAGCGAATGTCACAATCGATTTATTGAAAAACAAGTTTTCCGGCAGCCTGAATGAACTTTAAAAGGCATTTTGGACTCTATTCAGAGAGCTGAGATAATTCACCAAGAAAGTGTGACTTTAGGAACCTGAACCTTTTACTGCCCAGCCCAGGCAATGGCAGAATAAGTATTCCACTGTCTCCAGCTCCTCCTTATCGCCACAGCTTCTACAGAAGTTATGGTAGGGAGCATTCAACCTGGATGGGTGATTTTCCACCAGCCAGTGTCCCGTGTTAGCACGAATAACAGTTGAGCACTAGACTCTATTCAGACAGCAAAGTTCTTTGGTTCTTTTACAGCAGGAGGTCGGCCAAGTTTGCCGCGAGATCCTAGACTTGCTCGATGTCCGATTCCACGTTTTATTTGCACAGAGAAAATTTCGTATTCTCAGTTTATAGCTGGCCTCCTTGTCCTAAAGGAGGATGCTGGTAGTTCCTTGTCTAGCCAGTTCATCCGCAATACAGTTGCCCTCGAAGACCCTAAGTCCTGGGACCCATATGAGGTGAATTACAAACTGATTAGCCATCTCCTCTAGAGACAAGCGGTAGTTATTCACTGACTTCATACACGAAGTCATTGAAACTAGGGACTTAATAGCCGCTTGGCTGTCCAAGTAGATAACATACAAATGATAGATATTTCGAACTTGTAGGTTTCTTATTGTTACTAAAGCCTCCTGGATTGCAGTGACCTCTGCCTGAAAGACACTGCAGTGGTCCAGGAGTCGGAAAGCAGTTCTTACGATGAATTCCTCAACGTAGCAACGTAGACGCCTCTGTCTACACCTATATCCGTGTATATCCTTATTGAGTCAGCTGGGCCTGGTACACCTGTATTCCACTCCTCCCTGGTTGGAATATAGGCCCCGAATTTGGTTGTGAAATATTCCTGCGGTATGCAGTAGTCTGTGTTTCGGGGATAAGTGGGTTTCACTTAAAAATTTTTGTATGACCAAAATCTTGGTCATTCCATTTTTTTTGCCTCTCTCTGCGTAAAGCTGATAGAATGGCTTGTTGTTTCCTCATTTTGTTCAGTGGTATGAGGTTGAGAATAGCATCTAGTGCTTCGTTTGGGGTGGAGCGTAGAGCACCACCAATGCTAAGTTCGGCTGTCCGCTGAACCCTACTTAACTTTTTGAGGTTGGTTCCCTTATCTAAGGTAGGCCAGCAGATCGAGACTCCATACATCAGTATAGGTCTGACAGTGGCATTGTATAGCCAGTGAACTACTAGGGTACATGCCCCATTTGCAAGTGTATAAAGTGATCGTGGCATTTTTTCTTCGATCTTCCGGTCCTTTTCAGGTTCCAGTCCAGTTTGCTGTCTAGGACTAGCCCGAGGTATATATATATATAAGATGCAACAAAAATTAATTGTACATACTCGTACGACGAGGGCAGTTTGATAAGTCTGTAAATTTTAGTGATTTTTAGCTTAGTAACGTATTGAAGTAGTTTCTAATTACATTAGTTTTGAACTCTTTCGCGTTAAGCTCGAAGAGTTTGCCCTTAAACACTAGAAAGACATACGCAGGAATGCACCATATCGCAAGCTGTTCCAGGACATGTGCGCAGGTATTGGCGTTGATCCTTAGGCCACAGGAAAAGGTTTCTGGAGCGTACTGGGCATGGGCGACTTTTATTACGAGCTGGGCATGCAAATCAAAAAACTGGCGGTCAAATGGAACTAGACGAGCGGCTTCTTAATAGTCTCACGTGGATAAAGCGCTCTGCATCAGGAAATTCCCAAAGAGGATATACTAATGGCAGACAAAAAGTTTAGCATTTTCGGCAATTGGAATAATTTACATAATAAAATGCTTTAATGACTCATTGATATATAAACCAAGTGGTTTTTATTTGCAGTTTTGTGGTTCGCCATCCTCTAGTCTAATATTTTTTATGGAAAAATTTAATTAAAAAATATATCTATTATATAAACTAAAACTAATTTTGTTGTATGGCGCCATTGCCGCACGCGTTCCGACCCTCTAGCTCTTTTTTTTCCCTTTTGAGCTTATCAATTTGTTGGGTAAAGCGGTAGAACTCTTTATCATAGCGTCGTGTTAGAGTATTACGCTTTTTGACGTTTGCAAAATCGTTGACATATCGCTCTTTATCATTTTTCAACGTCTTCTTTCTGTTAAGAAACAAAAAATAAGAATTTTTCTTTAAATTTATTTAATTAATATTGAATTTAGCTTACAATTGCTCTTGTCTTAACTCTTGTTGCTTGTTTTTCTGAGCCTCATTTGCGCTAGACTCTATTTCTTGGTGATCGTTTTGTGATCGCAGTGACTTGCTCCAACAGCTCTTCTTGGTGCTTTATGGTCTCCTGGAGCTTGGCTTCCCAGCGTTTAAAGTGCGCTTTTACCAACTTTACTTCAGATCTATTTTGCTCCACCTATGCAGCAAGGTGAAAAATATTACTGAGCTTAGGACTTATATATACAACCTACAAACCTTTTCACGCAATCTTCTAAGCTCCTGGTCCTTCTCGCACAGCTTGTCCTTAAGGTCGCTGACAAGGATGTCGGGTTTCTTTGAAGCCTCATCCATTAAAACTTGTATATATTTTTTTATTTGCTGCTTATAAAGCATTGCTTTATTTTCAGCCTCGATTTTTTTATTCACAGCATCCCCGGTTAGCGTAATGGCTTCCTGCACCTTGACGACGGCTTCCTGTACCTTGCCGATGGCCTCCTCTTCCCGTCTAGAGCTTTCCGCCAGTTCTATACGCAGTTGCTGTAGGCGACCCATCATTTTAAAAATCGTGCTTTTGTACACGCTGATGATAATCTGATCTGCTGACTTCGCGTCTATTTGAGCCTGTATCGCGTCTTGCAGCTTTTGCATTCGAATATAACCATGTCGCTTGTAGTGTTTTAGTTTTTGGATCAGCTTTGACTGTGCTTTTAGCTCTTCATACTGCCCAGTAATTCTGCCCTCCAGATGTTGGATATCTATTGCATGCTGTTGCTGTGAAACCTTTTTATCTTCAGCCATATTTAGGCGATAGTTTTGGAGCTCAGCTTCCATGGACTCAATAGTTTTCTGTGATTGCTTATCCTTTGAAAGCAAATCACTACACTCCTTTTCAAGTAGCTCTATCTTTTCATGGGCCTGCAAGCAGTGCCTCGCTACTGTTCCGCATGTGCTGCTTCAAAGCCTCAAAACTAGTGTTAAAAGTTGCTCTGAACGTTTCCAGCTCCGCTGTAATCTGTTGGGAACCAGGCGACACAGAGTTGATCTGGCTTTATTTCCTCTGCAGTTAGGTTTAGGTTTTCCATGTCACGCGCTGCTTTCTGAAATCCGCTGTTATTAGAATACAAATTTTGAGCTTGTATTTAAACAAACTTGATTTTATTTTACAATACAACAACTGACAGACCTGGATAACTCGAAAATAATGGCTTTCTCTGTTGTTGTAAGTCTTAATACAAAAACTTTTGACAAATTAAACTCGTAGCAAAGTTTACTGCGTTTCTATGGAGATTCGCTAGGCAGATCTGGAGGACCACAAAAGCTAGAGATATAAAACTTTACCAAGAGGTGCGCGCAAATACTCTCTTCAAACCAAGTTTGTTGAATAATTTCTATATCTTCCGATGTTCAAGAATTTTTCGCTTTTTAGCCTTGGCTTAAACTTAACGTCAGGTTTATATGCATCTGATCGGACAAATAGAAAAATATTCGTAGCCTATCATTATACATGAACTAGAGTCAGCAAATTTAGAAAGCTGGTCTAATAAATAATTTAATATACGCAATTTAAGGTTTCTTATAGTATGTTAAATCGAGCATTTAGACCGAGTCATCGTCATTAAAAAAATAAGAAAAAAATTGCGTGCCTAAAGTCGGGACTCTGTACCACTAGCTTGCAATAAAATCCGGTTCCTTCATAAAAAACCAAAAACAGAACAATTTTTCAGCAAACATTTTTTTTGACCGATCGTTCCTATGGGAGCTATATGATATAGTCAACCGATTTCGATCAAATTTAACACAGTGCTTTAATGCTTTAAAAAAGATCTGAATGCCGAATTTAGTTCAAATATCTTTCGTTTTTTTGAACCGATTCGTCCTATGGGAGCTATATGATATAGTCCACCGATTTTAATAAAATTTGGTGCAATGCTTAAGACCTATCAAAAACTTACAAGTACCAAATTAAATTCCAATATCTTTGCAAACAAACGAAACACAACAAATTTTATTAAAAAATCGATTTTTTGGACATTCGGCCCTATGGGAGCTATATTATACAGTCAACCGATTTTGTTCAAATTTGGTACAATGATTGGGTACTCTAAAAAAACTTCTAAATGCCAAATGTGGTTGCGGTATATTTATTAAAAAATGAAATATAGCGCATTTTGTATAAAAAAAAGTTATTTGGCTGATCGGGCCTATGGGAGCTATATGATATAGTCAACCGATTTTGATCAAATTTGGTACAATGCTTGGGAACTATGAAAAACGTACGAATGCTTTTGGTTACGATATCTTCATGAACAAACGAATTATTCATCTAAAACTTCTTTTTTTTTCGAGGTCGTCTGAAACATCCCTAAGGGAGATATATAATTTAACCCCGAAATCAACAAAATAAAAAAAAACTTGTCTCCTATGGAATAATATGGGATCTAATGTGAAAGTTTGGTTACTCTAGCTCTTACCATCGCTAAGATCTAGGCGTTCCAACGGACGGATATTGGTATATGGACTTCTCTAGTCACCCTGATCATATTTTAGGTAACTTTGAGATGTCTCCGACGACTCCTTCTATATGTTACATACATTTTCGGCTTACACAAGCTTAAATACGGTACAGGGTAAAAAAATGTGGTGAAGTCCCTACAGTGGAATACCCTGTACCTTTTCTCTAGAAAACATATTTTCTGCATATTCCTACTAAGAACTTTCCAATTGGTATTCATTTTTTTTTTAAATTCGATATTAATTTATACTATTCCTCCGATTTTGTTCATTTTGACACACAGTTGCGTGGAACTACAACGCATCACTCTCTTAAGTTCAGATGAAAATATTAAACGGTGCCAATAACCACTGCGGGGGATCGGGGAAAGATATTGACATGTTTCAACAAACTTCATCTTCTGAGGAAATATGCGCACCAGCTGGTAAAGTTTGGTATCTCTAGCTCTTCTAGAGCTAGCCGTTCATACAGACTGATGGACGGACGGACGGACCTCACTACGCAAGGTTATGATAAGCATTTTGGTATAAAGGACTTGGGGTGATAAAATGATATATATAGTAATATATTGTACTATAATATTTAGTTTTCCTTTTAAGAATTAAAACCAAACTGGATTGTTACCAAATGCTCATCTTTTTTTTTAACGCAACGTCACCTTTGCATTTACGAACTTATGCCTTCATGCTCTCGGTACAGCCGAGCTTTACTACAATCGTCTATTGTTAGTGTAATATTATTTGAACCAATAAAAATTATTGCATACACACACACATACATATGTACCTATATAATTGGTTTAAATTTAGATTTTGCTTGTACAAGCTTATTTTACAGTTAAAACTTGGCTCTGCTCTAGCCAAAGCTTTCGCTAGCGCGCTCTCTAAAGCGTCGCTCTCAGATCATACGATTATGCTGTTACGTTTTTGAGAGAGCAGAGAGGGCGGTCGAATGCATTACGCTCTTCAGTTGCATATGCTTTTGTTCTAGCTTTGCGAAGCTTAGCTTAGGCGGTCCCGTTTGTTGTTACATGTCAGAGACATCCCGACCTTTATATACCCTTTATTATACTTTGCATAATTTCTAAAAATTTTAGAATGCTGTAGTTTCGCTTGTTCGAGTCTAAAATACCCTGTACCAAAGCAGTTCCCGCAGTTTTTAAAGCATCTCAAGGCAAATTTGGTCAGTTCTGGCTAAAATTTCTCTAGTTTTATTCGGATTTTAATAAATTTTATATTTTTTATTGAAACGAGTTTTGACTTGCTACTTAGAAAAGTTTCGAAGCAATTTGTAAACAAATTTTTTTTTGACCGATCGTTCGTATAGGAACTAATTCATATAGTCAACCGATTTTGATCAAATTTGACACAGTGCTTTGGTACCTTAAAAAAGATCTATATACCGAATTTGGTTCAGATATCTTAACAAACAAACAAAGCGCTGTGCATCAGGAAATTACCAAAGAGGATATACTAATGGCAGACAAAAAGTTGAGCATTATCGGCAATGGGTACAGATCTATATATATAAAAGAAACTTATGTTTTACATGTTACGGATGTTCTTAAGAACGCATTGATGAATTTCAAATCTGATTTTTGCATGTTTTAGAGTTTATCAATACGGAGGTTTTAAGTTTTTAGTTTTTAATGCGATGATTAAATATAAAGCAAATGGTTTTGGTCCCAGTTTTGTGGTGCGCCATTCTCTGGTCTTATATTTTTTATAAAAAAATTTAATTATAATAAATATTCATAAGCTAAAACAATTTTGTTGTATGGCGCCATTATATGGCGCCGCACGCGTGCCGGCCCTCTAGCTCTTTTTTTTACCCTTGGAGCTTAACTTCTTTCTGTTAAGAAACAAAAAATAAGAATTTTTCTTTAAATTTATTTAATATTTTGCTTACAATTGTTGCTTGTTTTTCTGAGCCTCATTTGCGCTAGACTTGGTAGCGTTTTGTGATCGCAGTGACTTGCTCCAACAGCTCTTCATGGTGCTTAACGATCTCCTGGAGCTTGGCTTCCCAGCGTTTGAAGGTCGCTTTTAACAACTTTACTCTAGATTTATTTTGCTCCATCTATGCAGCAAGGTGAAAAATGTTACTGAGCTTAGGATTTATATATACAATCTACAAACCTTTTCTTTCAATGTTCGAAGCTCCTGGTCCTTCTCGCACAGCTTGTCCTTGAGGTCGCTGACAAGGATGTCGGCTTTTTTTGAAGCCTCATCCATTAAAAGTTTAATATTGTTTAATTCTTGCTCATAAAGCATCGCTTTATTTTCAGCCTCGCGTTTCTCAATAACAGCATCCCCGGTAAGCGTAATGGCATCCTGCACCTTGATGATGGCCTCCTCTTCCCGCCTAAAGCTTTCCGCCAGTTCTATACGCACTTGCTGTAGTGTTTCTTCACGTTTCGCGGCTAATACATTTGCCTTTTCAAGACGACACACCATCTTCTGTAGCTCTACTTCCATTGATTTAATGGTAGTCTCCGAGTGCTTTTGCTTCGAGAGTAGATGATTGCGCTCTTTTTCCAGCTGTTTAATCTGTTTCTGTGCCTGCATCAAAGCCTCGCTAGTAGAGTTAATGGTTTCTTGGGGTATGCCCAACTCCGGTGTAAACTGTTGTTTATCAGCCTGCATAGTGTTGTTCTGGCTGCGCAGCTCTACTGGCGCTGCGTCCAGAGCTCTGTGGCACTGACCACAAAAATTGTAAACTTCCATTTAAACAAAATTATTTTTATTTTACAGCACAACAACTGACTGACGTGGGTAACTCGAAAATAATGGCTTTATCTGTCATTGTAAGTCTTAATAAAAAAAACTTCTGACAAATTGAACTCGTAGCAAAGCTCACTGCGTTTCTATGGAGATTCGCTAGTTAGATATTGAGGAGCACAAGAGCTGTATCGGACAAATACAGCGAAAGCAATATTTGACTTTACCTTATTATGGGTACAAGTGAAATCGAATCACAATTTTTGGTAAGCTGAGTCATGTGGCTCTTATGATCAAATCCACATCCAAATTTTATCGATGCGCTCCCCACACCCCCCGCAATCGATTTACCGTATTTTCTCCCACACCCCTCAACATATTAACTTAATGGGTTACGCCACCTTTGAACTTTTGGAAAGTCGTATTTTTTTTCCTCGAAATGCTACTTTATAGTCTTAAGAATACACGAAGTATATTAATTGAGAACAATTCGATCAGCAAAATGATTTTTTGACACTTGAAGCTATGCACTTCCAAGCGGTTGGAGTCGTGCTCGGAAACTTTAAGCCGGTTTTTTCGCGAAACGACGTTTTTTAAAACGGTGCGCAGTGCTATTCTTACAATTCTGGACCGATTCGAATGTTTTTCAAACCAAAATTTAGATAAATCTATCAGCTTGTGCGGGATATAGGATTGTCATGTTAGAAGGAATACTTTTTTTTGTATAACAATTAGAACAATTAGAAACATAGATGAAAACGTGATTTTTTGCGGAATCCTTCGCAGTTTTCAGACAATTTCGAATTTTAACGAAATCCTATGTCACGCTATAGCTAATTGCCTATTTATAATAAAAAAATTTAGTTCATTGCAATCAGATGAGAATTGTGCCCACTACACTGCGTACCAGTTGTACTTGACTGTTGGAGAGTCTTCGTTCAAATGACTATACTGACTTTATTTTTCTATTAAAAAATTCGATAAATTTTTAATAAACACACTGATGTATACTTATTGAACCTATTGCTATGAATTTGTTCAACATTCTACGGTTTTCATTTAAAAAAATCCCTATTATATATTTTGATTTTTGGGCGTGAAGTTGACCTAACCCCTTAAAAACTTACCCCATATGCTTACAATAGCTTCTTTGACGTAAATTTCGAGTTTCTTTACAATCGGTTAAAATTTACGGAACTTATAGGTACAAATGTCCAATTTCACCAAAAAAAAAAATAATTCCAATTGGAAAGTTATTAGTAGGACTATGCAGAAAACATTTTTTCGGGAGAAAAAGTGCAGGGTACTCCACTGTCGGGCACCGCCTCGACTGTACCACATTTTTAGATTATATAGATGAACTTACAAGTAAGTAAGTAAGTAATGCACTTATAAGTAAGCAAAGCTTAATTTTTAAGCATGGATCTAATAATATTTCAAGGCACTCTAGTGTGAGGAGAAATTCTTCTACGGGGAAATATGCCAAATGATATCCACACAAATCAAAAGACTTGATCTGGCTGAAGAAAATGGGTATCTTTTGGTAAAATTTAAGCTTTTTGGCTTTTGTAGTCGCTGAGATGCTTTTGTGTATACAGAAAGCCATACTATACATAGTTATATCGACCAAACTGTTCATGCTGATGAAAAAAATATATTTTCTTTATAAGGTTGGCCTCTTATAAACATTTGCTTAAACTTTTGATAAAAGCTCTACAAAGACTTGAGTTATTTATTAAATGCTATACCGCAGGTACAAGGGTGCAAAAATTTGTGCAAATACCCAAATACCTCTTTTAGTACTATTCACTTTTTAAACATGACTCTTTTAATTTAAAGGCAAACCCGATCAGAAAGTGTCATAGCACTCACGTACTCAGAAAGGGTATAAATGCATAAATGCAGCTGCGCCTGCGCGCAAAAGCAAAGAATAGAAGATTAAAGTAAAATTCAACAAAGAAGAAACAAAGTGGAGGAAAATGCAGACGCAGCCTAGAGAGTACTTTGGCTTCAGAGAGAACTTTTGCCTCTCTCTCTCTCTGCTTTATGCTAAATTAATGTTAGCAGCGACTGAAAGTTTATTCCAAGTTGCGCAGTCGGCAAGGGCGGACGTAAGCGATACGGAAATTACTATCAAATAGTAGCAAATTATTTATGAGAAATTTAGCTTGAGCTCCCAAAACTATTGTCTATAAGAAAATGTGAGATCAATTTTCAGTTTTTAAACTTAACGTGCTGCGGCTTAATTTAAAAAAAAAAACATATTTTTTGTGTGTATTTAATTGCGACTAAACTACTGAGTATTTTTGATCCAATTTTTTTGTAACCTAAGTTAGCATTAGGGCTATTTTCTTCAAACAAAATATGAAATTGACTGACTAATGTAGCGACGATCTCCTGGCTGTGCACAGATCCAAAAATTTCATAGCGTAATAATTTGGGAATGTAAGCTCTAGCTGTGCCGATTGAAATGTCGCAATGCACAATTGTTTGGTTTTTGAATTGAACAGGTTGAAGTTTGAGTGAAGTTTATTTATTTATTTATTGGGGAGTACAATTAAGAATAGTTGACCTTATCTTATAGAAAAAAAGTAAATTTATTTTGAAAAGAAAAATAAAGGGTATAACCAAAGAATATAGAACTACATAGAATGCGCATCTGGCACAAATTTATTATGCGGGCGGCAGCAAACGAAGCGAAATGTTGCTTCCATTTTTAGAACAAGAGCAGACTCTGTTAATTTGCAAAGTTGTTTTCCTTCCAAAATGTAAAAGAGACAAATTTAAAAACAAATTTTCATGTTCACGTCGCACAGTCGTTTGGAAGCTGAAAATCCGTTGCAAAAATCATATCTTCTAAACAAATCGAGATATTTTTGTGAATTAAATTGCAGTTGAAAAATCTTTACGCTT
>JBAMAX010003345.1:0-16867 GCA_037043745.1 Chymomyza amoena
GCACTATGGTCCCAAAGCCCATTTTTTTTACGTAAACTCAAAAATCATCATAATCGTGATTTATGCAAAAAACACATTTATTCCAATAGCAAATATTCCAATGAACTTAGAAATGAAGTTCTTTTTTTTTTAGAAAATTTTTTTGTATTTTTCTTCGGCCTGAAATTTAACTATTTATTTTGTGCGCACGTGGTTGAAATTTGCGAAAAATATTGTACACTTTTGTTTCCTATATAAATCAAATAGAAAAAAGGCCCATTAAGAAAAATAACTATGGAAAACAAAGTTACAGGTTTGTTATACATGTTTGTATATGTGTTTTGTTTGTAGATGTGTTTTGTTTATTGTTTAATGTGCTTTTGTGCTGTGTTGTTTTTGCCGACCATAACCTCAAAAAAATTTTGGTTCGTGGAGTAGAAGTAAGTATATTGTCGTGCATTGTTGTAGCTATAAATGCAGTACTGTGTGTCAATGTGTCTTCTTTATAAAACACCCAAAATCTTGTCCCCGAATTTCCCGTTTCCATATAATCGCAAATTTCCCCAGGCAACTTTGAGTTCGAGCATGCAGAAATGCTTGAAGTGTGGCTGCAGAACAAGCATAAGGCCTCGTCAATTTTTGACTTTATTTTAAAAAAGGTCAATTGAAGGCTTTCGGAAATGAAGGAGACGGAAATAAAAAACAAGTGTAATAACTTTGCAGCCTACGCTAAAAGATGCTATGCAAAATGCAACTATATGTTTGAAAGATTTAAAACTGATCCAAAACACCATAATTGGTTATCTTCAAAGTTGGTAATTGGAGTCAGTAAAAGTGAGCTGAAACCAAAAAAATGCAGGACGTCCACGAACTTCTTATTCTGCTGGAAATGAACAAATAAAAAGAAAATGTGCGTCCGAGCTTTCTGAGAAAGAAAACCTCAATACATCGTTACTTGTCCATGCTGCTTCAGTATCAGCAAAGAAAGCCAAATGTAGCGATATATCGTTTGACCTAAAGGAAACAGCAAAAGGCAATGGAAATATGTTTAAAAAAAAGTTTCTTGCTCTGGGTCCAATTCCGTTGACACCTGATGAAGCTTTGGCATTTCTGCTGGAAAATGGTTTAACCAAGAACACCTATGTGAACATCAGGCTGGAGAATAAAAGTCGTAATTGTGATATATATCCTAGCTACAAGCATGTGATTGAGGCAAAAGAAAAGTGCAGACCTGGCAATATTTCAGTTTTTGAAATATTAATATCGAGCTTATATCTGACCCAGCGAAAAAATAAAAATAAAAAGAAACATTTTTCGGCTGATGCTCTAGCGCTCTTGGAAGTGCCAAATTCTACCCCCATTGAAGGCGAGCTATTTAATACCAGAATCGATGCTGAAGTAGATAAATCTGATATGGACGAGCCTGACTTGGACCAAAGTGATTTTGACAACGAATACGCAGTTGATATAAAATCTGAATTTGTGGACGAGCAATAAAAATTATAAAAAGCTAAGAACACAAAATAAAAATTGGAAAAAAAATACGTTTACAATTTATTTAAATTTTTTAATTAGAATTGTGCTGATTATTTACATATTTGATATAAGAAAGTTATATATTATAGTTTAAAGATTAAAAAAAAAATTTTATTGACAAAAATCATATGAAATCAAAAAATTTGCATATTAAAATATAATAAAAAAGGCGGTGACACGCCTATTTTCCCCAGTCAAAAATTCTATTGGTATTATTTAGTTGAATGCAAAAAACCAGACTAAAAAATGTTGTGTAATTCTCGAGTTATTAATTTATGTAAAAAATAAGGGCTTTGGGACCATAGTGCAGTGCTTAAATACCTTAAAAAAGATCTGAATGCCAAATTTATTTCAAATATCTTTACAAACAAAGAAAACACATCGAATTTTGTATAAAAAACGTGTTTTTGGACCGATTGGTCCTATGGGAGCTATATGATCTAGTCAAACGATTTGGATTAAATTTAGTACAGTGGTTAGAACCTATAAAATACTCACGAATGTCAAATTTGGTCCCAATATCTTAACAAACAAACAAAACACAACAAATTTTGTTATAAAAATCGATGTTTTTGGAAGATCGGACCTATGGGAGCTACATGATATAGTCAACCGATTTTGTTCAAATTTGGCACATTGCTTAAGTGGTCTAAAAAATTTCCAAACGTCAAATCTGGTTACGATATCTTTATTAAAAAACGAAATATAGCGAATTTTTCTTTAAATAAGTTATTTTGGCCGATCGGTCCTATGGGAGCTATATGATATAGTCAACTGATTTCGATCAAATTTGGTACAGTGATTGGGAACTATAAAAAACTATTCGAATACCAAATTTGGTTACGATATCTTCATAAACAAACGAATTATTCATCTAAAACGCTTTTTTTTTGTTGAGGTCGTCTCAAACACCCCCATGGGAGCTATATAATTTATCCCCGATATCAAAAAAATAAAATAAACTTGTCTCCTATAGATTAATATGGGATCTAATGTGAAAGTTTGGTAGCTCTAGCTCTTACCATCTCTGAGATCTAGGCGTTCACACGGACGGACGGACAGACGGACCGACAGACGGACATGGGTATATCGACTTCTCTATTCACCCTGATCATATTTTAGGTAACTTTGGGGTGTACCATACGGTACAGGGTATAATAATGGCTGCCGTGGCGTTCATACAGTTATAGGCGATTTATACTGGGGCGCATCTGACATCTTTGAATGGACTTGGAGTGAAGTAAAGACCAAATTGGATAATTTGACGAGGAAATATAGGTAATTAGAAACCAAATGAAATTCTGTAATAGCAATAATGTTTGTGACTTATTTCAGAGAAGAAAACAAAAAGCTGGGTACATAATAACGAAGTACACGAAATTCTAGGGGATTTCAAAGTTCATAAGCCAAATGATGTAGCTTTGGATAATAACAGTAAGCATGTTAAAATAAATTTGTTCAAATTTAATCTTATATCAATTATATTGTAGGTGTGTCGAAATTTGTCGCTGAGGAAGCGGCAAAGCCAAATTAAGACGAACTTCTTCAAACTGCACAAAACCGCGCGGAGATGAAACAAAGAAAACGTACGATCTCTTGAAGCAAATGTCTGAGAGCCGAGAAGCATTCCAGAAAAAATACAATAGAAAATAAAATTGGAGAAAAATAAGTAGAATTAATTAATGTAGCTCAAAGCTAAAAATATTACAAACATTTATTGTTCATTTTATTACTCATTTTGTTCGGTATTATTGAACGATCTTGCTATTGCAGATCTAATTTCTTCCGCATCATTTGAGTAGTCCTCAGAAATATTGGTATGAATTGGTTGCTCACGAAGCTCACAAGTGGCAACTTTCCAAGTGTCGTTTATTGCGCTATTGTGCTCATTCAGTATATTGTGCAAAATGCAGCAGCACATCACAATCATTTTGTTATTTTTTGGATGGGAATCCAGTCTTTTGCCAATGCGCTGAAACCTTGCCTTCAAATGACCAAATGCATGACTAATCGTCTGGCCTTGGACAAACGGTAGTTAAAAATCTGCTGGCTTGGTGACGATGTTGTTGAAAAAGCATACGTCTTCATCATATTCCTCGAAAACCTAAATGCCGAGTCCGCAATCAACAAAACTGGAACTTTGACGCCGCATATTTCCTTTGCCCCCTGCTCAAACAGCGGTGTAGTTTCTAGTTCCTTACAAAGTGAAGACGAACGGTAGACTAGGGAATCGTTGCATCGACCTGGGCATCCAATGTTTACGTTAGTAAACTTATGCCTGCAAATTTAATTTCATTAATCGGGCATTGATAATGCTAACATATAATAATAGCTTACGGGTAATCAACTAAGGCCAGCAAAACAATTGAGTACCAGCCTTGGTAGTTGTAGTGGTCAACAGCTTCTGCTGCTGGTGGTCTCACTTCAATGTGGCACCCATCTTAATAAACAAGTAGCTTATTTAATTAACCCTTTCCACTCGAATATCGCCGCATTTGCGCCATGAGCTCGCAAATAACTGTTTTTGTTTTTTTCCTTTGCAGCCTACTCTTAAAATATAAAAAAATAACCATGTACGCTTGCTCTCTATTTGAGCATTGGTTCATTTCGGTTTTCGATTGAGTTTTTTCAGTTCAGCTATCTTTGTTACGGTCTTTCAATAACGACATATTGAGCGCGAACGATTAAGCGCTCGCACATTGAGCATCAGCAGACAACCGAAAAAACAAACGGCTAGCGAATAACGGGTGTTCTTTGACACTTTGCTCAAAGACTCAGTAAATGACAGTTATTTTCGGAAAACCACAGACGGCCGACAGTTATTTTTTCGTTCGACACAAAACGGTTTGCGAATAACGGTTTATGTTAGAGTTAGAATGTGTGCGATCTGCATTTTTGTATAATGAAGATGGGAGGCGAAAATTTTGACGATAGTTGTGAAATAAGTGATGTTGAAGACGAACTAGATTTTGTGTCGCATGGAGATGATTTGAGTGAAATATTTCTAGGTGACTTTGGGGCATAATAATGAGAAAAATAAAGAAGATTTCAAATTATTGAATCGGATTCAGAGGAAGAAGATGCACCACCGGCAGACACCAATACATGGAGTGATATTACGGGAAGTGATATTCCCTTGCCAAAAATAAAATTTTCAACGGGAAATAAAGTTCCAGGAACAAAAACTCTAAGTAAAAAATCAATATGGCATTCATGGCGCGACACTAACAAGGAGGAATTTTGGGGCTTTATCGGAGTAATCTTGAATATGGGTACCATGGTTTTGCCAAATTTGCAACATTACTGGTCCACTAGTGTCAATACAAAAATACCTTTCTTTTCAAATCTGTTCACTAGGGACAGATTCACGCAATTGTTCTGGATGCTGCATTTAAAAACCGTACAACAGCAAAGGAGATATATAAGAGCTAGGATTCAACGGGTCAGTAATTTTTATACCCTGTACCGTATGGTCCAAGGGTATATTAAGTTTGTGCAAGCCGAAAATGTATGTAACATATAGAAGGAGACGTCGGAGACACCCCAAAGTTACCTAAAATATGATCAGGGTGAATAGAGAAGTCGATATACCCATGTCCGTCTGTCCGTCCGTCCTGTCTCGTCCGTGTGAACGCCTAGATCTCAGAGATGGTAAGAGCTAGAGTTACCAAACTTTCACATTAGATCCCATATTATTCCATAGGAGGCAAGTTTATTTTATTTTTTTGATATCGGGGATAAATTATATAGCTCCCATGGGGGTGTTTGAGACGACCTCGACAAAAAAAAGCGTTTTAGATGAATAATTCGTTTGTTTATGAAGATATCGTAACGAAATTTGGCATTCGAAAGTTTTTTATAGTTCCCAATCACTGTACCAAATTTGATCAAAATCGGTTGACTATATCATATAGCTCCCATAGGACCGATCGGCCAAAATAACTTTTTTAAAGAAAAATTGGCTATATTTCGTTTTTTAATAAAGATATCCTAACCAGATTTGGCGTTTGGAAATTTTTTAGACCACTTAAGCAATGTGCCAAATTTGAACAAAATCGGTGGACTATATCATATAGCTCCCATAGGTCCGATCTTCCAAAACATCGATTTTTTAACAAAATTTGTTGTGTTTCGTTTGTTTGTTAAGATATTGGGACCAAATTTGACATTCGTGAGTATTTTATAGTTCCTAAGCACTGTACCAAATTTAATCCAAATCGTTTGACTAGATCATATAGCTCCCATAGGACCAATCGGTCCAAAAACACGTTTTTTATACAAAATTCGATGTGTTTTGTTTGTTTGTAAAGATATTTGAAATAACTTTGGCATTCATATCTTTTTAAGGTATTTAAGCACTGTGTCAAATTTTATTGAAATCGGTTGACTATATCATATAGCTCCCATAGGAACGATCGGTCAAAAAAAAAATTTTTGCTTAAAAATTCTTCTGTTTTTGGTTTTTTGTGAAGAAATCGGACTTTATTACAAGCTAGTGGTACAGGGTATCCTAAAGTCGTCCGCGCCCGACTTTACGTCCGCCATTTTTTGGAATACCTTAATGCAAAATTTGCAGAATATTTTGTACCAGGGCAAAATATATGTGTCGATGAATCTATTGTCAAATTCAAAACCAAAACTAGTTTCATAACATATATTCCAAATAAGTCAACTAAATGGGGAATACGGATATGTTTTAGCAGATTGAGAAACTGGATATGTTTATAACATTCTCCCATATTATGGCAGTATAACATCAATTGATCTTATAAAACCGGAATTGCCCGTCAGTACCAGAATTCCTCTGCATCTGTATAATAATCTATTGAACAACGTACCTGGTGCTCAAGGATATCACATGTATACAGACAGGTACTATACTAGCATTATACTGGCGGAGGAATTGCTAAAAATTAAATCCCACATAACAAGTACTATAAAAATTAACCGCAAGGGTATACCTGACCCAATAAAGAAGCCAAGATTTGGAGTTAACAAATCGATTGCTTACAAAAAGGAAAGAACAATGATATTGGCCTGGAAGGATAAAAGAGTCGTGACCTTGTTAAGCACCAGTGATAGTGCTGGATTCATCACAAAATCAAGATTTTTAAGAGGTGGTGAGCAACAAAGTTTTGAAAAACCTAAAGTAGTTGTAAACTACACGGACTCTATGGGTGGTGTTGATCGCGCGGATCAGTATGCATCAACTGCATACTGTTTTCTCAGAAAATCCCTCAAATGGTGGAGGAAAATGTTTTTGGGGCATGGAGATGTCCTGCATAAATTCAAATAATTTATATAAATGTATAAAAAAGGACAAAAATGAAAAACCCATGACCCATTTGAAGTTTGTCAAGCGCTTAGTCGATCAACTCGTGGGCGAGTTCCGAGAAGAGCCCTCGAGACCATCCACCTCAAATCAAGAAGCTGGGCTTGACAAAAGACCTCACTTCATGCGGAAGGGCATAAAAAGAGATTTGTTGTTTGTGAACAGGAAACTGTGGAATTTTGGGATGCTTGTCCAGATAAACCTCAAATGCATATGGGTGATTGCTTTGAAAAATACTGCACTTTGAGAAGTTTTAAGCCTTAAGTTTCTTCTTTTAGTCTTTAATATAAGCTACAATATGTTTTATTACAATATATGTAAAAATAAATTGGTTTGTTTAACTACAGCGACCGCATTTTTCTTAAACATTATTGCATGCACTTTTTACAAAAATAGCTCTCGAGTTGCTGGTTGCTGCTTTTGCTTTTTAGGCTCGAGTGCAAAGGGTTAAATATAAACAATTAAAATAATGAATTTACTGCCATTTACTCACCAATTGCACCAAAACACTGCGGAAAACCAAGCGACTCGAACCCCTGCACAGACTCATAAATTTTTTCACTTGTAAGATAGCTCGTTGGCATGTACTCCTCTGCAAACACCATTAGCACTGCCCTGCAAAATTCGTGCAGAATATTGCACACACTGCTTGGCGAAACTCCGAATAGTCGTCCTCAGAAGCACAGCCTAGGGTATATATGTAATGCAATGGCAATCCGCTACTCAAGGGCACTTGCACCACGTCAATTGGTATTCTTTTTGTTCAACAGTTGCAGCCTATCGACCAGTATTAAAAACACATTTCGCTCCATCCGGAAATTCTCCTTAAAAAATTCGTCGCTATTTTCAGATACGTCTTTTTCCCAAAACATGCCATAACGCTTCTAAATTTTAAATTTTTTATTTTCATTTCATTTTAATCACAGAACTTACAACCATCCAAATAGTTCGCGGGCGCGGCACTTGCACATTTGATACATACAGCGCGTCCATCAGCTCGTCGTCGTCATTACTTAATAACATAGTTACATTTCTTAGTAACTGCTGCTGTTGTTGAGCGACACATAAAATAATCTCTAATTTTGTTTAAAATCCATATTTTATATTTATTTTATATGTTATTTATGTTTTAATAAAATTTTGCACAATTTTCTGTTTTTGCTTGTAAGCTTGTCAATTTGACAGATGCTACATGTTGTCAGTTCGAACACCTTTTTCGTAGTGGGTGGCGATAACCAATAAAATCGCAAACATCGATAACTGCGATAAAAAGTTTTGCAACACTCCAAACTAAATATCGCCAAATCATCGGCATAATAGATGTAATTAAATGTAATTTTTAGGCAATTAGAAAATTGTCAACTATATAGGCTTTCGCATATGAAGAGAGCAAACAATACAATAAATAGAAAATGGTGGATACCCGTGCATATACAGTCAATAATCTAAAGTTATTTGGGCAGCAGCAGCTGTAATATGACGCGCGTTGCCAACTAAACTTTGTTTACATTTTGTGCCGGTAGCAGCAACAACAAAACATTTCGCAAAAATATAAACATTAAATAAGACAAACCCCACAAACATATCTTTAAATCATGTGCCATTATCTTTAAATATTGATTGTAAAAACCCCATTATTATATGCCGCATCAAAAACTTCAAGTGGTAAAAAATTAAACGACCTATTAAAGTTTAAGCCTACAATACAGCAAGACCCGTTTGTCTTTTCGCTTAAAGAAATTTGCACTTACAGGCTCGATGCCGCCTATTCGTCGTAGACGAACGTGATAGATCCTATCAATTATTACTTTGGAGAACAACTTCAGGCAGTGGCATTCAAACATATTGCCTATACACAGTCACATATATAATATCATCTGCTTCCTTGCTGGCCATTAGATCACCACATCGCAAATGAATTCGAAAACGGAACGATTATAAACGCCACAGAAATCATTCGAAAAGTCGTGCGCAGTTGTACTCTTTGTTTTTATTATAAACCACATCTTATGCAACAGATCGACCAAGCGGAGGACAAACATTCCACTCACTAGTCAAGTTCTGCGAGTTATTCTGCAAACCGTACAAAAGCAGAGTCAAACAACCTTATAAAAGTTATGCAGCAAATTTTGTGGGTTTTGCCTCAAAGGCAGTTGATTACGAATTGGTAACCGAATTGTCCATAAACGCTCTTCTGCTATGTCCAAAAATATTTGTTTTACCGTGGCGTTTCTATTTGACTCTCCTGTGACAACGCTATTAATTTTATTGGCACTGTGCCGAAAATGCCGAAAAAAAATAATGCTTAGTGAAAAAACCATAAACAAAATTAATGTACATATATACCAATTGCAAGGGTTTTCAATTTTGTTTTATTCCCCCAAGAGCAACACACTTCGAAGTCCTTTGGAAAGCTGCCGTCAAAGCCACGAAGACTTTTGTTTTGAAGAATATAGGCAACGTTAATTTTACATATGAAGACCTCCAAATAATTTTTATCCAAGTGGAAGCCATGATACGCCGGCCCCACTTCCCTAAGCTGCTGCGGAAGAGGAGGAACTTAACAGCTCAGACTCCCTAGCAGAACCGTGATCGAGGCGGGTGGCGACATTGGAGACTAACCTCCAATGCCTTCGCAGGAACTGGCCATGGAGCTGATGGTGATCTGGAGATAACCTTCAGACCTCAGACACCGATGATGGAGCCGATCGTATGATCAGAAGTAATTGGATAGCCGAGGTGAACATCCACCATGCCAATGCGGCCTCTGTCGTGCTGGCAATAATGTTCTCCAAACAACACCTAAAGCTAGCGTTGGTACAGGAACCTTGGCATAACAAGGAAATAAAAGGACTGTACATGGAAGACGCCAAGGTAATTTGGGACCAGGGACCCACTCCCTAGATCCTGTATCTTGGCAAGTAGAAATATTAATCATAGCGTTCTTACAGAATGTCTCACTGGTGCCTCCCTATCGTGATCGAAGAAGCCGGTGATGTGAAGACGTGTGTCGTTGCCTCTGTATACTTTGCGGGAGACAACACCTGCCCGCCGCCCGAGGTACAAGCACTCGTGGAGCACTACATGAGGCAGCATCTACCTATTATTGTATGATGCGATGCAAATGCGCTTCACGTGGTATGTGGAAGTTCGGACACAAAGCCTAGAGGTGAGTCCCTTTTAGAATTTATTTGAAGTAGCAACTTAGAAATCTTAAACGTCGGCTGTGTCCCGACTTTTGTAACTTAGACCACTTACACCGATGGATCTACACTTACAACAGCACCAGATGAAGTTCTGTATCAGAACCAGGAGGACAACAACAGCAAAATGCCCCATTTGTACACGTGGACAACGTGCCATTACAATATTGGCTACAAAGCAGAGTGACGTCAGCCATTCCATCATTAGACGACGTATTCAAAAACTCGCTCTTCCTCAAGCCACATCTTTTTAAAAGTGTAGTCTTTCAACGCGCGGAGGATACTGGAAGAGATCATTATAAAGTAAGTAAATTTAGAAATAACAATAACCTTGTTACTTAAATATAATATTAAAACAATCGAAAATGTAAACAAACCGAAAATGTAAAGTAAACATTCATATTGTGCAACCTTCTTAAATAACATAAGTTGGATGAGCCAACTTAACATGCTGTTAAAAGTTTTCTATGCCGCCTATATAAACTAAACGGCTAAGCATCTTCTAGTTTATTGAACTGCAACACACATTGCAGGTACCAAAAATATTTTTTTATTTTTTATTATAATTTATGATATATGGTTACTCTAAAAACTTGCACAAGTACTGAGTAAGTATAAATCTCAAAATTTTATTTTTGTTACTAAAATAGTCTTTTCGTAGATAGTCATTTAAGTTTCAATTTGTTTGGAGTATAATATCAATCAAACAATTTGAAAAGTCGAATAACAAAAACAGCTTAAAAGTTTTTTTTTATTTTAGTGCACTACGGGAATAAAATGACTCCGGCTCAAATCGAAAATAGCAATGGCAATATTGCCGCGCTTAATCACATTCAACGACCAATGGTTGTAATCTTGAACTTCGCACAGTATAATAAAACGCATCATAAGCGCTGCGTTAAGGATATGCAGAAACTGTACGCAAAGGTAAGTCAACTAACTGCAGGACCAGTCATCACCGACTAGCTTAAAATGAACTCAAATTGTTTTTAGATGAACCACGACGATTTCGTGCACGTATTTTTTCACATGTTTAAAACTATGCTTGATGGAACAAATAAGTATGCTGCTAATGCTATTATATATTGTTCCAAGTTCGTAACTTCTTTCGAATCGGAGCGCACACATCCAATGCTGGAGGCCACATTTCAATGGCTGCTAAACGTGAGTTGTACTGTACTTTTAAGTTTGTATACATTTGATTAAACAAAATGTGTTTGTTATTCCTTAGACAACATCGAATGATGCACAAGTACGTAAACGTATTTGCTACATTGTTAATCTCATACTTAAAGAGCTTGGCCCTAATGCCGACCTAGATGACAAACAATGCGATCAGATACTAAAGTATATGTTTGAACGCCTTGCCGATCTTTCGAGCTGTGTGCGCAAGCAGGCATTACTTGCCCTACACCGTCTACAAGTACCGAACAAGCCGGATGATCCTGTGCTGCTTGCCTGCCAGTTTCACTTGTCGTCAGACCCTTCGAGCTCCGTTCGCAAATGTGTCATTAAATGCATGCCTCGTAATTATCGTACTGTACCCCATATATTAGACAGACTGTGGGATATTGACGAAAAAGTGCGTCGCCAAACGTACATTCGGATGTGTAAATATCCCGTACGCGCGTATACAATTACGCAACGTTTGACGTTACTGGAGCAGGGCCTAAACGACCCATCGAAGGGTGTGCGCAAAGCTGCCATCAAGTTTATGCTCAAGCAGTGGCTAAAATCGTACGAGCGTAATTTCATAGCCTTTGTAGCTGCGTTAAAAATGGACTCAACCGAGGAAGAGCTGCAGCGTTTTAAACGCATTATACGCCAATTGTTAATGGCAATATTCAAGCAAAACGATAATACTCAGCTGTTATCACATCTGCCTTTAAGTAAAGACTGTGAACTGTATCGTTGCGTACCCCAAGAGTCACTGACCCTGGAACTAGTGCTCTACTGGCAGTACCTGAGTGAGTACTTACAACAAACACAAGCAGATGAATTCGAGCTTGTTCTGCCTGAGCTGAGCGTATTTTGCGCCTACGTGGAGAAGTAAATGTTGGCTCTAGTTTTGATTTAGTTTAGATAATTCTTCTAACTCTTCTCAGATTTATACACTTCCAAAATCCAGATATGGACAAATTAGAGTTTCAGTATATGCTGCTGTCGCTGGTGGAAATGCTACATGATTATGATCTGGGCGATGAGGTTGGACGAAACAAATTTAAGGAACTAATAACGCTTTTGATGAAGCGCTTTGCTTTGCATCACAAGATTGTACAGATATTGGTGCGCTGCACAGAGCAACTGATATCAGATGAGGCTGCTCGTATGCAATACTTTCTTAAGATCATACATGAAATTTGCGACCTGAGTGCAAAACAAAATGATTTGGTGCACGATAGTAATTTGTTCTGTAAGTTGTTGGACTACTTGGATGATCCTACATTACAAATGGAAATCGTATTACTAAAACAAAAAATACTCAACTTAGAGGAACGGGAGGAAAATTTCGTACGTCAGAAGCGGTATACACAAACTGTTACTGATAAGAAAAATGCCGCAACTGAGCGCTATACAGAGCTCCTTACACCCATGCTCGAAAAACATGGCATAGTGGAGAAAGAACGCATTTTGAAAGGCTTGTACATAACATTTTATATGGTTGCTTCCGAGCATGTCAATTCTCTGAATCCCAGCATTTCCAAACTGTACAAGGTAAAGTTACATTTTAAAGCTGGCTATGAACTTGTCTTTAAAACATATACTATTTTTAGGACTTTATATGGCCCAACTTGGCTTCTACGGACACTGAGATTATTGATTGGGCTATTAAATGTGGTACATCATTTAGTATGTTATGCAAATCATATTCCAAGGAAATGTTTGAAGTGCTCATTGCGCAATTTAAGAAGGAAAACGATTTGCGGTTATTGGAAACATCAACAGAGTGCCTCTTTGAGCTAATTGATCATTATGGGCTTGATTACTTTTTTGACGATAATCAGCTAGATCGAAGTGCTGATCAAAATACTTATGTCATTGATATGATGGGTCTCTTTGTGGAAAAGGTTGTGGATAAACGCATCGAATTTGCCGTTGTGAAAGGATTATGCCGGTTGGTTTTACGCGGACAACTGGATCATCGCACTGATGTACTGGAAAAACTGTTAAAGCGTTTTTTCAATCGCAATACGGGTAAGAAGACTAATTGTTCAAATAAAATGCATTTTTACTCAACTTCATTTGCTTACAGCACCCCTAATAAGCCAACTTTTGGGCAAGTTTTTTTGGGATCTGATGGCATTAAACAAGCAAAGCTTGTTAGAACCTTGCCTGTTACCCTTGGTTTTGCACATAATGAACCCTAAATTTAACTGTCCTTTGTATGGTATTGTGCCTAAAAACGTGGCAAAGTTCTTTATAGATATGACTCGCCAGAAAAGCAGCATATCCCACAATAATATACACAATAAAATTGCTTTAAGTTTTTTGCGATTCATACACAAATATTTTACCGAACGCAAAGAAATGTGCCGTCTTTTGGCCAAGAGCCTGACTACACTTACAATAAAAGTCGCAGACGCTCCACAAATCAAAGATGAAATGATAAGTTTAGCAGATGAACTGATTAACGTAAGCCTCTACCCAGTGTTTAGAACTAATCTGCGAGTCTAAAATGTTTTATATTACAGAGCGAGCTGGAGCCACGACTGGTGCGCTACATTACAAATTTTATAGACATGTTAGATGGCGACTTTAACAAATCCGACAGCGCTTCAGAGCATACCTAATGGAAATAAGTATAAGTACATAAATATTTATATTTATGCATACACGAGCAACAAATTGAAGTAATCGGTTGAAATTGCAACGACATTTCGTGTTTTCCTCATTTCTTTTGTGATCGATTGCTTCAATTTGTTGCACATGACTGGGCCGCTATACGAAATAAATATATGTGCAAACAGTGGCATTAACGTTTGGGATAAGTTAAATCGCATTAAAACACGATTGTAAACTTTCTCAAAAATCCAAATAGCTATACAAAAATCAAGAGAATTGGCAAACCTTCAAAGGTCGACGGCAATTTTTCGTGTGGCAGATCAAAAAAATATCTCCTGTTTGGAAATTCAAGATCATTAAGGTCCCACCGTATCTGGAAAAAGGGTTAACCAAATTTTGAATGCAACGAAAACATTAAATATGCTTCCAAAGGAGCTTGTGATTGTTGTAAGTACTCAGCTCAAGTACTGCCAGTAGAGCACTAGTTCCGGGGTCAGTGACTCTTAAGGTACACAACGATACAGCTCACAGTCTTTACTTAAAGGCAGATGTGATAACAGCTGAGTATTATCATTTTGCTTGAATATTGCCATTAACAATTAGCGTACAATGCGTTTAAATCTCTGCAGCTCTTCCTCGGTTGAGTCCAGTTTTAATGCAGCTACCAAGCGCACGTACGATTCTATCCACTGCTTTAGTATAAACTTGATGGCACGCCCTCCGATGGGTCGTTCAAGCCCTGCTCCAGCAGCGTCAAACTCTACCAAATTATATATATTCTTATGTTCTGTTACTCCTAGTGGAGCATAGGGCCATAGTAATGTATTACGTTTGATGGTTAATTAAAAAACATTGAGTTTGCACCTCCAAATCCGTCGTGCCTGCTGCCGAAACTTAGGGATTGAATATTCCTCGGGATTGTGCCTTTAAAGAAATATACAACTATCCACCAGACATGAGAAAGCCGTTATGGAACATTTTACAAGATTAATATTTGCAAGTACAACTACTACATTTGGAAAAAAAAAAAGAATTTTGGCTTATTCAAAATTTATTTTTCATTAAATTCGTATGGCAAAAAAATTATTTTATTTTTTTCCATAAAAATTGGAAGCCCATTGAAAAATCGTTAACGTTGGGTCTTATTACTACAAAACACGCTTTTTTATCATCTGAAAATACTGGCGGCCAAGGCTGTCTTACACATGTTAGCGATGACAGATGGGATTCGGAAAACATCGGGAACTTTTAGAATTATTTGCCAGACACTCGCAGATACTACCGCGTCCAAGTAGAGGTCTTCGGCGCTGTGTATATCATCGCGACCAGTCTACAAGAAGCGTAAAAATGCAGAAAACCTTAGACGCCCTGCAGTTAATTCGCATTGAACCAAATGACGCGGTACATTAACCCTTTAACGGTGCTAACTCTCGGTATCCTAGCAGCTTTAAGGAGATTTCACTGATTAGACTTTGTACATGGTCAATGCCTTGCCATATCGCAGGATTCGCAAAGTTTTCTTGAGTGCAGTTCCAGCTGATGCCGTCCACTTTAAGCAGAGTAATAAGAAACTGAATAAAAAGGATATAATCGATGGTGTCCCACTGTCCTCGTTTTATCCGAAAATATTTATTTTTACTTAAAAATTTAGGAAATATTTGCTCAAATTGTAAAATTTGTATGCAATAAAATGTATTGTTTGTTTACGAAGACTTCGAAGCCAAGGATTATATCGAATTTGATGAGATGGTGCAGGGTATCTCAAAGTCATCCGCGCCTGACTTTAAAGTCATATAACTAATATACTTCAAGCCAAGTATTGGCTGGTAATATTTGCTTTTGAAAACGCGTAAGAGGCAGACAGATTATAAGTCTATTCAGGGCGCATCACCTGTGGGCAAATCTCCAGACTTCTTATGGGTATGCTCATTGAGACTCATTCTTGTGACGTAGAAGTTTTTATTGCAGCTATAATACTAGAATTCAGATAGTTTATCTTGTATAGTATGTCTTTTAACTAAACTAGTTTTTTTTCCACATCTGAAGCCGGTTCTTGATTTTTTTAAATATGTAACATATTTCGTTAACTTCTTTTAAAGAACATTTTTTTATAGAAGTCTCCTGGATATAAATCCAAGCGCATTGCGACACTCCCATAAAAAACCTTTCTCTATCAATAACTGATTACTTGTCTCGTCACCTGCCTATCAAAACCTTTATCTGTTGGCAAACAGATTGGCCCAAACTAAAACTAAACTTCAATTTGGGAGCTCATTTCCAAAAAAAAAAATCACCTTCTGAAATTTGCTCGTTGATGGCTTGAGACAGTAAAACTATTACCTAAACAAACAACTATTACCAAAAATAAATAGGCCAAGAACCTTTCTCTTCGCCTATACAGTCAAGCAACAAAAACAACATTTGGACTCATGTGATGTCTGCATTTTGGATTGTTTTGTGGGCCTTTGCCAAGGTCCGTGCTTATAGCCATTCTCCTTTGGCGTGACTAAATGTTGGGTTTGCATTCTTTTTCTGCTTGCCGGAGCTGTTGCTTTGGTTCTTGTTGTTGTAATACTTATGAATGGATACGAGAGTATCTTCAAATCAACCAAAAGTAACTACGCAAAACAGATGAACTGCTTTGTTTGGTTGGAATAACACTCATTAAATTGAAAGTTCTGGAGCCTAATGATATATAATATTAATTAATTAACAATCGGTAGTAGTTTAAAGTTACTAGGTTCTCTAGAGGTTGGGTATATATATATATATAGGCACAGCCACCTAGAAGAATGGAAAATATTCGATGAAAAAAATTGTTACAGCACAGTGCGAATAATAAGAGTAGAAACGGACTTTAACAAAGCAAGGCACTAGCTTGGGCGTCGCAGGACCAAGAAAACTGTCAGAATCACTGGGAAAGTACACCAACATATTTCATTCAGAAGTACTTATGTGCAATAGGTAGGTGTGTGGACATAAAACTATCTGCGAAGTATAAGGGCAGAGAAATCGCTATTCTGTCACACAGTCA
>JBAMAX010003346.1:0-28885 GCA_037043745.1 Chymomyza amoena
GCTCCATGCTTAAACTGTCCTATACATAAAATCTTATACAAATTTTTTTGTTTTCAAGAAGTTTGCAGTGTATCCCACATTCGCTATCCTGCTGCTTATTATATTTTTTGTAGTCGGTTACACCCGATTTTATGTACGCAATTTTTATTTGTCTACACGTTTGTTTATTTGATTTTATTTTAAGTTTATGTGCCGCCATATGTTTTGGCGCCCGCATCATCATGGCTGCCCTTTGGAATTTGTTGCCTCTTCTGCTTATTGTTGTTGTTTTTGACTGCATAAAGACATTTAAAGTTTATGTGTGCTGGTATTTTTTAACTTTTAGCGGCCATAAAAGCACACACATGCATACACACGTGTATACATACAAATACAAAATGAGCGGCACACACACACGCATATAGCCTGCACACAGTTGTTGACTGCGCCTTTGCGTGCCTCGCATGTATTTTGCTTATTTTGTGATTTGTATAAATACAGGAAACGGAAATGACAGTCATGACACGGAAATGGCACGCCATTTAATTTCCATGTAGCGTGGCTCATAGCAGCAATCTTACTTAAAACCCCGCTCTGCAGAGCACCCCTGCTGTCTGTGTGACAAACAAACAACAAATTTTTTGAGGCACAACACGTAATACCTTGCCCCAAACACACACACACAAACACACGTGTGTGTAAGTGTGCTTAATACCTGACAGAAATTTCGCTGTATTTGTGCGGCCATTTTGTAAATGATTTTCATGATTTGCATTGCATTTTAATTCGTTTTGTGTGTATGAAATTTTTAAATAACCATTTTCATAATTTTCATTACCAGACAACATGGCGTATGCGTGTTGCAAGCAAATATGTTTCAATTGGCATTTTTTGGGTTGTTTCGTGGCAACAAAATGGTTGTCATTTTTGAGCTTTGTGTTTGTTTTGTGATGACACTAATATGTTTAAGGAGTTTTCAATGGGTTTTGATGGCTTGATGTATGGAATGGATTATATGTGCGTGCAAAAGGGTTGCGAGGGAAATATTTGGAAATGGATATGTTTTAGAAATGGCTTAGACTTATTAGCCTTTTTGTAAATATTTGAATACAATCATAAATTCAGTTTTGTTGATTCTTTTTTTTCGGTAGACAGGGATATTATTCAAAAAGTGCAATGGCATAGAATTAAGGACTTACTTTTTAATTTAAAAGAAATTGTGAATGAGAATAAAGTAATGAGAACTTTTTCTGACTTCATTTGATCTATAAAAATTTAAAAAAATGTCGCTGTTTAAGTTTATATGTGAAAACTTGTGGCTGCCTGGACCTTCCCATTTGATCTGTATTTGTATATAGAAAATGTGTCCCTATCAATTATAAGTTTTCTTCCTTTATGCAGACTTTGATGAAATTTAAAACTTTTCATTTTTTTGAGACTTGAACAAATTTGTAAACTTTCCATTTTTCCTGCGAAAAATAAATTTAGTGAAAAATGATACTACTACGAATTGTGAACTCCTAAGTGGAGCATAGAGCCTCAACAATCAACTTAAATTTAACTTTGTTTGGCGCATTAAAATTGACGTCATTCCAAGTATAATTGGCCTTATGCATTTCTGCTTCGATTGTACACCTCCATGTCCTAGCTGGGGCCCCGGGAGGTCTAGAATCTTGTGGGTTCCAGCGGAGAGCTTGTCGGGCGATGTTGTTGTTTGCTGGTCTTACTGTGTGGCCGATCCAGTTCCATTTGCGGCGTTTGATATCATACGCTCGGTGCGTGACCATAAATCAAATCATTTGAAATTCTTTGGGGGCACCAAATTCACAGAATTCTTTTTAGACACCGGTTTACAAACACCTGAATCTGAGAATTTATGCTAGATGTTTCTTTCCAGGATTCGCACCCGTAAAAGAGCACAGACTTCACGTTACAGTTGAATATGCGAAGTTGTGTTTTGGTGGTAAGTGGATTAGATTTTCATATGTGCCCAATGGTGCAAAAGCAGATCTCGCTTTGCAAATGCGTGATTTGACGTCTTCGTCTGCACCGCTTCTGTTGGTAACTACGCTGCCCAGATACACAAAGGATTGAACGCTATCCAACTTTTCATTCTGTAGTGTAGTAATATTGGGATCCGTAGTCGCTTCATATCCGCTGCACATAATTTTCGTTTTCGAACTATTGATTTCCAATGCAACTTTACGTGAGAAGTTGTTGATTTTTTGAAAATTGAATTGGAGATCGGATCACTTATGGCATAATAACGGATTAAACGGGCTCCATTGTATGCCTTTGCGCCCCGAGAGTGAAGATATAAGTACCTCGTCTAAAGCCAACACGATGAGTAAAGGCGAAAGCACGCATCCTTGCCTAACTCCAGTTTTGTTCGGAAACGCGTCTGAAAGTAGACCAGAATAGTAAGTAAAGGACTCCACAGAAAAGGGCGTTTCAAGCTATTAAAATCAAGGAAGGCTGCATAGATTGAGCATTGAAAATCGTTGCATTACCCAAAGATGCTGCGAACTGTATTTATTGAGTCTATACAGGAACTCTTTTGTCGAAAACCAAATTGGTTTTCTCAGAGCGTGTCTTTCACAGCAAGGGAGATACGGTTCATAGTCAGCAACGTCAAAATTTTGCTCGTAACCGAAAGAAGTGTTAATTACAATCTGAGGCGTCACCTTACTTGGAAATCTTAATGTCAATCCCTTCGTTCCAGCTTCTCGGAAGTATTTCGGTTCTCCAAATCTCCTGTAAGATAGGAAACCAGATGTTCGCTGTTGTATAAGGATCACACTTTAAAAACTCAGTACGAACATTGACACCATGGAAGATTGGTGGCTCAGTCGGTGTCTCTGGAAGTTCTTCGAACTCTACTAGACCCAGCGGATTGTTAAGAGCTTCGCAAAAATACTCAGCCCAACGGCGTAGTTGCTCATCTTTATTTGTGAGAAGGCGACCGTCCTTCGCCCGCATTGGTTTTTCATTACGACGCCTTGGTCCCGATAGCTCTCTTGTAATGGAATATAGCTTTCTAGTGTCATGCATTCCGCTTTTTGAGCTAAGGTGTCAGTCCATTTTCGCTTATCTCGCCGAGCTGATATTTTAATTTGAAAATGATTCAAAATACTTTTAAATATGGTTTATAGGAGTATACGTCCCCGTACGTTTTGAGGAAGGCTATCGCATACGGATGAACCACGAGCTGTATGAGCTCTACGACGACATAGATGTTGTGCAGCGTATCACAATACAACGTCTGCGCTGGCTCGGCCATGTCGTACGTATGGATAATGATGCTCCAGCGAAAAAGGTATTCGAAGCGAAAGCCGACGAAGGAAGACGGAGGGGACGACCACGACTCCGATGGAGAGATCAAGTGGAGGAGAACCTATCCTCCCTTGGTATTTCTAATTGGAGAAGGCGCGCAAAGCAGAGGCGCCTGGCGAGAGCTGCTGAGGTCGGCCGTACCCCGAGAGCGGGTTGTAAGGGCCATACGATGATGACGATGATGATAGGAGTATAACATTTTTTTGATTTTTACTCTAGGTTCAAGTAAAAAGACGTAAATTAAAAAAAAAATTTTAAGGACACTCCAAAAAGCATTAAAAAAAAATTATTTAACCAAATTTAGAGCTTTTCTCTATTATTTATAATTTTTTTTTACGGTCATCATTTATATTACCAATTACTATAGCCGCTTTAAATAAGCAAACAAGTTTTTGTCGCTAGATGGCGCATGCAAATTTTTTCATAATCTTTTTTAAGAAAAGTTAGGATAAGTCCTAACCTAAACGTTATTAAAGTATTTTATATAACAAAATTCAAAAGCGTATAGTCGAGGTTTCTTTATTTTTCAATAAATAAATTAATGTTTTCCTTATAAAATATGCAAGTAATAATAAATATTTTGTACGCAGTATCGCTACCTTTATGGCAATTGCTTACATAATAATTTGTGGCATTTTTCCAATTAATATTTTTGTATTGAATTAATAAATGATATTATTTGCAGAGCTTAATTGGTACACTGCCCAATTAAAGCCATAACAAAAGCTCAATTTATGTTCAGTGCAAACAGTATTTAGCAGCTTTTGTATTTATTAATTACTATGCATTAAATATTTATTAAAAGAAAGTGAATTATAGGCTATAATTCAATAATATCATGTTCATTATATTTGTATATATATGCAGCTATAGAAACGTGTATAAATATTTTTATTTTACTATTTATTTTTTGTTTATAAGCAGCTTAATGTTGGATTCATGCGGACGCCGCAGGAGGACGCCACTGAGCAACGTTGTTTTTTCTGAAAAAGTATATCTGGTCTGACATATTAAAACTAAAAATATTTTTGATTAATTCATATAGGTAAAAGTTCGAGGATGCCATCCGGATCTCATTCTATATAAGAATTCTCGAGTTTGATATCAATTCAGTTGTTTTGGTGAGCAATCCAGGACCTTTTTCCCTCAGTCTTCAATCCATTTTCGCAACTCCTTAAATCCCAACTATTAGCTGGCTAACTGCCTCACGCTTTGAATCAGTTAAGGATTTCAGTTCCGAGTTGCTTTGACATACTCTAACAAAAGTAAACTAACGGAAAACAAAGCGTAATTTACAGTTTTGCATTTTTGCCGTTAGCCACGCCATTGTTTTACGACTTTCAATGGAGAAAAGTGCCTTATCAGACTTATGAAGCCATGAAAAGGGGTTCCCATGCCAAAAGGACTAAGGATATGAAAATGAAGGGCGGTTGCGTCCAGCCAACTATATGAAAGTCAAAGGGCTGCCCCAGTGACTTTTACGCTGGAGGAGCAGCCTGCATTTAAATTTTCCAGCTAAATTTGTAAGCAGCTGCAGAAGCTGAAGCTGAAGCAGCAGACAAAGTGAAAGTCTTCTTTGTGTCTGTTTGTATCTGTGTGAAGCAGTGAGTGCTGTATCTGTGTGAGTGTGTATTTGCGTGTGTGCGTGCGACTTTGCTGCGTATCATGATATGCAAATTTAGCAAACATCAAAGGCAAAAGCTTAAAAGACAATGATATGCCACCTCTTGGCCCCAACGCCGCCGCCATTGCTCTCTTGGTGTCTCTGACATTTTGGCGGCCCATTTAATTTCGACAGCTTTTGTAACAGCGGAGCACTGAAACAAAAAAAAAATAAACGTGTGAAAAGATAGTTTAAGGAGAACGAATTTTAAGTACTCTCAAGACAACATTGCGGGATTTTGCGAGTTTGAAAAAAGTGAAACTTGGAAAATGTTTTAGAGCTGAGCCGAAAATGAAAATAAATAAAAATGTTTGCATTTGTAGAAGTCGTCAATTAGATGTGAAAATTTGAAGCTAATTTTTTTTTAATAATTTTGAAAAAGTAAAACGCTTATAAATGGCCGTATGGAACATATTTTTGCAATTAAAAGATAAAAATAAAACTTCGAAGGCATTTTATTATTGTTATTTCCCATATTTCGCCAGTATATCCTTTTTCTCATATATTTTTTAGATTGATGAAATTATACACATCTGTTTGTAAAGAACTGAACTATTCGCTTAGAAAGTGTGAGCCTCCTCAGATTTTTTTTTAAATATAGGGGATCTAGACCAAAATTCGAAAAAATTAAAAAAAAAAAAACAATAAATGTGTAATTTAATTTAAAAAAGTTCTTAATTGAAACCGACCAAGTTTGAGCTTCTCAGATTTATTTTGGAATATAGCTTATCTAGCCCAAAATTGGAAAAAAAAACATTTTTAGTTTAATTTTTAAAAAGTTCTTAATTGAAATTGGACCATATTTCACACAGAGGTAAATATAATCTCCACATACATTGATAAAATGGTCAAAACCAAAATATATGGAATGGTTTCTAAAATTTATCATTTCTTTTGGCATTCTCTTTTAAATACCCGAAAACATTTTATGTAAAGCCCATACTTAAGTTTGTAAATTTTTTTCGTAAAAATTGATCATTTTTACAAGTTTTCAACTGCATCTTTGTATCTATTAAATGTATAATTTTTCACCTTTTGAAAAAATTGTTATTAAAGCGTACTTTTAGGCATCTAAGAAATTAAAAAATTGTTACATTTTTTTGGTTCATTTTTTAGAATTCGAATTTATACAGAAAATTCAATTATATAAAGAAATTTATAAAATTCTTTTCGATCAAATGTTGAGTAGACGTCGGAGGCAAACTTTAAGCCCAATGACTGAAATACCAATAAAATAGTTAGAACTACTTGAAAATACTTAAAATTAAAAAGTTTTTAAGCTCAATTTTTTTTCCGGACGTAATATTTATAAATAATAAAATAAAGTAAGATAACCTACATGTATCATGGTAAATGCATGTTTTTATTTTCTGTAAATTGAACTTCTACAATGCTAGGAGTTACAAACATTTTATTTTTAAGTCGAAAATCTCTTTTTAATTTTAAAATTAAAAAAAAAATGGTATAAAATTAACTTAAAATCGTTAAAAAATAATTCTTTTTTTTAAATATAATTTTTCTTTTTCTTTTATTTTATTTTATCGACCGTGGAAAAAAAATTCTCGTCAATATTTTTGGCTTGTCAACGAAAAATCTTAAAATTAAAAGCTCAATATTCAGTTATCGATAACTCAATGAACAATCGGAATTTTTGAATAATATTTGATGCTATTATTGTGGGCTAGTAGCTCTATCAAATAAGAAAAACTCGTCAAAATCGGAGTAATTGAGGTAAAACGTGAACCGCTGCACTTATTTTTGCCGATATTTCTTTTTCGAGCCCTAAAACCTCATCCAAATAAATCTGCTAATTTTTAACAATATTATGACTAATTTAAAATTAAGAATGAAGTCCCAAACAGTCCTGCTCATACATTATCTTCAACGTAAAAATAGATTTTTGTCTAGAGTTTAGACGCATATTACTAACTTCTAAGTTTTCTTATTTAAATCGATACAATTCTGAAGAGAAAAATATTCATATTCCTAAATCAAAGGTACTTGAGCCTTTAACTAGGGGAATATTCTATAAGATAATGTGGACTAAGCTTCTTAACTCACTTAGGTCAAGAATAAGCCCATTGTGAAACCGATAAGGGGAGTAGTGATAAGGATATAGTATAATAATTCCCTGACTGACCCCTAGGATGGGCAAGGCGATCTCTATTAATAACTGTTCGAGCAGAACAGGGACCTGCAGTTTATAGCCGAATTCCAAAGGCGGTGTCTTTAATTAATACAGACTTTCCTTGGCAAATAGCATCTTTAGGATACAGTAGAGGTAGAAAAATTAGGGGAATAGGAAAAATGGAAAGTGCAGGACCAAGCTTAACGATGGATTCGAACCAAAAACCTCTGGGATCGATAGTCTAGGGCACTGGCTGGCTATCGAGGATGCTATGAGACAAATCGATACAAATTTTTAGTAGAAAAGAATTTTTCTTTAATTAAACCATATTATTGAGTCTCTTTGAACCTCTGACTAGCTGTATTGGGATAACCCATATAATTTTTAAAATCAATAAAAATCTTCAAATCAAAATTTATATTTTCTTTAAAATGTATATTACCAAATAATGATTAAATATTTTTGAAGTGGAAAAATACTTTTTCTCTTTAAACCGCTGACTAGCTGCCGATACATCAATACCGATGGGATATGTATAAAATCTATAAAAATTTTAAAATCGGTAAAAATTTGGAGACCAAAATTTAGTTTTTCTGGTAAATATTTATTACCTTAATGAAGAACTGAGAGCCACAAGCTTCCTCACAAATGCTACATACTTTCTTTTCTCTTTAAGAGTACCTCACAAAAAAAAAAAATTATTTTCAAGTTTCGTTTTAATGTGTTTTTTTTTCCCACAGCGCTGACGCTTTTTATTTGTCGTCATCTGATATTTCTGCAGTCTACAGTTCAGCGTTCCACTGAACTACCTTCTACCATACCCCGTCCCTTTACCACCCCTCTCGTTTTTTGTTTGCCTTAATTAAAAGTAAAGTAGGTGCGAGCGCCCTGAACAAAGCAAAGCCAAGCAGCTGGAGAGCCGGAGCAAGAAGAAGCTCTCTGCGACCGCGTTGCAAATGAAGTTGTCAACTTTGCCGCCTCAGCCTCGGACTCTCAGTTTTAGTCTCAGTGTCTCAATTCCAGTTGCCCACCTCCCTGTTACCTCCTCGTACTCCTCTCTCCAGTCTTTCGCACTTTTGTCTCAATTTCAACTATTGCCGCAGCTGAGAGCGAGGGCATTTTTGCAATTAATAAAGTTTTTAGCCTCAATTTTGTGTATAATTGTTGCTGTTGTTCTGTTTGTGTTGTTGCAATTAGTTTTGTGCTGCTTTGATGCCTTTTAGGCACTAGAAAACACTGAACGCAACAACATTGCCCAACACTGAAAAACACTCGCAAAAACTATAAAATGATGAAATGGATGTACCCTGGGAAGGAATTTTATGCCTGACACTCGAGCTCTTTTATGTTTCTTGTTTTTTTTTCGAGTTCTGCAATTTCAATTGCAATTATGCTGTGTGTAATTAACGTGAAAATTGGTCAAGAAAAAGGGTTGGAAAGCGGTGGAAAAATGTAATGGAAATGGGGTGAAGATGATAAAAGTGAAGTTGGCAGAAAGAAAGTGAAGCAAAAGAAAGATGTTCGAGGTTGATGGTTGGGGTTAAATTGAGAGAAGTGACAGATGTACTTGTTAAATGAGATGAGATGTCATTGATGTACTGGAAGGATATGTCAGTTTCGGAATTAATAGAGAATGAGATTTGAGATTTCATATAGTTGGAAAACTTGGCCACTGGATATTTGACATGAATTAATCTTGGGAACAATATTCCAAGCTTATTTCATAAGATTTTAATAAAATAAACTATGTTTTCTAATGAAGCATAAAAAGAAGAAACTGGCGTATCAGGGAAAAATCTAGATAAGCTATGGCAGAGTTAATTCAACCAAAAAGAGAAAAATATAGGGTGCTATATGGACGTGAGCAAGACTATTCTACTTGAAAGAACTTGATTGAAAATTATAAGAAAAATTATTAATAAGCAGATGCGATCCAGGATTTCATCTTGGCGGTCTCTTCAATTCGAAGTTTACATATATCAGAGCTCACAAAAGATTTTTAACCATCCTTCGAACTTATGGATGGGTCCAGGTCCGAGAAACCTCTCGTCACTGCCAAACGTACATTTTAAAATCTATTAAATAATTTCATTTTTATTGTTGACGTGTTGGAAATATGGAGGACTATTTTTTCTTTATTTTTTTTTTAAATTAATTGCAAAATATGTGTCACTAAACACGAAAAGCTTTGCATGGAACCAGTTTTAAGTAACTGCAATAAATAGTTGGGTATATCTTTTATTAAAATATTTGTAATTTATTTCTAATAGAAAGAAAATCATCTCAAAACAAGAAACAGCTAAAATAAAAACAAATTACACTATGCAACAGTTTTTTGATCCCGGCTTCAAAGTAGTTGATCCCTTATAAAATTTCACGCTGAATTCAAATCTGCTTAGAAAAATGTTGAAAGTAGAACGGTTTTTGAGATATCGCCAAATTTGCATTTTTCATGTTTTGAAAAAAGGTTAGTCTATTAAAATACAATTTTCTCTGGTTTTAGTGCACCGATTTTTGTAAACTGGCACGAAAATTAAAGATAACAAAATTATTTCTTAAAAAAATTACATTTGTTTAAAATCCAATCATAAATGACGAAGTAATGGCACTTCAAAGTGGAATTTTTGTAAAAATTTTGATGATTTTTCAATTTTTTGCTGACTTTTACTAAGTTTTTTTCGATCTTTCGATAAAAATTGCTCCGGTTTTAGATATTGATATGATGGCGTAATCTTTTACGAACATTTTTTGCCCTGGTTCATCAACATTGAGTAAAAAATACTTCCGCATTTGGAGTATTTGGTGAAATAACTCAAATTTTATTTTTTATGACTCTGAAAGCACATGAATTCTATTGCTCTCACAAGGTCAACAATTTTGCATTGGTCGCAAAATGTCCTCCTCTGACATTGATATATAACTAATATATCGAGTTTTCGCTAGTTTTTTCAGTTTAAGAATCACATCTTACCAAGCCAAATAAGGATAAACATTGAGCATTAGGAGTTTTTATTGCAGTTGTTGTCCAGGAAAAAATCCAAATGGGAATGTAAAAAGTGAAATTTTAATAGGATCAACTATTTTGAAGCCGGATCAGAAAAATTTTGAAATTTTGTGATATAGTGTTATCTAAAAATCTTTTTTATTGAATTCCTTTTTTTAAAAGCCACTATTTATTTCAACTTAATCTTAATTCTAAAACTTTTCCAATGAGACATAAATTTTTGGGGTCAATTTTTAGTACAAGATACTTTCCAACAATTTTCTTCAAAGTTGTTTTTGAGTATTAAAGCTGTCTCTAAAAACCCAAAAACTAACCACCAATTTCGCCTTAAATTTGTTTAGGCAGAGTGTAATATTTTAGAAAACACTTTTTTTGGAATTTTTTTTGGTGGCCAAAGGCGGACACTTGACCAAAACTGCAATGCAATGATGTCAACCACAAAACTGATGCTCGTTAAAAAGTGCACGGAAAAGCTGGGAAAAATGGGCAACAAAAACATTTGCCACATGGTGCACAATTTCCAGGCATCAACAGCAGTAGTAACAATAACAACAACAATAATGGTAACAGTAACAACAATAGCAACAACAACAACTGGCTGAAACAGCGACCACATCTGACCTGTCTGAGGTCTGACGGTGTTGGCCAACATTTTGTGGTGTTCGGGTTGTTTTAACAAATGCCGGAGCGTCTATAATTTTTAACATTTTGTACAATTTTTTGGGTTCTTGTGTATTTAAATTTTTGCTTTTATTTTTGTTATTCTTTTTTTGGCAGCTGCAATGTTTGTGAGTGTGTTGGTGTGTTTGTATCTGTGTGTGGTTGGCCATGTTGCTGTTTTTACGCTTCGCTGTGTTTTGTGTGCAAATAAAATGCAAGGGCCCGCCATTTGCCAACCTCTCACTCTCGCTCCGCTCTCTCTGCCTTGAGCGCTCTCCTCAACTCTCTCTCTCTCTTCACTGCAGTTGCTACTACATTCCACGCTCTCTCCCTGGGTACAGCCTTTCACCCCACCCCCCGCCACAGGCCCCAACGAGCAACCGCAAATTGAGTGTTAATAAAGTCATGTTAATAACTTACGAAACAAGCGCCCAAGCAACAGCAAATAAAAGCGAAGCAATGAAAGCCAAACAAAACAAAAAGTAAAATCAAAAACCGAAAAAGCAAAAAAGAACTTGAAAGAAAACGAGCAAGAAATAGCAAGTTTGGAAAACCGCAGTTTAAATACTCTTGCAGTGGGCCAATAAAATGAATAAGTTTTTGAGGTATAATTGAACAAAAAAGGATTTTACTTTTTAAGGCTATTTATTTGTAAGCCGTTGAAAGGATATTCAGTAAATTTAATAGCATTAGGATTGGGCTACGCTTTAATTAGTTCCTTAGTATGAAGAGTGTATGAGAAAGGCTTAGTAAATATATTTTAAATCTTCTAAGACATCTAGTATCTATATGGTTGATAACTGATTTGAGGAGAAAATACTTTTGAGATTGTTGGTAAGTTAGTTATTTAAAAAAATTTTATGAAACTCCTTGTGAATTGTAAAGTGCTATAAAAATTGTTGTGCTAAAAAAAATATTTCACAAATTCTTTTATAGCAGAGATCTATTTTGACTTCAGAAATTCGATTGGTTTATTTTTTTACAAATAAAATTATCATCTTAATCCAAACTTACCCACTTATTATTATTTCAATTAAAAATCCTTTTTTTTTATATAAACAAAAAATAAAAAATTCTATTAATAACGAACAAAAAATTGAAAATAACTTAAAAATGTTTAATTTTGTGTGATAGTCCGTTTAATATAGTTTATATTATAATAAGATATATTATGGCTTTTGACCGTCTTAATATTTAATACTACGGCATTTTTAATTTTAAAATTAAGCAAAAACGGCTGGTATTTGAAAAAACTCTATTTTTAATTTTAAAATTAGGCAAAGAATTTTTTTAACATTATAATTATTTTATTTTTTTTTTAATAAATTGAACAAAACTTCTTTTTATTTTAAGGTTAGGCAAATAATTTTTTTAAAAATATTTATATTTAATTTTTTTAAATTGAATAAAACTCTCTTTTTTATTTAAAAATTAAGCAAATAATTTTTTTTAATTATTTTTATTTTATTTTTTTTTAAATTAAACAAGAGTCTTTTTTTCATTTTAAAATTAGGCAAACAATATTTTTAAAATTATTTTAAATTTTTAATATAAATTGAATAAAAGTCTTTTTTCCTTTTAAAATTAGGCAAACAATTTGTTTTTTAAATAGTTTTTATTTAAAATTATGTTTTTATAAATTAAACAAAACTCTTTTTCATTTAAATTAGACAAATATTTTTCAGAATTTTTTAATTTAAAAAGTTAATTTAAAAATTTATTTTTTAATTTAGGCAACATTTCTTTTTAAATTATTTTTATTTGAAAAATTGTGTTATTTATAAATTGAACAAAAGTCTATTTTTCATTTTAATCAGACAAATATTTTTCAGAATTTTTTTGATTTAAAAAGTTTATTTAAATTTTTTTTTCTTAATTCGAAATTTATCTTGCTTTAAAATAAAATGTTTTCATTTTTTTATTGGTTCTCACGACATAATAAAAATATTTGCCTAGCTATTCGTATTTAAAAAAAAAATTTTTTAACTTTCAAAATTTTTTAACAATTTTTTAATTTAAATTAGGATTTATTTTTCAAACTATAAGTCTTAGAATATTTATTAAAAAATTTAGCAACAAATGCACCTCTCTTTTGGAAGATCTAAGGCTCGACGTGTTACCAAAGATTTCTTCTTCAACGAAGCATATAAAATTAAATGTGTTTTTTTTAATAAAAAGGTTTCAGTTGACTCCACATACCTAGTTAAAATTTTCAAAATAGATTTTTTTTCCATATTTCGATAGGTTATACCTTCCAAAATAACATACTAAAATTTTAAATCGATATCTTAAATAGTTTTTGAGTTACAGCCATTTAAAAGAGTAGCCGCTCGGCAGTTAGATAGTTGCATTGGCTACGGGATATACCTCAAAATTTTAAATAGATGGATTCACTAGTTTTTTTTTTTTTCCCAAAAATGGCCTTTTTTTGGTTGTCACACAAGTGTGCCCCTTAATATGTTTCAAAAATTTATTTTTATTTTTTTTTTAGAAATATCAAATAGTGTTTTTTCGATCCTACTAAGTTACATTAGGTTACCTTAACTGTCTTCTATACTGAGAGCAGGGTATTCTAGGCCTATCCGAGCGCCCTGTATTTACGACCACAAAATTGTTATCCAGTTCAAATGCGCGTTTTACACTCTCCATGTTTTCACGTTAATATTAAAACTGTTGTAAAAAATGTTGTTAGAAACCTAAACGAGGTCAGACGAGTTCAGCCAAAATAAGTTTCCCATTCAAAAAAAGAGAACCTTTTTGGCCAGTGTTTATTACCAATGAATATACCCTCTAAAAAGGTATAAAAAACAAGGAACAAAAACCAAACAGTTGGCAACTTTGGCCCAGAGTTCGTCAGCTTGAACTAAATGGTGCAACTAAAAGTGGAACGGATGCTGCTTTATATGGTTGTGAGTGTGTTGCATACACACACAAACAACACACACACATACGCACACTTTGATGCTTCTTGGGAAAAATTAGCAAGGAAGATGCCAAAGCTTTTGGACTGGCCTAAAATTCATTTTCTACGGCGCCCGCACGCATATGTGCAACGTCGACTGCCATGAACCAAAAGGAGTTGCAAGTAGCAAGTTGCAATGCCAGCATATGGGCTTAGCAACAAAATGGAGTACAGCAAGGCCGCAAACAAAGTTTATGTGTGTCAAACATTGCGAAGTTTGGAGAAATGAGAGCTCTAAAAGTAAAAGCTCTTAAAGTAGTTGTGGTACTAGAAGGAAGTAATAACGAAAGTTTTTATATTTTCTTATAAAACTTAAATTCGATAAAAAAATTCTAAACCAATTAACCCTGATTACAAATTGCACTTACGTCTCACAATTTTAGAAGATATCCTAATATAGAATCATTGTGAAGAAATTGTGATCTAAAGTAAAATTCATATTACCCACGATCTAAAGATTTTTGAAAGTTTGAGTTTTATGCCGAATATGTTTGTTTTGGGAGCGTTGGAGACTCTATATACTCTACTTTCTAGGCCTAAAAATACTGAATATCATATAAAGATAAAAAGTCTTTATTTTTTATACCCTGTACCGTATGGTCCAAGGGTATATTAAGTTTGTGCAAGCCGAAAATGTATGTAACATATAGAAGGAGACGTCGGAGACATCCCAAAGTTACCTAAAATATGATCAGGGTGAATAGAGAAGTCGATATACCCATGTCCGTCTGTCCGTCTGTCCGTCTGTCCGTCCGTCCGTCTGTCGGTCCGTCCGTCCGTCCGTCCGTCCGTCCGTGTGAACGCCTAGATCTCAGAGATGGTAAGAGCTAGAGTTACCAAACTTTCACATTAGATCCCATATTATTCCATAGGAGGCAAGTTTATTTTATTTTTTTGATATCGGGGTTAAATTATATAGCTCCCATAGGTGTTTGAGACGACCTCTACAAAAAAAGCGTTTTAGATGAATAATTCGTTTGTTTATAAAGATATCGTAACCAAATTTGGTGTTCGAAAGTTTTTATAGTTCCCAATCACTGTACCAAATTTGATCGAAATCGGTTGACTATATCATATAGCTCCCATAGGACCGATCGGCCAAAATAACTTTTTTAAAGAAAAATTCGCTATATTTCGTTTTTTAATTAAGATATCGTAACCAGATTTGGTGTTTGGAAATTTTGTAGACCACTTAAGCAATGTGCCAAATTTGAACAAAATCGGTTGACTATATCATATAGCTCCCATAGGTCCGATCTTCCAAAAAATCGATTTTTTAACAAAATTTGTTGTGTTTCGTTTGTTTGTTAAGATATTGGGACCAAATTTGACATTCGTGAGTATTTTATAGTTCCTAAGCACTGTACTAAATTTAATCCAAATCGTTTGACTAGATCATATAGCTCCCATAGGACCAATCGGTCCAAAAACACGTTTTTATACAAAATTCGATGTGTTTTGTTTGTTTGTAAAGATATTTAAAATAAATTTGGCATTCATATCTTTTTAAGGTATTTAGGCACTGTGTCAAATTTTATTGAAATCGGTTGATATCATATAGCTCCCATAGGAACGATCAGTCAAAAAATAAATGTTTGCTTAAAAATTCTTCTGTTTTTGGTTTTTTGTGCAGAAATCAGACTTTATTACAAGCTAGTGGTACAGGGTATCCTAAAGTCGTCCGCGCCCGACTTTACGTCCGCCATTTTTTTTACTGTATTTGTCACAATTTTTGGTGTTTATTTTTACGATTACTGACGCGACTAGCAGATTTCCAAAGATTTTCATCTTATGATCATCGCCATGAAATTTATTTTCAGAGAAAGAGAATATTCACTGGCAGAAACATTCTGTTCTGAATAATTTTTAATATTCAATTAAGATTAATTTAGATCAAGTTTCTAAGTATCATTTGAATCATGGTAATATTATGAAAATCATGGTATGTTTCAGATCTTGCTTTTCACTCAGCTTTGGGTTTTTTAATTCCAAAAAATCGGTATACCATTACATTAAAAATTTATAATTTTCGTACCATTAAACCTCTATTGGAATCTGTAGATTTCAAAAATACTATCCTCTTCGAATCAAAATCCTATGTCAGCAAATTTTTTTCTTCAGACACTTGAATAAATCACAGGAAATATCATTAATTAATTTTTTTTATTTTAACAAATTAAATCTAGTATTTAGTACTAAACTTTATATAAATTTAAGGAGCACCAGCTACTAGGGCCTTCGACTCATATATCATCAAACAAATATAATTCCCACCAATTTCGCTTGCAATCTCCTTCCTTCCTTAGCCCAGCACCTTCTCAAAAATATTACAATTCTCCGTTTCGCATAAACCTGGTCACATTTTTGGTAGCGACTGCTGCGGTTTCTGCCCGTTTGGCTCACTCGATTTCTAACACCAAACTTCCGGCGAAAAAATTCGTTTGGCGTTGAGCCAAAGCCACAACCAAAGTTGTGACTGACGATTGCCTGGCTGAAACTGGGCGGAAGAGGGCGTGGCAGCCCACTCATTGCAGCTGCAGCTGTTGTTTTTGGGAAGCAGTTCTTCTGGATGTTGTTGTTGTTGTTGCTGTTGTCATCGTTATAGTCTCAGAAAAATGCAACCAACCAGCCGAGGAGGCGCACCAGCAGAGTGCACAAAAACTTTGCCTCAAAATTTCATTGCAATTCATTCGGCAATGTCGGCCGTTTGGTTGCCTTGTTCTCTGCCTCCCAACCTCCCAACTTTCCAACACTGGCAGCCGGCATAGCTCTTCCGCTTTGCCAGCGTTGCCAGAGTGACAAAAAAAAGGAGTGAACAAAAACAACAAAAAATACGAGAAGCACAAAATGCTTTCTTCTCGATGCGCCGCCGCCTCTCAACTTGGGTCTTCAAACAATGCGCCAGCCAACAAAACAGCAAACAATTTTAAGCATTCAAATGTGGCTCGGTCTCGGTCTCAGCTCGTCCTTTTTTTTTCTCTGCTTCTATTTCTTCTATTTTTTTTTTTTTTTTGTGTAAATGTGTGAAAGTTACAGTATTCCTAGTTGTTGTTGTTGTTGTTGTAGCTGCAATTTGAGTGCGAAAAAGTTTGCATTCTAAAGCAGTAAAAGGCATTTATTCCAGCGTGAATCCGTTTGCCAGTCAGTCTTTCAGTCAGGGAGTCAGTTCGGGAGCCAGCTACGAAAAACAAAATGCCTGGCTAGCTACTTTGTCAGGTCCTGTAAGTGCAGTCAATTGCCTATGTGGGTCAGCCTGGTATTTGTCTTTAATGAGCATAAATTATGCGTTACTCGTCGCCTTAAAGCTACAGTCATTGAAGGCAGTCTTAGAAGCGGCTGGAGCAGCCACAAGGAGCAGCTAGGAGCAGCCGAGAAACAGCAGCTAGGAGCAGCTCCTGGTGTCAACTTTCGCTTGTCGTAGCAAGTCATGAAATTTATGGCGACTGCTGCATGTATTTTAAATTCTAATAAAATGTTGCAAAGTTTTGTTAACCAAAAAAAGAAATAAATGGGTCATGGCATATGCCGAATATGAAATACTCTACTTGTTTTTGGAAATATTAAGTGATTTTGTGATTAAATGAAATGGCTTGCAGAATTTGGAGTTAAATTAGAACAATTGTTAGGCATTTAAATTTTTACTATAATAATATTTGCATAGAAGTCAAACTTTTCTAAAGGTCATACTCAAGGGAACAGAATATTTGTTCGTCATATTTAAAATTTCATATAAGTACTGAGGAGCCTGTATGCTTTGAAAATTCGGTGAATATAAAAATATTTGTATAAAGTTTGAAATTCCATATAGGAAACAGAATATTTTTCATAAATTTCATTTGTCTAAAATTTCGTATACAAAGGAGCTCCCAAAAGCAGCGTATTTGAAAAAAATAATTCTTTTGCGAAAAATTGCATTATAGTTCTTCAAAGGGAATTTCGATTATATTTCAATTATAAATAAGCTTATTCGAAAAGTGGTTCAAATTTGTTCTATTCTATTCTTGACTATAAATCAAATTCTAAGTTCTGTTTATTTTTAGTTTTATGGCAAAAAATCGAAGTTCTGACTCATTTTTGAATACGGAACTATGAACAGATTCCAAGAAAACAATAAATACATTTTACTCTCTTCAAATGAGTCGGCAAAAAAAAAAGATATCGATGAAAGTAATAATAATAAACGCAATTTAGCAAAAAAAAAAGTATATGTTTAATATGTAGGCATATCCTCATAGTTCCTCTACGGCATAGTAATAGAAAATTAATCGAAATCGACTTAAAAGGCTACCTATTTTTGCCGATTTATTTCGTCAATCAATTTGGTATGTTCAGTCTGAAAAAATGGCGAAAGGAATTCATAATGGAAAAGATTTCCTAGGTAAATTAAAAAAATACATCAAAATATGTTTTAAAAATTAAAAATTGTAGTGTGCTTCTGATATAGGTAAAAATTTGGGATTAGAAAAAATCAAATAAGAATACATGATATAAGATATTTGGTGTGGAATAATTTTTATCGGTAACTAAATTCGTGATCACTTTAACTACGAAAAATTTTATCGTCTCGAATGTACAATAATATCCATAACTCTAAATGAAACGAATTAAGGCGAAAATAACCGAAATCACGATGACTGCAAATCGGACATAATTTTTTGTCTTCAAATGGCCATAACTTCCGAATTAAACGACTTAACGCAAAAATAAGCCAAATTTGTTATCATTTAAACTCTGAAAAATTTAAGCGTTCCATATTTAAAGAGCCATAATTTCCAAATTAGACGACTAATGCTAAAATAAGTGAAATTCGGGATCACCTCTGAGAAATTTTATCGTTTCACCTTTCATTGAAAAGAACACATAAATTATACGAATTAAAGCAAAAATAATCAAAATCACGATAATTTTCCACTTTTTTTTTTTTGATATTTATTTTGAGCTAGTTTTGTATATAAGATTAACACTTAATTTATTTTAAGAGTGGAAATAGCAAAGGTAATAGATAATATGACCATATATTGAACATTTTTTTCTTAAATTAATTTGAACGTCCCATAATTTGTTGACAAAATATGTTAAAGTTAGTATCAAAAAAAAAAAAATAAATACAATATATTGATTTGTCAATACTGGATTATAACTTTTCCTACTTGTCGGTTGATTGCGAATAAATAAATAAAAAAAAAACAAAGATGTTGATTGCCATAAATCGGCTTCCTTATGGTTAAATTTCTACTACTAAGAGGCTATTGCTTTTGTGAATGATTCTTTGAAAATTATTTGGTACTTTTTAATAAATTTTTAATTCATATTAATTTTTTTTTTTTTTTTTATTTTTTTATTTATTAAGTGTAGAACCTGTACAATAAAATTTAAGTACTTTAACAACACAAGAAAGAAAATATATATGGAGCCGAACCTCAAACACAGTGTGAGGAATTAATTGTAGGTAGCCTTACTGGCTTACAATTGTTTTGGCAAAACCTTGCCGTCTAAGTCGCCTTAGAGGCCTTGCAGGGAGTAGACCTCTTGCGAGCTGGCTTCGGTGTCTCAGCAACCTCTCGGTGTATCTGCTTGTGTGCCTGCCAATCTGCTCTTCAATTGAAAGCACTTTGAGGTCCTTATGGAGTGTGGAACCGCGTACGTACCAGGGACAGTTGGTAATTTGACGTAGTACTCGATTCTGCAGTACCTGTACACGTTTGTAATTGGACTTGGCAGCAATTCCCCAGATCTGTACGCCATAGAGCCATATCGGCAGAATACAGTGCACGCAGACAGCTCTTTTGCATCTCAGCGGCAAGGTGCTCCTCTTGTTGTTGAGCCATCGCAGTTGTTGCAGTCTGTGGCGACATTTTTTCACCGCAGCTATGAGGTGCGGTCCGAAGGTAAGGCGCTTATCCAGAGTGATGCCAAGGTATTTCGCCTGCGCTGGTTGCTCCAGAGCTACTCCTTCCAGCTGGATTGGGGGGGTGTTCGTTCTCAGCGTTTTTAGGGTGAAACATGGATTTAAAATTTTAAGCGGGTTAATTTTTAGATTCCACCGTTTGCACCAAGCTGCGAGATTATCAAGATACCCCTGTAGTCCAGCACTTGCTTCTAGGTGACTTTTGGAGTTGTAGATGACTGCTATATCGTCAGCATATGTCGCAATAATGGCCTTAGAGGCGCATCCATATGTTGTGAAAATTAAATTTATACCGCACGAGGCGTGGGGTATAACAACGAATCCCAATATTTTATTCCATATTTTTTATTTTTTGAAATATTGTTTTTATTCAAAACTAAAGAAATTTTTGCATGGAAGTTTCCTGGACTGCGCATTGCATACTTTAAACACCTTCCTTGCACTGTTTCATAAGTTTAAACAAATTTTATATACCCTTTCGATCTATGATTGCAGTGTATAAAAATGTTAAAGAATCGGCAAAAGTAAAAGGGGGAAGTACAACTTTTGCTTGCCTTTTGAAAGTTACTTTTACCACACACACACACATACACACCAACGCGCTTGGAAAAAGCAAGGACAGAGAGAGCGGCTGAGAAAGAGAGAGAGAGTGAGTAAGAGATTTGCACCTTGTGGCAGAGCCTGGAAATGTGTTTGCAATATGAAGAAGTTGTGCGGCTCTTGGCAGTTCCTGTCTGCCTTTGCCTCTTCCCCTCTGCCATAGCAGCCAGCTTTTGTTTGCTATAAAAGTTTACAAATTTTTCAACAACAACACGAAGAATGGTAACAACATTCACTCGTAAATTATAATCAAAAAGGTGCCAGAAATGTGTAGACTTAGTCAGTTGCTTGCAGCAAAAGAGAGCAACAAAATGTGGCAAGACGAAAAAAATGAACATATGGGTATGAACAGACATACATACATAAGCACACATACCAAGTTATGCATTTTAAAGTCTGGAAGTTGTGTAAAATGTAGTTGACAAAAAAAATTGGTACAAACTTAAATTTTTTCAAATTTTTTTTCAACTCATTCTCTTATTTTCCAACCAAAAAATCATATTTTAAGAAATTTTTGTTCCGCAAATTTTTTTATATCAAGCGCTTTGTCATCTTTGTGATATTAATTTTAAGCTCTGCATTAAAGATCTGCCCAAAATTGTCAAAAACCTGCTAAAGATACTACCATTTAAAAGCGCTATAAATAAATACAAAATGATTTGTTTTATAAAAGATTTGCTTAAAACAATTCATTTGCAATATAAATACATTCCAGTTACATTCCAAAAATTTATGAAAACAACACAGAAACTTGAATTAATTGGGTCAGTATAGGAGAATAAATTGCTTTCGAATATAAAACATTGCCTAGCCACAGGCATTGGAATTGATTTTCCTATATATAATATATATACCTATATAGAACATTAAATAATATTAAATAAAATGTGCAATTTATAAATGCACTTAAACTGTTCGCATTTTGATAATTATAATGGAGTTTATGGCCAAAAAATAAATTGTGTTTTTATTTCAGTCACCAAAAATCGCTGTTTAGCTCTGTTTTGAATTTATTTTTTTGGTAATTATTTAATTATACGAATTTTTAAAACTTTAAGCATAATACGCAAAAACTAAATTAATTAGTGCTAAATTGATGTAAACTTTTTGGCTAGTGGGAAAGAATAATATTGCGTATACGCAATATAAATAAATGAAATTATTTTATTTAAAATGTGTGATTAGTCAAATATAAGCTTTGTTGAGTAAAGTGAGTTGGGTTTATTTTAACCTGAATTAAGTGAAATTGAAAGAAAAATTGGAGAAGCGCTACTTCGAGCTACTTTCTCTATAATTTTGCACCCGAAACTATGAGGCTTTTGTGGATGTGCTTTTTTTTCAATATATATTATACAATTCCTTCTTTTTTTGTTTTAAATAAATAAATAAATAATATAGCTAATGACTTTAGTGTAACTTCAATATATATTCCACAACTTTTATCGCCTTCTGCACTACACTAACTTCAAATCAGCAAAAATTTTCTTGAAATTTCATTTCATTTCGTGTCGTTTCGCTTGCCAACAATTCAATTTATATGTTGTCTTTGTGCTCGGGCTTTTAGATGGTTGCCCTCACACAGATACGCACACACACAGATACACACAAACACACGCACACACAGTGTTCACATATACAGCAATTTGTGTTACTGCAAATTTAATGCTGAAACGTGCAGAGTAACGCCAGGTAGATATAGAACTAAAATGAATGTAGCAGTAAGGTATGTCTGTGTGTGTGTGCGTATCTGTGTGTGGTAGCGTGCGTGTGTTAGCTTGGTTTTTGGTTTCACACATACTTATACATGCATGCAGCAGGGAAGCTAAAAACTGTGTTGAGTGCATGGCCAAAGTGCAGAACCCATCAAGCCATCCAGGGCTGGGCGAGAAAAGTTAACTTTTGCCACGACAAAGTGACATATTAGCGTAGTCAACTTTACAAAGAGCAAACACCAATACACACACACACACAATACACACACAGGCATACAGGTGAAAAACTTAAACAGCTTGGCAGCACTCAACTAACTGACAGTCTCTTTGTCTGTCTGTCTGGCTGGTTGGCTTTTTGCTCTCAGCACACACTTAAGGGTTAATTTTGTTAGATATTTTCAAAACTTGCAAATTGTAGGCATGTGACGTCGTTAGAAGTGTACTTTACTTTACTTTACTTTGTAACTTTTACAACACTACCACGCCCCTTTCGCACCCTCAGTCATTAAAAGCAGCCAACACACAGAAATTCTCCTACTAATGTGCCAAACTAATAACAATTTAACGCTATGTCTTTTACAGGCTCAAAAAAAGGACAAAAAAAAAAACGAAAACTCACCAAAACTGACGGAATCAAAAACCAATTAGACTACAACTTGTTAAGGCCTTGACATGAACTGGCCAAAACTTTCGCCATATAATTGGCACGCCTACTCCTGACAAGTCCACACAGCTTTTTGTGGCTTTGTAATTTTCCAACACTGACACACAGACAGTGAATGAAATTTCGCTTTTATTGAATGTAGCAGAAGCAGTGAAAGTCCTGCGAGGAGGGGGTGAGTTGGAGGCGACAGCATTTTATGCAAATTTCATAATTGCAAAAACATTTTTGCTACCGAGTAATTATGGACTTGAGAGTTAACCCACAACAAGCCGTAATTTGGAGTCGTCTTTTTGTCATTCCGCCTTCTAAAATGTCCTTTTTTTTCTTGGTGGGTGATTTTAGGCAGTTAACAAGTTGCACAGTGGGCGGTGTAGGCAAACCAACTGAGAAAAGTTTAGGTTTTTAGAGTAATTCTGAATAAAATCTTGGTGTCTTGAAATTGCTTTAAGTTATCGATAAATAATTGCTTCATAACGTCACTAAGGAACTATTGCAGTTACGCGGCTATAAGTTGTACAGTGGGCAGCGTAAAGAAAACATCAGCCAAAAATTCGTTGAGTTACAGTTTAGAGTGCTACATCTAAGGCTGCAATAAATAGAAGTGGTTTACTTTGCTTTTGGTAATGAAAGTCACACTCAGGATTCCTTCAGGCGTCACTTTGGTATACCCTGCTCCTAAGTCTGATGGTCTTTTGTTCAAATACTTTGGTACTAGAGTGCTGCCCATAAAAACTCCCTTACGATTGAATCGAGTGCTTCTTCAAAGTCTATAAAGACTATATTTATTGTTGAATATCTTCATAAGCAAACAGAAAGGAAACGAATTTTGCACCAAAAACGTTTTTTGACCGATATACAGATACTTTTCAATTTTCCCCAGAAATTCGTTATTTTTTCTCGAAAAAGAAACGAAAAATTTCAGAATATGCATAAAACTCCATGGTAAAGTTGCTCAGAATCATCCATACAAATTGACCCGCTTTGTACTTAAATATTATATACGCAAGTTATATCAAAATCGGCTATTTACGAATTTAACGATTTCCTTATTTTTCTTAAATAAAAACATGCTTCTGACAAATTTATTACTTTTTTAACACATATCATTTTTTAAATTTAATTATTAAAGCAAAACATTTTATATGGTTCGTTTTTTAATATACTCAATTTGTTTTTTCCAAAAATTATATACTTTAAAATGAAGAAATCTAATTTGCATCATCAGTTACTTTTGTTTCTTTATAAGACTCTAAATTTTATTGTTGACAGCATACGCTCCTGAAGAAACAAAATTTTGACCGACAGAAATGTTTTCTGGCCCACTGTGCACTGGTGATAGTCGCTGGAGACGCGTTTTATCACTAAACAACTAAAAGACCATCACCTTTGGATATGTTCTAATATTTTATAAATATTTAAAAAAAAAATTGCATATTGTATATATTTTTTATATTTAAAATTTAGTATAAATATATTTTGCATATTTTAGTCAAGCCTAAATTTATGACAGGCAAACTTGTTTCTTTAATTACCATTGCTACTAACGCCCCCAGCCCCACCCAGACGTTAATTCATCAGCTTACTCAATTTCGGAATATAATCCATATAATAATCCAAAAATAAATATAATTGGAATATTCGTTGTTTTAGTTTGCTAAGTCCATTCAATCGCAATGCGGTAAAAAGCATAATTAAAAATGAATAAAAATAATTAGCATATAAATGTCATAGCAATTATTTGATTTGTCATTGCAATCGACCTCGTCCTTCGTCCTGCCAATATACATTGTAAGTGCAAATTATGCGCAATTTATTAAATATCTATAAAGCATTTTTAATAAACCAAATTAAAAAGTATCGCCAGAGTTGCCATCATTTTATTTATTTTTGTTTGTCTCTACAAATTTATTGCCTTCGATTGTGTTTAAATTCGTATTTTAATAACGTCAAATTTACATTTATTAGTTTGTATTGAAAAACCGGGATTATTTTTTTTTATTTTGGGAGGGTTTTTTACGTATTTATTTTTATATATTGCATTTGCATTTATATGTTTACAAAATAATCAGTCAATGAGCAATGATATTGTATGCAAACAATCAACTAAAGGTATATAATATATTACTATATATAGTATATATATACTCATATACTATATTTACGTAAACGACAAATGAATTTTATGTGGAAATTAATTAAGCTCACTTGACTGACAATGCGGTTAAATCGAATCCAACTGACTGTTTCGCCATTTGTTGGCTTTGAGGTCGATCCGTCTGTAGGGGTCGTTCGGTCGGTTTGATTATTTGCGTAACTTGAGCATTGACAGGCTTAAATGCAAAATTATTTAGAATGTCAATATTAATATAAAAGTACAATTTATTTTTTGTTTTATTGTGTGCATTAAGAAAATATAAATAGCAAATTTAATTTTGCAAAATGTCAGATGCGAACTTTTAATATTAATTTAAGCCAGAAGTTGGGTAAATTTTTAAATAAATTAATGTTGACTAATGCATACTAAATTTGTATTATTTTTTAGTATGTTTAGATTTTATTGATATTTTTTTTAATTACGTGGATTTATTTCCCTGACTAGAAAAGGCTTTTTTAATGATTTGCATTAAAATAAGTTTTATGTATAATTTTTGAAATAAAATTGCGAAATAAAATGGTTTTTATTATAAAAAGTTGCTATTTATGAGGCATTTAAGAATTTCAAATAAAAATTAATATTTAACTATTGTTTTATAATTAATAATAATAATATATACATAATATAATATGTTAAAAAAAAAATATTATAATAGGTCAAAAATATGCAAATTTATATGTACTAATTAAATTTTATTGATATTTTTTTTAATGACCCGGAATTTTTGTTCCCTACTAGGAAAGGCTTTTAAAATAAGTTTTTACCTTTTTCTTTCATTTGTCTTATAATATGTTTTATTTTACGTTTTTTAAATGAAAATTGTGAACTAATTATTTATCTAGTTTTTATTATAAAATATTGCAATTTATGAGATATTTTTAGTTTATAAATAATTTTTTTATATATACTTATAATTGTTAATACAATTTTAATTTAATAAAAAAAGGCAAATTCTGAACATAGTAATTAAATTGATATTTGTTAGAGTAATGACGCAGAATTTTCTTTCCTTACTAGGAAAGTTCTTAAAGAAATGATTCTGTTTTTTTTTATGATTTGCATTATCATAAATTTTATTTGAAATTTTTTAAATTAAAATATTGAAAGAAGATTTTATTAATTTTTATTTTTATTTATACAAATTTTTAAAGGTATTTCGGAGCTTAAAAAAATGTATATATAACTATTGCTTTTATTAATTTTTTATGTTAAGAAAAAAATAGTACATTTTCCAATTTCAATTGTGTACGGTGGCTCGTAAAGTCGGGCGCGGACGACTTTAGGATACCCCTGTACCACTAGCTTGTAACAAAGTCCGATTTCTTCACAAAAACCAAAAACAGAAGAATTTTTAAGCAAACATTTTTTTTTTGACCGATCGTTCCTATGGGAGCTATAGGAGCTATATGATATAGTCAACCGATTTCAATAAAATTTGACACAGTGCTCGAATACCTTTAAAAAAGACATGAATGCCAAATTTATTTCAAATATCTTTACAAACAAACAAATCACATCGAATTTTGTACATAAAAAACGTGTTTTTGGATCGGATTGACCCTATGGGAGCTATATGATCTAGCGTCTAATCGATTTGGATTAAATTTTGTGTTGTGCTTAGGAACTCATAAAAAATACTCACGAATGTCTTACCGTGGTCTCAAGGATCTGGCCGTAAACAAACGAAACACAACAAATTTTGTTAAAAAATCGCATTTTTTGGAAGATCGACGCATGGGAGCTATCATGATAAAGTCAACCGATTTTGTCGCAAATTTGGCACATTGCTGGTATGGCTCTAAAAATTTCCAAAACGTGCCAAATCTGGTTACGATATCTTTTAATAAAAAACGAAATATAAAGCGAATTTTTCAAAAGTTATTTTGGCCGATCGGTCCTCTGGGAGCTTTGTAATATAGTCAACCGGATTTGATCAAATTTGGTACAGTGAAATTTGAAGCAGGATTAACTATAAAAAACTTTCGAATACTGTAATTTGGTGACGATATCTTCGCAAACAAACGAATTACTATCATCTCAAAACGCTCCCACGGGAGCCATATAATTTATCCCCGATATCAAAAAAATAAAATAAACTTCCGGTTCTCCTATGGGGAATAATATGGGATCTAATATGAAAAGTTTGGTAACCTCAGTCTCTTGCCATCTTCCTTTTTTTGAGATCTAGGCGTTCTACACGGACAGACGGACAGACGGTACACGGGCATTGACTATCGACTTATTCACCATGAGATCATATTTTAGGTAACTCTGGGGTGCTTTCTCCGACGCCCCCTTCTATGTTAGGCACATTTTCGGCTTGCACAAACTTAATATGCCCTTGGTACCACACGGTACAGGGTATAAAAAAATAAGATATCTTAGAAGTTTTTTTTAGATATAATTTTTGGGTCAGTACATATTGTCCTAAGTATTTCAGCCCACGAATGCCTGATTCAGAATTGGCCTAAATCGAGTCTTGGATTTGTGCGTAACTCCAAAGATCCACAAGGACGAGGTTTTTTTCAAGACAATCTCAGAAACTCGATGTGCTGAACAACCCGAATTGGGTTTCTGATGCCCTAAATTCATATCAAATATGTATCTTAGAAACTCGAAGTTCTGAGGAACCCAAATTCTGTGCCAGACACCCCCAAATTATATTAATATACAATATAACGTCGTACATCAAGGCTCCATAAAGAATATTTATGGAAATTTTTGAAGATTTGGATTTGTAGATTCGGAGGCCAGACCATTTCATCTATATGTTTTTGGGGTAGCTGAATCCGCATCTGAGCTTCAAAAAACATCGGCACGTCAGATTTGTGAAATTATCACAAGAAACCCCATAAAACGAGCTATTTTAGAGGTTATCGTAGAAACCTGACGTGATAGGGACCTTTGGCTTCACTTTCAGTTATCCCAAAAACGTTTAAGTGCATAGTTTTTTTAAGGTTAGGAAAAGATTGGGCTCCTTGAGACTTTGGCCTAAAAGTTGAAAAGATCCTCTGATAAAATTAACCTCTAATCCAAGAATAGACCTATAGTTCCATTGTTTCACTTGTCCAAACGGAAATAGATAGAAGGCAGAGTACAATCTGCACATAACAGGATATACATAGATCATATAGAACGCCTAGTTATATCACTTTGTGAAAGTGTGGTACGAATAAGGTCTCTGAAGTTTTTCCTAAAAGATAACAGAATGTAGTTAGAGTTGATTGATAACATAACATTTAGCAGACATCAAGGACGCTCTCATATTGAGCTCCTTTCAAGAACGCTTTCTTTGCGGGGCTTTAGAAAAAGCTCCCTGAAGGGTCTGCTTTCATTTGATTATCTACATATATAACAAAGGTAATGGTTCTTCTTTTTTGGTTTATTTTTTAGTTTATTATTTAAAATTATTTCACACACAATTATTTTTCAGACCCTTAATTTCCTCTTCCTTATTGGCTTTCCACAAGATGCATATCTCAATTTTGGGCTTTTCGCCTTTATCTTCATCCGCTGCATTGATGGCAGCCCGTGCCAGCTTCGCAGCTTTATCCAAACTGATATTAGCTTTCCATTTGGAATCCAAGTACTTCGTCGCCTGTACAGAGCCCGTGCCAGCGGATATGCAGCTCTCGCTTGTGGGAAAAAGCCATCCTCGCAGGTGATGCAGCTGCAGTCCGTTGCCATCCCGACCAGCCAAAATTACTTCATCGCATAGCATTCTATACTCTTTGTGCACCAAATCTATTGTCTGTTGAACACTGACCTTTCCGCCCAGATCTTCAAGCGCCTTGTAGACATCCGTCAGAACTCGGCGATCCATGTTGGTATTGGGAGCGCAGCAACTGTAAAGATTTGGAATCTGAAGAGGATTATCTGACGATAAGTTTAATAATTGGGCACCTACTAGACGGTTTCTGCCAGATAATAGATGCGATATTTAGACAAATTAATGGCTAGCAGAGCGCCTTCGTCGCAAAGCAGACCCAACATGGTTCCTTTGAGTGGTGGATCAACTGGGTCCAAGTTTGTATTCATTATGGTAGTTTTTTTTTGTCTTAACAGCTGTACGCAATTTATATGTGGAAACAAATTTTCGCACGAGCTGTCAAAAATT
>JBAMAX010003347.1:0-37191 GCA_037043745.1 Chymomyza amoena
ATGAAGGACGTTTTTGTTTAGCAGCGTTTAGAGAAGCTGAGAACAGCGCTTTTAGTTCGAAGCCCAACATAAATTACATCCGTCTTGCCCTCCAATTGTTGCTATTGTTGTACGCCGTGTATGTGTAGCGTGTAACAGGTATTTGCCCCAAAATTTGCGTAGATTTGCTGCACATTAAAATGAGCCCTATGGCTGGCTGAATGGCTTGAATGTATTTGCCTGCCAATTGGATTTGGCTCAAAGGGGGAAACTTTGGGTACATTGAACTGAACTATGATTAGATTAGAGTTTGATTTGAGGCTATTTGGGTTGCTTACAGTTTAGTTTAACAAATGGGAATCGGAAATCCATAATAATAAGAGGATTAAAGGGCGTGGCGGGAATTAGCGTGATCAACAGTTTAGGTTGCGTATTAGCTTGATTTTAGTTTAAATTTAATAAATATCAAAACCAGAGTTTAAGGAGTTTTATTTTCTTTCAGTTTTCGCAAAATTTTGTGTAGTTCAGGCGGAGAAAAAAATTTGATTGGATGCTATAATCAAACAATTTTTAGTAGATACGAAAAAGTCTCGAAATTTTCTAAATTGATTTCAAATATTCAACATTTTGTTTCAAGCTGAAAATATATTTAAATGTGAGCATCCTTGACCCTATGTTCTAGTTTTGAACTCTAGGAAATACATATATCTAATACCCTAAATCATATGCTGGCATATATTTTTCTATCATTGTATCCATCAAAATTTTATTTTTTGAAATGCTTACTCGTTCTTTGTACCACAGTGCAGACTCGTTTTTAGGCGCTTGATATGAAAAAATTATGTTTCTTTACAAACTGCAGGGTTCCGCCCCTGCTTACTTTGCTACTCAATCATCTTCATCATGATTTATTCTCATCGCCTTGGTCAAGATATTGTACTCTCAGCTTGCTGCATAAAGACTTACGTTTTATTTTATCTTTATTCTTCTGGAGCTAAGTTTTCCACTGTTTATTTTGAGTTTTTCCTGAACCTTTTTAAGGAATCGATAAAAAAGAACCTGGTCTGCTATGACTGCCCAGGTCTTCAAGGAAGATACTGCGTGACTTTCTCAAGAAGCCGAGGACAGGTGTCTCGATGATTCCTATCTTCTCCTACCCCCGACGGCTTACGACGCAGTGACCCATTTCGACTCCCGTTGCCATCCTAGTTCTGCTCTTGTAAAATCGCAGAAGTTCGGAAGTTCGCATTGAGTTTTATCTTGGCAAGAGTGCTCGGAAGATGAGATAGCCGAACACGGTGTCCCATTGTCGTTCTTCCTGGGAGCTGACTATCTTCGTGATCTCCGAAAATACATCTTGCAAAGGTCTTGCTATATCCCAAATAAATGAAGAGATAGGTAGCTCTGATCTTTTTCTAGCTGACTCGTCAGCCTTTCATTTTCCTTTCATGCCCTTTTTTAGGCCCAAATACAAAAAAATTGAAAATCAGAACTTCCAAAATTGTCCGCGAGAGGGAGCAAGTTACTCAATTGGGAACACCACATGTTCCAAAAGTGTTCGTGAGAGGCAGTAAGCAAAAAAATTATTGCAAGTCAACCTTAAAAAACGGTCGCAAGAGGGCGCTACCAAAAAAAAAAAATAAATAGGAACACGGCAACTTTCATAAACAGTTGTTCCACTGTTTGTTTTAAGTTTTTGATTTAAAAACAAGTAGTTCCAAAATTGTCTATGAGAGGGAGCAAGAATTAGATTTATGAACCACAGAAGCTCCATAAGTGTCCGTTAGAGGCAGCATGCGCAAAATTTAGCTAATGCAAGTTCCAAAAATGATCGCAAGAGTGCGCTAGCAAAAAATATATGAAAACGCCAGCTTCCGTAAATAGTTGGAGCAGAAGCTTCAAAATTCTCCACAGCAGCAAAAAATTAAAACATATAAAAATAATGGTCAAAGAAAACAAATCTCTAATCACTAACCTACATCAATACTACTTTAAAACCATCTTGATATTTTATAAAATAATTTTTCCCTCAGCTCTATGGATATCTCGCATTTGTTTCTTTGGGCATGCTGCTTATTTAATTACATTTTTTCCTCACAAATTGTGCCAAAAATCTTACTTAAAGCTTATTTTCAACTTAAATCTTAAATAAATTCAAATTCCTTACGATTGCGCTGCAATTTCTTAAAAAAGTAGCTCTCCGCTTTTAAGCGTTACGGCTTAAAACTGTCTTGACGCTTTTTTAAAAAAATACGACAGTTCACAACCCTTTTAAAATTTTATATCAACACTTAAGCGACTTTTCTTATGCAAAAATTTGTTGGCTTTAATTTTTATTTTCTTATACTTTTTTTTGTGCATTTATTTTTATTTACGATAAATTATACAAAACGGCCAACAACTGGCCAAACAATAAAAGCGACGACATTAATCTTCTGTGGCGGTGTTGGCACTGCAGACTGGCCGCAGTACCCTCCCCCCTCCAGTTTTTGCCAATTTCCGCCTGCAATGTTGTGCGTTTCCGGTTAAGAATGGCGGCGGCATGGGCGAGGTTCAAGCCTTTTATGCAGCCCTTAATAGTGATGGCAACGGCGACGAAATTGCTTAAATGTAAATAAATCAGTGGTAAGAAAATTTCAGTGGTCAGTTGGAGTTGTCATCGTTGTGCTGCAGCCCATCCCTTTCCCCGCAGCCGTTTGCCCAACGTCCTTGTTGTGCTTGTGCGTGTCGGCTTATAAATCAGGCGTAGTGTTGTACAAAATGGCTGACAGAAGAAGAGAGAAGACAAATGCGATAGTTGCTCACTCAACAGCAGCGCATTAAGCACAATTTAAGTGTGCGTGTGTGCGTGTTGGTGTGTGTGAGTGAGAGAGTGTCCAAAAATGTCCTTAATTGCAATGGCGTTATTTAATTTTCTGACGCTCTTAAGCAGTTTCATTAGCCATCTTGTCATATAAATCACAAGAGGCAGAGCGACGTCGAGTGTCCGCCATTTTGTACAATTTTACAATCAATTTGAAACAAATGTTGCATTCATGCTATTAGTATTTTTTTCCTGGTATTTTTTGTAGCGTTTTTTATTGTTGTTAGTTTTCTCTAACAATTGGCAAAAGGTTAGCGAACCGCAAATATCATTTATCATCGGTTGAGTTGAGGCACTACAGCGACGGACGGCGAGGGGTACTCGACATTTTTAGTCATGGCAGTTATTTGAAGTGCATTGTTGAAATGCTCTTTTGGAGGTTATATGTATTTTAGGAGGATTTTTACAGCTACTTGGTTAGCACTTTGATAAATTGTTTAAAGCAAATTTAAATAATTTGATTTTATTTAGTGAGCTAGGCTAGAGCTAGGGAATAGAGATTTAAGATAATTTAAAGATAATATCATTTACCTTTCCAATATTATTTCTCAGTTTCAATGAACACTTTCAGCTTGATTTCCATATTCAATTCGAAATTCAGCCTCACGAGAATTTCGTTTATATTTTGCGAAGAGAATAAAATGCCATTTTTTTTAATATTAACTTTTTTTTTATATTAATTAATTTAAAAATAATGATATTTATAATATTTTATCTTAACGTTAATAAAATTTTATGTAACGTCACGCCATTTCCATATTCAATTTGTAATTCAATAAATTAATGTTTTATTTAATATTCAAAACATCCAATACATTATTAATTTATATACAAAATAATTATATTATTACTAAATATTGATATTTTTTTTTTATTAATAAATATATAAAAAAATGTTATTTATTAAATATTAATTTAAATAATATTGTGTGTAACGTTACGCCATTTTTATTAAATATCAATGTTCTTGCTTTTTTAATAAATTAAAATAAAAATAATAAAAAAATGTTTTTTTAACTTAAATAAAGTTTAATGTAACGTCACACCATTAACTAAGACTACAAAGAAAAGAGAAAGTTTTTAAGTTTTTTTGTAAGTTTTTTTACACAAAAAAATTGTATGTAAAAAGTTTCCAAGTCCTTAGAGATTGCGATTTCTTGATTTGATAAACAATTTTGTAACGTCACGCCATATACTTAGAATACAAAAAAACGCCACAATTTTTGCGAAATTAATTTACAATATCAAAGATGAATTAAAAAAAAATTTTTACAAAAGTTTTGGCGAGGTTCGCAGAGTTTTTAGATTTTTTAATTTACGACAAAACCCCCTTGGAGCTTTGGCAAACTTATTTTCCTCACATTTTCTTATCAGTCAGTTTGATAACTGCTTAACTGCTACATAAGCATAAAAATATAAAAATAACGTTACGCCAAAACGAATATTCTTATATTTTTGGCTTATTTTTTTTTAAAACTTAATACAGAAAAAAATGATGGATTATAAAATGAATATGATTAAAGGTGATACTAAAAAAAAGTTTAATAAAGAGTATTTTAGTATTCGCTGAGTTTTTGTTTTTTTTTTATTTTAAGTCAAAATCCTTTTGGGTCTTTGACAAACCTATTTTTATCAAAATTGCTTAGTAAAATTCTGATTTTATTTTATAATTTTAGTTGTTACACATGCAAAAAAATATAATTTACTAATATAGTTTTTTTTTCTCCTGTCTTTCATTGAAAAGTAACGTCACGCTAAATTGAAAATTGCCGTATTTGTGGCATTTTTTTTACAAAAAAAAGTTGTATGTAAAAAGGCTTCTAAATCATCAGCATTTTCGATTACTTGATAAATAAACCTTTTAATAGAAATTTATGCAATATATCATCACGCCATTTACTTAGAATACAGAAAAAAATGAAATGATGGATTATAAAATTAATAAGATTAAAGGGATTACTAAAAAAAGTTTAATAAAAAGTATTTTAGTATTCGCAGAGTTTTTGGTTTTATTTTATTTTAAGTCAAAATCCTTTTGGGTCTTTGACAAACCTATTTTTATCAAAATTGCTTTATAAAAAATTAAATTTTTATTATAATTTAAGTATTACACAAGTAAACAAATATATTTTACTAATGCAGTTTTATTTTCTCTTATCTTTCATTGAATGGTAACGTCACGCCAACACGAATATTCTCATATTTCTGGAATTTCAACGAATTGATGAAACTAATGTATGGTAAAATATTAAAATTCACTTGAATTAAATATTTAAAACGTGAAATAATAAGGTAAGTGATATTTTCTGATTTAAAAAAGATTTTATTTTGTCACATTTTTTCTATTATAATATTGTACTTTACGGTATGTTGAAATATTAAGAGAAATGGGTTCACAAATATGTACTATAATTTTTTCTTTGTAAATTTAGAGTTACTTATGTTCGAAAATTAAATGAATTAATTTCACTTTTTATAAACATTTTGGTGCGTTTATTGTTCTATAAATTTAGCCAAAATACCTAAATTGAGGAATTTGATCTAGAAGCAACTTTTAAATATTGTTTTGTTTAAAAAAAAAATTTTTTATAGTATTTATCATTGAATTAATTTTACTTACTTTCTTTTTTATCTTTTGGGGCGGGTTTTGGTTTCCGAATGTAGTACAAATGAAAAAGTTGGGATATTTGAATCTTGAAGGAACTCTAGGACGGACCAAGCAGTAAAAACGTTAAGAAATTTGGTCAGTTACGAAGAATCACTTAAATTTTTTTTTAAAATTTTGACCATACTCCTCCGAAACGGCTGGACCGATACTCATGAACTTTTGTGTGGAATTACCTAGAAATAATTTATATGACAAAACAACGTTTGTCGGGTCAGCTAGTATTTTTATAGAGTTGGCAACTCTAGAATAACGCTAGTATTCGTAGATATGCGATACAGAGTGACATCTCTCCTTGCTTGTTATCTAGTGCTATCCTTCTATACCAACTTAGTTCTTTTTTAGAAAGAGTATCGCCTATTCCTTGCTCGCTTATAAAACATTTTCTCTTTCATTGGATTTTATTTCAAATAGAATTGATCATTAATTGTTTGTTGCTTTTCTCTTTTCTAAGGCTTTGTTGCAACAGTCAGCAATAAAAATTGCCATGATTTTTTCATTGATTGTTTCGAATACAAAAAAAATTATAAAAATATAACTCATTTTATATTTTTAGCACTTTTGTATGCATTCGACATAAAATGACTAACAAATTCAGAAGGCAATTCATTTTTAATATTTATTTATGATTTAGAATACAAACGAATACAATTTGTATGCCAATGCCAATATGAAATATTATTTATGTATAAATACTCTATATACATAATAGAAACGTTTGTGTTGGTGTCTCGGAGTCGAATTGATTGATGACCTTCGACATGGCGCTGGCGCTTTTGGTGGGCGTATATAAACAGGCTTTTAATTTATAATTTATGTGGTTCGATTTGATTAATTGATTTTGATTTGGCACGTGAAATTTTACTGGCTGCGGTTTCCACACAGCCTTGACATGTGGCACGCTCTAAAGCTCTCTGAATTAATACAAATGCCCGAAGCTGCGACGATGACGGCACTAAGTGCAGGTCAATTCTGGGGCAGGTTAGGATTTCAACGAGGTTGCAACACAACCACAGCATCAAATATTTGCAGGATATCATGTGGTGTGTGTGTGAGAGTGAGTGAGTGATGCTTACCTTTTGGCATATCTTGATGTCTAAACAGCTTGAAAACCAACCCGTAGAACGTCGCCAAAATTTACAAGTCATCGACGTTGTGGTTAGGAAATTTGCATAATTTGGTTTCCATGTAGGCCTTTCATAAATGATGACGATGATCTGACTGCGCTACCTGACAACAGGAGCTATCTACATATACAAATAGCCGTAGCCCTATATGAAGTAAGTGTGTGTGAAGAGATGTGGGAATAAGTGGTAGACAGAGGCGTAGGAGGCTTTTTAAAATAAAGGATAGAGTCTGTACTAAAATATATTTTTTTATTGTTTTTATAATTATCAAATAATTATTTTTTACTTAATGTCTTTGCTATCTTCAGTGCCAAAAGAATTCCAAAACTTAATGGCGATACTATCAAAGTTTAACTAGTTATATCAAATTTTCGATAATACATACTCTATCGATAAATATGGAAAATGTCAGATTTCTGCAGTAATTTTAAGAAGTGCCCATATGTAAGTTTAAGACCACCAGAGAGAAAAGAAGAGTCCGCTGTTAATTTTTATTAGGCCCTAAATGCATAAAAATAGTTGAATTTTTTTGAATTTGCCGTCACATTCGAAAATCTTGGCTCTGTGGGATTCATACTAAAAGAGAGTGGTCAAGAACTTAAATATAATTGACCTTACTTGAGTCCAATTTTTATTTATCAACTGTCAAAAAAATGTATTTCAAGAAATTGTTGTTTTATTTTTTTTTATTTTTGAAAAATTACTCATATTTTTTTTTAATCAATATTTTAAGATTTTATATTTATATATATGATATCAAGCCAATCCTATACATTTTTTATTTTTTCCATTTTTTTTTAATTTATTTTATATATTTTCTGGTCAAAAATTTTTGAAAACTTGTTTTATTTATTTATATTTTTAAAAATTACTCATATTTTTTATCAATATTTTAATCTTTTGAATTTTTTATTTTTTTCCATTTTTGTTTTATTTGTTTTATTATAATATTTTCTTCTTAAAAATTTGTGAAATTTTTTTGTTTTAATTTTTTATATTTTTAAAAATTATTCATATTAGTTTCATCAATATTTTAATTGTGTAAAGTTATTTATTAAAATTTTTTTATCTTACGATAAAAATCTTTAGAATTTTTTATTTTTTTTCAATTTTTGTATTTATTTTTTTTAAATTTTTTCTTATCAAAATTTTTTTTATATTTTTGAAAATTTATTTATATTTATTCAATGAATATTTTAGTTGTGTAAGGTTCTTTATAAAATTTTTTTATTTATCTTTATATCAAGCCAATCATTAAATTTTTTATTCTTATTTTTCCAATATTTTTTATTTTAAATATTTTATTCTTAAAATTGTGAAAATTTTTTATTATACGTTTTTTTATGTTTTTGAAAATGTACTTATTATTTTTCAATTATTCTTTTAAGATTTTATTTTTGAAAACCTATTTGTTTATTTTTTTTTAATCTTGAAATATTTCGTTTTTGTTTTGTTAAATTTATCCACAGTTTTTTTTTTTCAATTTCGTGCCTTGTTATACCCATTGTCTTTAAATTTAGACTAAGCATTTGTGTGAAACTTAATCAAAAATTTTCTACTATTTTGCATAGCACCTATACAAAAATGTAACTAGTTTGCTCTGCAGCTGCAATAGCGCACTTTTTTACGCCATCTTCTAAACTCCGCTCCATTCCATTCGTCTAGCTCCATCTGGCGGAAAAACTGGGAACTTGGCGTGATGCATTCTTCGTCGTGCTCTCTCGCGGAAAAATTGACTTAACTTGATGTTATTTTTTTAACCTGGTACTTTAAAAATAATTTTCTATTACTAAAACAAGGGGATCATCCTTCTGCTTACATAGCTTAGTAACCGCCATATACACCCTTCTCTCCCATTTATTGAAACGAAATGATTTTCAACATTATCGTAAGGAAAATAAAATATGTTTTTAAATTCCAAGTATAATATTAGAGATAGTAAAAATTTTGAATTTACTTTTTTTTTTGCAGATATTATTTTTTGCCTATCAACCGATAAACTCGTTAGGAAAATAAGATATATTTTGAAATGGCAAGAATAATATTAGAAATAAGAAAAAGTGATAAAAATGATTTATTAGTATATACCTACTTTTTGAACCAATTGCAGTTTTTTAATAAAATATTTATTACTAATGGACAATACTTTTTATTTATTTTTTTAGTCAATTATATTTTTGAAGCTCAATGCTCCACTTAGCAGTTAAGAGCACAGGGTAGTAAGAGTAGTATATTTTTGACATATTGAGTATTTGACTCCCAGAGTAACCCCCTCTAACTACACCTCTGGCTACACATGTACTTACATATTTGGTCCAGGCTGCAGCCTGTTTACACTGCTTAAGCGAAAATGGTGTTAAGTGCTTTCGCATACAAAATTTACATGCCTGACAATTTTTGAACTATATGTACATATATAAACATACATACATGCAACATATATAAACATACTTGCAACATATACATATATATATGTAGATACAAGTATATGTACATACATATTTAACATAGACTCTAGAGTAGACGTTGTCGCTGTGGTCGCTCAGCTTGATTTTCCGTGTTTGCCTGGGAGGCCCGTCAATATTTGGCGTTTGCTACAAGGCAAGTCAAATACACACACACGCACATATTGGACACATGTAGCACCCAGATACTCACACAGATACACACACACACACTGACTCCATTGGGGAGTCAAATGTTTGAAGACATCAAATTGCAGCTGCTGCTGCTTGATATGTCCCAAATGTTTGTCAATGGTTCGGTTCGGTATCAAATAAAAGCTGTTCCTACATGTTATTAAGCATCATATAAATATGTGCAACATGCCACAAGGAGCAGTTCATTGACCCCAATCTGCTTGGGGCAGTTGGGCATAGCGGGCAGGGTATAGTGATGGCGATAGACAGTGCTGCAGTTAGACCAAGTTGGTCAGCAGATACTTGAAATAGTTGCTTGTCTTAGAGATTTAGTACAGGTACGGATTCACAGAAAGGGTTCCTTTTTGATTTCTAACTTAAATAAGTTAAGATATTCACAATTCTATACTTTGCCTGTGGGTACTCCAGGCTCATTTACGTTCCAACTTATCATACTTTTAATACCGAATACCAACAATGTTCAGATCATTACTACTCGAGTTTTAAGATGGATACTTTGGAATTCCGGCAAATGCTAAGAGTTATTTTAGTATTTTAATTAAATTATATTAGCTACGATTTATGATTGGTAAAACGTCTCATATTTGTGGGCTATCTATAGCATTTAGGCGGAAAAACTGATAGTAAGATATCCCAAATAAAACTGAAAATTAATGTAGAACAGTTTTGAGAAAACTAATAAAAATGAAATGGAGGCACTCTCACCATAACTTTCTCTTGCTCTTAATATAAATTTTTATGGTAGAACTAGTTCTTCGCATTAGAAATCGAAAAAGACTTAGCAAAAACTCAATTAAGTTTATATTTCAGATCTTGATCTCGTAACTTCAGCCTTAGAGGATATGGCAAGTTCCACAGAGCCAAAAATTTCAAAAGCGACCGTAGATATGAAAAAAACCTATTGTTATGTGTCTAGAGCCCATCAATAATTTCCAACAGAAACTACTTTTCCCTCTGAAGGCATTGAACGCACTTTCTTCATTTGCAGCGAAAATCCGCCAATTTTATAATTTATCGATAAAGTAGTTGCTATCGAAAATTAGAAGTAATATGATAATAATTTCATTTAGTTTTGGAGTCCCTTTTGCAGCTACATATTTCGATCTCTAAGCTTGATTTCGGTGATTCAAATTCCGCATGATGCGGACTCTTTAAAATAATTATTGAACTAGTTCTTTTTAATAAAAATATAATAATAAGTTACTTAAGATCACTGATTCCGATATTTCGCAAGATACGGAAGTTTTAAGATAGCTATGGAACTAGTTCGTTTTAATTAAAATAATGATAAATAAAATAATCCCTTTCTTCGTTCTTCTTAGTAGGATAAGAATGCTATTAGATAAATATAGAACTAGTTCTTTTTTATTAAAATAATTAATATCTCTTGTCAGAAAAAAATATAACAAAATATGAGGCTCCATAGAAAGTTCCTATGTTTGAACTAGTTCCAAACGAGAAAAAATAATGAAAAACATGTGGTTTTTATTTTAAGCAGTTCTAAAGTAAGCTATTCACATTTGAACTAGTTCAAAGCGAACAAAATTATAAGAACTGGCTTGGATTTTCATTAAAAAATGTCTGAGACTTTTAGTTAATTTAAAAAAAAAAAAACAAAATTTATTTTTGTTCAAATTAATATACCTTTACCAATAAATTAAACTTAAAAAAAATTCTGACATTTAAGTACAAAAAAACATTTAAATGATAATCAGCTGTTCCAGCTTTGAGCTAAAAAAACGCTTTGCAGGTATTTTTTTATAATACATTTTATTAAATTTAATTTATTAACTATCTTCATTTTATAAATATTAACTTAAGTCTATATACTGTTTTTTTTTCAGTTTATTTGTTAAATATTTTACACGTAGTTGCTTAGCTTTTAGTTATTCTTTTAACTTTTATATTTTTTTACTGTTTAACATATGCATTTAATTTAAAATTTTACATTTGATTTTAGTTTAACTTTAGTTTATATTTTATTTACGTATAAAATGCAAACTTTGCTTTGCTAATTTGAATCAGTTTTGAAGTTACCTATTAATTTAAATACACTTAAACTAAAGTTTTAGTTAAATTCTTTCATTTTGTTTTTATTTTTTTTTGTTTTGACTTATTTAATTTTTAATTACAATTTGCGCTATGCTAAGACCTAAAATTAATTGCAATTATTCTTTTTTTAATAAGTTTTAAATATGCTTTAATTACAGGCTAATATTTTGGTTTTTTTATTTTACTTATTTTTTTTAACAAAAATTAACAACAATAATGAATTTGTTTATACTTAGCTAAAAGTTTTGTTTTTTTTTATTTATTTTTTGTTGTTTTTGGATTTACTTCCTGGCGCTTAAAGCTGTTATTTAAAAATATATTAACAATTCAGTGTTCACATTTATTGCCTAATTTATATATTTAATTTAATAAATTTTTCTGTTTTTTTTTAAATTTAGTTAGAGCTCCCAAAAGTTAATTCCACTTTTTACATATAGTTGACATAGTTTTTTTTTTATTGTTTTAATTTAATAATATTTTAAGACTTGTTAAACAATTTACATTTGCCATTTTTTATTGTTTTTTTTTTCTTTAATGCTTAAGTCCTTTTTTTTTACTTTGTTGCTGCTTTAAAAAGTGCTGCTCAGCTTTGGGTTAACAACAACCTAAATGCGTCCTTGGCGGCAGTTAGTTTTTCGGCCATAATTTTTTCCCAAACACTCCCTCCACGCCCCTGCCTGCATCACATAACTTATAGTCAAATTTTTCACTAAGTTTGCTTATTCCTCGAGTCCTTCATTCCAACGAATTTATCTTACGTACGCCTTTTGGTTTTGATTTGTTTGGCTTAGATCAGCTGCTCCTCACCTAGAATTTAACGTCAAAAGCGTGTGGCATGATTGCGATCCTGCGTGATGAGCACCTCTTCGCCATTTAGCTGATGATGCAGCTCCTCGGGCACAGTTTTCAGAACTTGCTGCTTGGACTGTGAGAATGAGAAGAAAGAAAATAAATAACGTTAGGGCAAATAAATAAATAAATTTAATGGAAATATAAAATAACAAAAAACAAACACACTGACACAAGTTACAGATACAGATACAGATTCAGACTGCTTCAGTTACACACAGCTCTAGAATGACAATTCGAAAGCAATAAAAAGCAAACAGCAAAAAAAGGTCAAAGCAGGCAGCAAACTGAGCAGAGTGGGGCGTGGCGTGGGCGTTAGGACCAACAAAAAAACATAAAACACTAAAGAGCACTGCTTTAAAATTAACGAGGCGAACATTATTTGAGTACCCAAAGCTATTACAAATTCAGCACTGTCCCAAAAATCTGAGCGTTGTTCAACCGCAGCCGTTGTGCTTTGGCACACTAGGCGTATGGGTAATATTTTTGTACAGTGTATTCTTACACGGGCTAAACCAAATCTAACCGTTCGGTTTTGCTACTGCTCTGTATCCTGAATTCTGTGTCCCGCGGCAACAGGGCAACAGTCACAGTTACAGTCCACACAGACCCAAAACGAGCGCTCGGCAGGACACCGTTCCTTACCCCTTGCCCAGTAGTATTGGTTGGCTTTGGCCTTTTGGCGAACATTTTTCAAAACTCTGGGGACCCAAACGACACAGACATGGCCAGAGACACAGACACAGCATGGAACAGAACAAAACACACGCAGACAGTTGTAATACACAAATACAGTACAGTAGATACTCGGTGAAAATGAAAACGCGTAAGTTCGGCTAATGAGATTTTTGAATTTTAGCGAAAATTTGATCAGCCAGCTTTCGTTAAAACTTGGAGCGCAGTTTTTCGACTCATCTTTAATATTTGGAAAATAGAAAAAATGGTTTATATTAAAAAATAATTTTTCAGCTATACTGGGATTTTTATCTTGAGCTTCAGTTAACCAAATTCCATTACCTTATATTATTATCTTAATATAATTTGGATAATGTTAGGTGTAGACACAGGGTGGGACAATGGAATGGCCTGCCTATTTAATATATTATGCGTTATGTGCTAAAAAATTCAAATGTAAAACAAAAAATAATTTATTTTAAAATTATGTGAGACATTCTGCTTTTTTCAACTTTCGAAATTTCTTTAATTTTGTTTGTACCAAGAGGTGTCAAAAGAAACCTTCCAGTTTTTAAGTCCTGCCATTTTTTGTTTCAATCATAAAATTTGTCGATTGTCATTAGACAGATTGCAAATAAAAATACATTGGAAAAAATACAAATTTTTAACATAACATTATTTTCTTAGTTTAACCATTTACCTTACATTTCGATGCAAAAAAAAAAATTTTTTATTGGATAAATAATTAATCTAAGAAAATAATATTAAGTTTAAATTCGAAAGGTGTTTTTTAAAACCTCTCGATAGAAATAGTTTTTAGAATGAAAAATTTTATTTCTATTTTAGTGGAATTAATTATATGGAGAGCCTTTTATTCGTATAAGAAATTTCTTGAAATTTTCTTCAAAAGAAGTATTAATATAATTGTCAGATATTTTTGAAAATAGACAGTAAATGTAAAGGGAATTTCTGACACTTTTTATACCCTGTACCGTATGGTACCAAGGGTATATTAAGTTTGTGCAAGCCGAAAATGTATGTAACATATAGAAGGAGACGTCGGAGACACCCCAAAGTTACCTAAAATGTGATCAGGGTGAATAGAGAAGTCGATATCCGTCTGTCCGTCTGTCCGTGTGAACGCCTAGATCTCAGAGATGGTAAGAGCTAGAGTTACCAAACTTTCACATTAGATCCCATATTATTCCATAGGAGGCAAGTTTATTTTATTTTTTTGATATCGGGGATAAATTATATAGCTCCCATGGGGGTGTTTGAGACGACCTCGACAAAAAAAAGCGTTTTAGATGAATAATTCGATTGTTTATGAAGATATCGTAACCAAATTTGGTATTCGAAAGTTTTTTACAGTTCCCAATCACTGTACTAAATTTGATCGAAATCGGTTGACTATATCATATCGCTCCCATAGGACCGATCGGCCAAAATAACTTTTTTAAAGAAAAATTCGCTATATTTCGTTTTTTAATAAAGATATCCTAACCAGATTTGGCGTTGGGTAATTTTTTAGACCACTTAAGCAATGTGCCAAATTTGAACAAAATCGGTTGACTATATCATATAGCTCCCATAGGTCCGATCTTCCAAAAAATCGATTTTTTAACAAAATTTGTTGTGTTTCGTTTGTTTGTTAAGATATTGGGACCAAATTTGACATTCGTGAGTATTTTATAGTTCCTAAGTACTGTACCAAATTTAATCCTAATCGTTTGACTAGATCATATAGCTCCCATAGGAACACATTTTTTATACAAAATTCGATGTGTTTTGTTTGTTTGTATAGATATTTGAAATAAATTTGGCATTCATATCTTTTTTAAGGTATTTAAGCACTGTATCAAATTTTATTGAAATCGGTTGACTATATCATATAGCTCCCATAGGAACGATCGGTCAAAAAAAAAATTTTTGCTTAAAAATTCTTCTGTTTTTGTTTTTTTGTGAAGAAATCGGACTTTATAACAAGCTAGTGGTACAGGGTATCCTAAAGTCGTCCGCGCCCGACTTTACGTCCGCCATTTTTTTTAGTTTAAATTAATTCAATTTATTTAACATTTTGTTTCTTAACTTCTTGTATTATTTTTTTTTTTCCATGAATGATTAATCTATGAAGATAATGTTAATCTCAAATAAGCATCTCTTGGTAGAAATAGTTGTAAAACAATTTTTTTCGGTCAAAACCCCGATTCCTCTCTTTTGTTGACAAACCTGATTACAATAATCTTATTCTGATAACAACTCTAAGACAGCATTATTTGGTGTCTTCGAACCAATATTACTATACTATTACTATAATACTTCTCATTACACATTATATTATGTTTGGAATAAAATGGATTATGTTCCTAGAGGCTTTTATCCATTTAAAAAAAATCCAACTCTAACAATTTGATTTTTAATTCAAAAGAATAATGCCTGCTTTTTGGATATGGAAGGGAAAATATAGATATGATGGAATTTTTGAAATGTTTTTTAAAGTTGACCAGTTGTCCTACGCTCCAACCGGAGCTAAAAATAATGATAATAATTCAAAAATACGATTTTTTTTTTAATTTTTGGAAATTTCGTGATGAATAGCATGCGCAAAATTACTATTATTATATTAAATTTATATTTTTTATGAAAACAATTGGGTTATTCGCTTTAGCTGGTATAATTCCATAATGGTAAAGGTGAAAATTGTCCAACAACAAGCAAATGCGCAATTCTGCCCTACTAAATGAACGCCTTCAATATATTAATTAATGGGAACACATTTTACAAATAATTGTTGACTTAAGAAATATTTGGAAATTTAGGATCACCAAAATGGTAAATATTTAAAGAACTTGCTAAACAAAATTTATATTATAATCTCAAAAAAAAATATTTTTAAATTTAATTATAATTAAAAAAAATATTTACTAACTTTATGTCTTACATTACTATGATTTGCAGAATGTTTTTTTTTTTTTTAATTTTATGACGTTAAGAATATACCTTAATATTCTGCAATTCAAAGTAATCTCAGACATAAAATTTAAAAATAATTTATTAAAATAAAAATAATTGAAAAATACTAATAGAATTAAACACTTATGTATATTTAAGAAAAAACTTTTCTGTTTAAGCAACCGAATAAATTTTAGGTTTGTTTCTCTTGTGATTTAAATGAAAATATTTACTCAATGAAATGTTCTTTACGTATTTCAGAAGATAATTTAACGTTTAAAAAGTTTTTAAAAATTGTAAAACTAATACAAAATAACTAAATTTGTATTATATGCAATATAAACTGTATATAAATTTTATTGATATACTCAATCAATCAATACATCATAATTTTTCAAATACAAAATATTATCATACGATAAAATCAGACAAATAACAAAAAAATAATTTCTTTGAAAATCTATTGGCGTAAGTACGAAAACCGATTTGTATTTTTTTTTTAAATTTGGGAACATGGTTTAATTCTACAAATCGTTGACAGCAATTAAAATTATGCTAAGAGCCTTTTTAATTTATGAATATTTCAACTTGAACCAAAAAAAAAAAAATTTTAACTTTATTAAAATTCCTTTATATAATATTTTAAATTTCTTATCCTCAATACCAGTCAAATTTCAATATTAAAATAATATTTTTGCTTATAAAGAATGAATGAATGAAATACGAATTTTTAAAACTTTTATTTATAAAGAATGATTGGATTACAACGAATTTTTTAACCAAAATTCCTTGAAAAAAAATTCCTATTTAAAAAAAAATGTGTAACGAATATGCGCCTTAAATGAATTTATAGCGTTGCCACCATAAAAAGAATATATAGCTGCAGTGCGTAGCCATATTTCTTTTACATACTGTAAAACAACACAACCCAAAAAAAATTTAAAAATTATATTTATAAAAAAATAGCATTTCGCTTTGTTGCAATTAACGAATTTCCACTGTACTTGCTTAACGTGCTGCGCAGCAAATTTGAAGAAAAAAGCAATGCCCAAAAAATACAAAAAATTAAAAAAAGACAAAAGTTAAAAGAGAAACAAAAAAAAAATGTACAACATTGTAAATTCAGCTCAGTTTTTTTTCAGGCATAATAATTGCAATCATTAGAGTCAAAAGTTGCCACACCGCAGTGTCCTTTAGCATGAAATTGTTATAAAAACGTAAACTTTTTGCCATCACTGAATGACAGCGAGAGAGAGGGAGAGCGGGGGCAACAGGAAGAGACTGAGACCGATAGAAAGAGGAGCATAGATAGATGCGAAAATGGCAGCCAAAGTACTCCATGTAATGCGAATTTTTGCAAGGACAATGCACGGCCTGCAGCGGAGCAACGCAATGCGCGTAGCCAACTGTACTCATAATGGCATATTTATAAAGCGGCAGAGTCGGAGAGAGAGGGAGCGGTGGGGAGAGAGAGAGAGCGCGAGCGAGAAATAGACAAAAGCATTGTGCAAAAATGAGATGGCAACAAGAGAACGGCGACTTTTTTATTGTCCTGCGACTGTCACATTCCGTGCACATTCTGAGGTCATTTACCGCTTTGAACTTTCTGAAAACATTTTACAAAAAACTACGTTCAGGACATTTCGCAGTTTGAACTGGAGTCAGTACCCCCCTGCAAGCAGCAGAAGGAGCAGCAGGAACATAAGGCTTGTTATACTTTGGCGAAAAGGCAAACTCTACTCGTTGTGTTTTCCAATTATATTACAAAATGACCCATTTTTATTTGTCTGTTGAAATATTTAAAGGAGAAGTGTACAAAATGGTGTGTTGCGAAAAGATGCTTGGGATATATAAGTAGGACTAGAGAGTAGAGACATATATGGGAAATTATCGATATATGAAGTTGATGTTTAACACATGGTGATCGAGTTGTAGAAAATGCTGATAACTCTTGAAATGTGAAACAGCTTCAAGGCTGGGAAAAATCGAAAAATATTCGGGAAAATTTTGTAATAATGCAAATTTTTATGGATGGAGTTAGCTATACCATACAATTTTTGGTTACGAAGAAAATCATTAAAATCAAACCTTAGACTTTATTCACGTTTTTATCTAAAGAACCATAACCTTCCATTTCCGATAAATCGAAAACTTTTTGTAATATTGAAAATTTGTACGGATGGGGTTAGCTATCTCATAAATTTTTGGATACATTAAAATCAGGTCTCGGATTTCATTTACTTTTCTATTTAAGGGAATCTTTAGCTGGAGGCAGGCCCGTCGAGAGGTTGGGTAAAGGGGGAATTCCACCTTGGCCCGCCGTTTTCTCAGGGAGCCGATAAAATTACTATCGTACTGTCGTGATTTAATTAAAGGTGTAATAGAGGGACCGGTACACTTTCCCCCGGGCCTGGATTTTATCTTTACGTACCTGGCTCAAGGCCTCATCTGTTTTATTAATAGTTGAATTGGAACCAACACCAATTATGACAGAGCCCTTACGTGCTGGGGCTTATGTAACTCAGAATCGAAAAATAATTTTATGGAGTTTTCGGAAGAAAGTCTGGCCAAGTGCTTAACCTTTTCTATAGCTATTTCTTTCCCCAATTCTTACTCCACTTAGAAGCTTAGTACCCTACAAGAGCCTCCTTCTTTTTTGTCAGTTTCAGTAAACGATTCTATCTTATTCGATCCGATGATAGGCATGATGCTACTTATGCTAGTGGTGGGATTGCAAGCTAACGTCAACTGGGCGTAGCGCCCCTTGATGATGGAACTAGCATCCAAGCTCCTAGGGGAAGGAGCTCATCTTACGAATTAGCACACTTGCAGATGTCATATGTGCTTGGATGGCGAAGATGGATATCATGATTACAGTGGATCGCAATGAGCTGTCATCGAACTTTCCGAGCTGTTTACAACATCACTTTTTATTCTCCCTTGGAAAGCTGTGTGCTATAGCAATGCTTGCTGGGTGAGTTGAGGGTTTAATATGGGTTTGTAGTAGGAATAATTTGGCAAAGCAGGAATAATTAGTTTTTGGGGGGTTTTGGTGCTGGACAATTCGAGGGAACTATGAAATGGCAGTGCAGCACGACAACCAATGCACTACCGAGGCCTATATATAGCTGTTTTCTACTTGGAACTCATTGATTCCGAAAAAATTTAATTTTTAGCCAAGTCTAAATTGTCGATACTGCTTTAAAATGAACTTTTACGCTTCATCCTATCAGAGTCCTTTTGCCTTTGTTATTTCTGCCAGACAGTAAGTAATCAAGTAAAGTCATATACTGCCCCCCATGGTTCTCAAATATATAGTTTCATAAACTTTTTAGAGCTACTGCCGCTTCTTCCCAGCTACTGTCGGACTACTTATGTATGCCATTTCAGTGCCATTGTTTGCTGGCCATTTAAAAAAAAAATCACAAAGGATTTTGAGCTAGCCAAGATAAATGTTTGTTGCCCCACCGCAATTTTGCATATTGATGCTTTCAACGTTTTGGCCATTAAACGATGCGCCCGGACGGGACGTTTGGTTGTCTAGCTGGCTGGCTGTCTGGTTGGCTGTTGATAGCCCAGCCCAGCCAGTCAAACAGCCAAATCCAAGTTAACTTCTCCCGGCATATGCAAGTATATCAAACTGACACTTACCACATCGCTGCCGTAAAGACTCATGCCGACGCCTACGCCAACGCCAACGCCGACAATACTTCCGTTTCCGCCGGGTCCTGCGGGCGGCGCCTGCTGCACAGCAACTTGTCCGGACATGGGACCAGCGGAAGATGTTGCCACCAGACCCATGCACATAACTCCGGCTGGGCCATTGCTGGCCGTTACGGGCTGCAGCAGACCATCGCCAGTGGTGACCACGCTGTGGGCAAAGATGGGCGGCGGCGTGGGTGAGAATGTCGCCATTTGTGATGGATGTGACATGGTGACACCGGTGATGGTGGTATTGGTGCCGAACATGGGGCTCGTCGAGTACATGGGATGATGTGCTAGATCGATCTGTAAGTGACAACATTAGGGATGCAGCGAGAGAGAGCAGAAGAGAGGGCGAGAGAGAGAGAGAGAAATATACATTGTGAATGAGAGAATGATGTGCTATATATAACTAGTATATGATTTATATGGTAAAAAACAACAACAACAAAAAAAGTTTGACAGCTCTGTTTATAAATTATTCGGGAGTGCTCTGCTTGGAGCTCTGCTTGGAGCTCTGCTTGGAGCACAGCTGTTTATCAGCATTTGTTTGTGTTAGTAAAATGCTTAATTTACATTTTGCTCAGGTAAAATATATGCACACAGACACACACACACACACACACACACACACACACACACACACACACACACACACACACACACACACATACGCTAAGTGAGCCCAATTATGGCGTCCATTTTGTTGGCCGCGCAATTTCGTTGACTTAGATACTCAAATTAATATATATGTATGTGTTTATGAATATGTTTACTTTATATAAAGTCAGCTGAGTATGTGTGTGTGTGTATGTAAATGTATGTGTATGTGGTTATAGAGGTGTGTTTATATATCTCTTGGGCTTTTTGTGCAGGCTCATTGTTGTTGTAGACAACGCTGCGGTTAATGCTGCTCCATGTTGCTGTTGACAGTGGCTTAGTTAGAGGGGTTTTTAAAGAGCTTGATGCCTCCTTGACTAATAACTAAGAAGGGACGGTTTTTTATTGCTTAGGTTCATATTGTTTGTTTTATCTTTCATTTTGCTTATAGAAAAGCTCTCATATTTGATATTTGCGTCAATATTAAAGAAAACAAAAAATAATTTTTCAAAATTAGTGCATATTAAGATTAAATTATTTTTAACACAAGCTGATAAAAAATATAATTTTTTTCAACAAAAACTATTTTAATATTTATTGGAAAAACTACTTTAAAATTTATTGAAAAACATATTTTAATACTTATTGAAAAAATACTTTAATATTTAATGAAAAAAATAATATTTTTTTTTCAACGAAGAATATTTGTTTTTTAATCAAAGGGAATGCTCAAAAGTGACGTTTCCTAGGAAAAATACTTTGATGATGAACATTTTGGGGATTACTTTGAACCTTGTTGCAAACCGAATTTTCGTAATCTTTCCTGCCAAAATGTGGTTGGTGCGGATTTTCATTGTTTTGTTTTTTACAAAATTAACATACCAATGATTCAGGATGAAACTCTCTATATAATATAACTTAAATCAGAGTTATATGATCCATATGTATATCGGTATATAGGTATAGTAAAATACCGCTATAGCAGTAGAATTAGATTTTTCGAAAAACACCAAAAACGATTTCCACTTTATGAACTTTAAATTGCCATTTTGCTTGAGTCAATGATCCTATGGCCTTAATTTTGGTTTTATTTAAGAAATTCTTTATTTAGAAAATACGAATTTAAGTATTATACCAAAAAAATATATCATGCAAAAACCTAATTAATTACATTTTGACAACTATGAAATGCTTGCCGCCCAAATACGAGAACTCGGTTTTTTTACTTCCAACGGTCCCAACCAAGCCCTGAAAATTGTATCAATTCTTTTTTTCCAGCTCAAACTCTTTATTCGAATTCAAATTTTAAATAATTTTTTAAAATTATTAAGTCTTGCATTTCTCTAGGCTTAAAAATTTTGTAAAAAGGATTTCGCATAGTAAAAACTATGAAAACTGGAAAGAATACAAAATCCCGGACGGAAGTTTTTTGCTTCGAACGGGGTCCAAAACAAGCCCTGAAAATTTCATCAAATAAGTATTTTTTTCTGCCAAACTCATTGTTTACTGCACTAAATTCTGATGACACGGAATTTATATAAATTTTTCTTGACTAAGTATTTTAAGTTTTTATTTTTAAATTAAAGCCAGCCTTAAAAATTATATGAAAAGCATCTTTCATTGTGTTGATTGTAAAAATTAAGAAGAGGGAGCTTCTCTGCAGTTCTCTCACTTGGCGAGCAAAATGAGCAGGGAGTGGAGCCCCCTATAATTTTCCCAATAAGCGATTTTCTTCCTTTACTCTTGAAAGATTTAAGAACCAAGGCCACCATTTATTTTTCTTAACTTTAAGCTACTTCCCCAGCTGAAAAACTTAGCTCCTATAGCAGTATGCAGGGATGTCATTAAAAGCCCCCTTTACCAAAAAATGATCTACGCCACTGGGCCATGTTATTATTTTTGCAACTGTTAGTTACAGCCAACTTTGGCGTTTATTTAGCTGAAGCACACACTTTTACAGGTAACAATAATTACGCTGATGTATCTGTGTGTGTGTGTGTGTTTGTGGGTGTTGGCCAAATTGTTGTGCATGGCATATTTATATGCCTGTGAGTGTGTTTGTTGTTTTTGTGGCAAAAATGTATGTGCTCTTGTGTTGCTGTTGTTGCTGCATCCAAAGTGCTTTTAATGAAATTAATTTTCAACACAAAATTAATTCAAAGTGAACAACAAAAATGGCAGCAACTGCCACAGAGTAGAGAATCAACCGAACCAACCGAACCAATATGCTTAAACCATTTTATGAACCAAACCAAATAAATAAATTAACAATTGAACATGTGGTCGGGTATTTAATGAGCGGAAGTGTGATAGACAGATAGGTATATAAGGGTTTATTTTTGTGTAAGTGAAAGAGTAACAAAGGAGCTTTAAGGCAAATTTTGGAGGAAGAATTGAAGGATAATAACTATCGATGTGTGACTTCGAGATCTTTAATACCATATGTGATTCATTGTATCTATTATGAGCTCCTAACAATATCAAAGCTTTCAAATGATCTAAGTGTTTGAGATAATTCAAATCCGTCGGACACAGAGATTCTGGGTAGGCCAAATAGAGCTTTTCCTTAATTTTTCTAGATTTCCATTATTTTAAAATTAAAGATAGCTAAAATATGCCAAAGCCATGGAATCTCACGCAAAATTTCCTAACCATTTCCAAAGTCAAATTCATTTAATTTGTCGGCAATAAAAAAATTGCAATTCTAATTAAATATCTCCTGGTGGCCAGCTCTATAGGGAAGTCCCTGACTGCAGCTGAAACTTTGCTTTAAAACAAAACGCAGCTGGAAACTTTTGTAGAACAAAATGCTGCAAAGTTGATTTCTAAATAGACAAACTCCAAAACAGAGAGAGCAAATACAAGAGCCTTTAACAAACACCAACATAATCGAATTAAAATAATTGCAATAAAAATAAACTAACAACTAAAAAGGGTTAAAACGTAAAATCAAGGGGAAAACATTTTGTCAGCCTGGTCAAAAGCATTGACCATGTACAACTTTCATGTTCAACTTTTCGATAGATGACAATAAAGCCAAAACAATGTCATTAGGTAAAATGGTTTGTGCGGGGTGTTGTTTGTTGTTAGTTGTTGTTTCTAGAACTTGTTGTTGTGCCATGTTCGAAAGTTGTTGTATTTTGTACCAGAGGCTGCTACGGGCATATATGGAATTATTTTTGGTATTTCAGTAATTTACAAAGTTTTGTTTAAGTGCATTTTAACAGCAAGTCATCGAGCCCTAAACATTTATGACAAAAGGACACACTGGCACGAACACACACACACACAGACAGCCTAACAAGTGTGTACATAGAATACTTCTAATCATAACTCAAGTCATTACAATAATTGTCGAAAAATCATAGCAAACAGAATAAACACAAAAGATCCGATGAAAATTTCGGAAATTTAAAGAAAATTCTTAACAAAAAACTAATGGCTATGGAAACACTAGACACAGACAATGATCCTATCTAAATGGAATATAACCTCACATTTTTGTGCTTTTGTTTAGCACCTGTTTTAAAACGAGACGAGGGTTGGCTAAGTTTTTTATAGTAGTATAAAATACTTAATATAGTAAAAAGAGAGATTTTAAATTATTGGATTTTATGAAAAATTTTAATAAAACGGGAATTTTGTAAAAAATAATTTATTGCATATGACAGATATTACACGATTTTTAAGGCAGGTGTAAGGAATAAATCTGAGTTCACAGATTTTCGTATATTGTAAGAATATTTAATTTCGGATATGATTTTGATTCACTTTTATTTTTGACGACGGCCATTTTTATTTAAAATTTTTAGCTATAAAATATTTGGAGCTAAGCTTTATCGTAGTATGAAACCAAGCTGTTTTTTTCCGGCAGTGAAATCGATTCTTCTTTATCGAGCATCGATCTTTTACGTACATTTCGCCGAATAAATTTGATGAGGTAGAAAACGGCTTGGAGCTCTCAACGATTTTGATTCTTTGAGTCATTTTATTTTTTTTAAACTGTGGGTTCCAAAAAATTTCGGGTCGCCCACATTTCTAAAATCCGATTTTCTTTCAATATTTTAAAATATTACGTAGGTCTTCCAAAAAACAATATTTTTAGTTTAGCCAAATGTATATTTAAAGGTTTTTTGGATAAATTTTTCCCATCTATTTTTAATTTTGAGAGCCACCAGAGGGTGCTTTTGAGTGTTTTTTAAATTTTTTCAAAAATATATATAGAGTTTAGGTTTTCAAATAAAGAATTATGGAAATAAATTTAAGTGAATTTTGTATAAATCTTCATCTTTTATACATATATATTTCCAAGACGCTCGTATAAAGCTATTAAGATGATAATAAAACATAAATTTTTGAAATAAAAAAAAATTCGGATTTTTAAAATTCACTTTGAGATTTAAAAATTGTCAAATGTATAAAACTGTGAAAGTAAAAAAAATGTTGACTTTTAATATTCACTTTAAGATATTAAAATATTTATTAATTCAAAGAAATAATTAAATTCGAATTTCGACAATAAAAAATTTGTTGGTTTTTTAATCCTAAATGGAAATTTCTGTTAGTTTTATTACTTCTGACCTTTGTTTCTTAAATAAAAATATTTTTTTTTAATATTTAGTAAATATTTTACTATGTATTATTTTGATTTATTAACAAAAGATCACAAATAAAAAAAAGAAAATTAGTTTAAGACTAAAAGTTCGTTAGTTCTCCATAGAAATTTCGGTTAGTTTTTTTACTTGGAATCTTTGGTTTTTAAATAAAAATATTTATTTTAATTATAAATAAATATTTCACTTCTATATAAATTTCAATTTTTCATATTATTTCAAAACAGAAGATCACAAATCAAAAAGTGAATAGAAATTTAAATGGAAGATTAAACATAAAAAATTTGTTTTTGTAGATTTTTTATTTTTTTGGAAAAAAATTGTGTCTTCTGTGTCAGGAGACCGTTCTTTGAATAAAATTTTAAAATAAATACATTTTCATATTAAATATTACATAGCATTATCGCATGAGGGCCTATGATCCAGTGGGAGATAAAGGAATTGATATAAATGATATTATCGCAGACTGAGGGTATATGTTGCTCTGGATACTTTGAAAGGATCGGATTAGATTCCATTTTTTCATAAAATCCCAGCGATATTATATAGTATCATTTATATCTTAAATAGGGCACATTTCATATTGGTGAAAAATTTAAATTTTTATATTTTACCCATGCAATTTTTTATCTTATCTGCTATAATTTCTATTTTGGAAAACGTTTTCTAGAGAACTCAATCCAATCCCATCCATGCAATACAGTCAACCCAAAACACTTCTGATTTATAACTCTTAAGAACTTGCTGATCCACCCTCGCTTAAACTTCCTTCCGAAACACAAGTTGTTCAACGCTTGCTTTGATTGCTCGTAAATATTACGTATACGCAGTGTACTTGTAGTGCCAGATGCAGTTTGATGCAGTTAAGCTAAGTTATTTGTGCCATATCAAATTATTTTGCTTGCATGTGTATGAGTGTGTGTATTTGTGTGTGTCCTGGTGTTAACCTGCATACGTGTGTGTGTATTCGTATGAGTGTGTGCGTAATGTGAAGCCATTTGATCAATATAAGACAAATATTATTGCTACTAGCTTATATACAAGGAGCAGCTATAAGAGAGCGAGAGAGGCGAACTGTAAGTTTATTGATTTGCTTTGCCAGCTGCATAAGATGCACATGTTCCATGCACCATGTGGCATGTGGCAAATGGGACTAGGTTTCGTTTTGACTGTGAGTGCAAGTAATTGATTTTTCCTGCATATGTGTGTGCGTGTGTGTGCTTTTGTGTGTATTCGACTGTTATGTGTGCGTTTTTGAAAAAGTAATTAAAAATCTTTGCTTTTGCTGGGTTTTGATTTGGATTCGGCAGCTTGTTGTTGTTGTTGTTGCTTTTATGTTTTGGCCTTGGCAGCCATATGAACAAAGTCTTGTGCAATAAGTCAAAGTTGCATGCCACAAAGGGAGAGCGCAGGAGCGCTGGCCATAAATAAATAGCGTACAATACTTTCAAATGCAACAACTTTTCAATATTTATTCAAGCCATAAATACACATCAAAAACAAATCAACTAAAACAACAATAACTAAAAAAACTTCGATAGCACTAAAAAATAATAAAAAATAAAAGCTAAACACGCGTGGCATAGCCCTGCACATATAATCCAGCACCCGCTCCACCCAGATTATCAACCACAGCCCCACTGACATAGCTCTGGCCGGTGGCTCTGGCTGCCTGCAGATCGGCCAAAATTTCATCATCCATCATAACATTTACCTGGGAGTAGATGTTCGGCTCGGCACGCTTCAGTTCCGTTTGACGTGGACGTCCCAGTGTGGCGCTGCAATATGGCGTCAGACGTTGCACTCCAACATTGACGCCAACCCCGGGTGCACCCACCATGGGTGCCGACAGCTCACTGTAGCTGAGTTCAGTCTGTGGGGAAAAGAGAGCAAAGAGTTTGAAGGTGAATACGTTTAGTTAATCAAGTTGAGTTGAAGTCATGACGTAAACGCCATTTATTGGGAAATACTTAAGGGACACAGAAAAAAAAAATGGTGTTGAAATGGCAATATTTTGTTTGCTTCTGGAAAGGATGGCAATTATCGATAACATTCGTTTTTAATATCACTCATACGCACAAATTTCCTTTTTTTTCTTGAAAATTAGGCTTGACAAAAAGTGACCCAAGTTGTCTTATACCAAAGTCCAGCTAGAGTCTACAAATTCCATCTCATTGGAACATTTTCCAGTCAGTCTTACCCCAAGTTCCAAATCCTCTTCTGGCCTGCTCCTTGCACAATCCTTCCAGTTTGTCACCAGCTGAAATGCTCTGCGCTTTAAGCATTGATAAGCGTTAAAATGTATTTCCCATTTTCTTGCATTTGTTCGGTATGTTCGTCCTGTTTGTTTGTTTGTTGTTGTGTTTGTTGCAACTAAACCGGCTAACAGGAACTACATTGCAATGCCACGCCCATGCCAGCCATCTCGTCCCACTACAGCGAGTAAACGCCCACATCATGCTGGGCTTGTTTGTAATGTGTCTGAAGCTGGTTGCTGCAACAGCAGCCGCCCACAACCCCCGAACCCGGTTCTACGCCCATTTTTCCGTTTATTGCATTTCGAGTTTGCGTTTGACGCTCTTAGTTGCCCCAACAACAACAACAGAACTGCTAGTCCTGTGTATCCTTTAGATGCTTTTTCAAGCTGCTGCTGGCGCTGCTGTTGCTGCTGCTGCTGGGCTCCTTAGCGTTGTGTCTGCCTGCAACTTATTTTTATTAAATTCGCAAATGGAAAATTTATATTGCTGCAGCTGCTCTGGGTCTGCCCCAAGTCTGTGTGGCAGCAACTGCTGTTTGTGGGCGTGCCACACATACAGAAATTTCTACTTAAATGATTTTCAAATTATGTTGGTTTTGCTCTGTTGCGCTGCTGCTGCCGCCGTTTGTGCCACCTTGCCACACTTCTCGGCAGCTTGCAACTTTTTTTCTTTCCTACTGCTGCGACCTTCAAGCGGCAACTTATTTGTTGTTGTTGTTAGTTTTCCCATTTCAACTTGCTTTATTTATGTATTGTTGTTTACGCTATTTTCTTTTTTTGTTACCGCATTTTGTGGCAACTACTATGAAATTTACAGTTGCTTGTAGGTGTTGCCACGAATTGCATTTCGGTCTGTATCTCTGTCTGTCTGTCCCATGCTCTCTCTTTCGTTTTGTGTTTTGGTAGAACTTGAAATATATTTTAACATTGTTTTTGTTGCTTCTCTCCTTTTCTGGGCCAAAATGTTTTAATGAATGTTGCTTTACAGCTGTAATTGACAATTATAATCGGGTGTCTAACTTTTAATGAGCAGTGTAGTTAAAGATTTTGCTGAAACATTTAAAAGTTGTCTACGGAGAGGGTGTTAAAGGATGACAAGCTAAGGTGCATCGAACTATATGTGATATATATTAAAAGAGTTTCTAGAAAAATATGTTGGGTTCTCTCTTTGCGGGCTATAGCTTTCTAGATCTTTATAGTGGAAGCTAGAAGCAACTATTGCTGTTAGGACTTTTGGACTTAAATGTAAAATGTAATTTCGCTTCCAATACTTGACTACAATAAGGACGAGGTACTTAGTCTTAAAACATTTTCCATTAAAAAGGAAGGAAATTTAAAAGTAAAGATGAAATAAAAAATGGCTCCGCAACGAAATGAGGTATGAGCGTGCTTCAGATTATCGAGAAGACAGCAAATAATTATAATAAAAGATCTCTTTTTAAACTTGGGATTGACTATTTAAGAGACTAGTAAGTTAACGCAAACTCAAAATTTTCAAAATAAAAAAATTAATTTCCAAATTAAGAATTTTTGATCATCTTGAGTACATTATTATTAAAGGTTCGTCAATATCCGATACTTCGATTTCTAAGTTTACAAGGTCGTTTTTACGCCATTTTGAAATTTCACGGTCAAGGAAAACAAAATTAATTAATTTCATTCGGTTGAAATGATTAAATGAAGCTGGTTGATTGAAATATTCAAGAAAAGTATATTATTTACCTAATATTTTAAAAAATTTAGTAATATATTTATAAAAGCTTTAGGATTCACTGCATATCGTTTTTTTACAGTTTTTTCTGGAGCTGCAAAAGCAGAATATTATTCCGGCAATAATATTATTAACTATATTACTATATTTATTACATATTTGAAAAAAAACATAAACAAAAGTTATGCTATTTTTAGTCACATGATCTTCATTGCCAATTCACATTTGTACCACGTGAAATAACAAAAGTTTCCGGAGTATACGAAATATTTAACATTTCACTGGACTCATGCAATAACATATCGATAAGAAAACAAAAAACATGGCGTTCCTGTCAAACTGAAGCCTTTCCAAAGTGGATACTTTTTGACATATGTTTGTCAAACTCAAAACTAATCGTGCAATTAAAATTTTACCTCTTTTAAAAAAAATATTGTTGGTAATTACGATGTCCGCATTCGGACCTGCAGAGCCATTCATGGTATCGATATTGTTTTTCATACATAAATGAGTAGTTTTAAATTTGCTTTTGGTATGTGCAATTGTCGAATTTTCTATCAAAATTAACAAATAAAATGAGATTAATAAATATAAAGTAACAGAAGGCCCACCCTATTTTTTTTCTAAACATTCGATGACTGAATGGATGATGCATTTTTTCTTTGCTAAAATTATATTTTAAAGGAGAATAATAATCAAAAAATTATAGGTTTATTTTTAGATTTATTTTTAAAATCGAGAGATATGTAAAGTCTAGTGGAAAAATAGTCGTATTCGGAAAGATTTAATTTAAAGTTAAATTTTCTGGCAAAGATGATGACTAAAAGATGAACAATTCGTAACACTACACAGTTGGTCCAGTTAATCATATTTTCGACAAAATTCTGTAATTTTAATAATAATATTATATAATAAAGTGATCAAATTTTCACAAATTCTCTTGCAAGATTAAATTTAAACGGCCCCAGATTTTCTCTGAGCAGAACGACGTTCAAAGAAATACCAAAAGCGCAACTCTGATTGAATACTATTAATAAAAAATTTGATTGAAATATAATAATTTTTTAGCCCATTCATTTCAAAATTTAACTAAGATGACTTAAAAAATTGTTTGAGCTTAGAATTATTATCAAGTAGCCAAAAATAGTCACGGAAAAAAGTTTCAAGGTTCTTTCCCTTTCTTTTTTATCGATTTTATTAAAAAACTGCCATTAAGTAAGTTTGGCGACCTCTACCGCCAAATATACGAACTTCAGGGTATACTTTCTATTACAAATAAAAATTTAAATTCAATTCTGAACATTTTTTGGCTAAGAAATTTTTGTATACTACTTATTGAATTTAAGATAAATGGGCTCAAAGATATGTCTAAATAACACTAAAAACACTACGCGGGAAAAGGTGACCATTTTAAATTTAGACTTTTGGATAGTCCTTAACACATTAAGCAAAAGAAATTCCAGCATTCAATTTTTCCTGGTCAACCTATTTTTTTGTCTATTTTTACTACACTATATAAGATTGTCTCCTTTCATAAATATTAAACTTTTAAAGCTATCCTCAGATCATTATATGTCGTGCCTTTCCAAGTTTGAAGAATTATATTGTTACAATGATTTTTGGCTAAGACCAAATCTCAAAAGTAAGAAAAGCGAAGCAGACTCTTGGCATTAAGGTCAGTTCCCTGGTAACAGAAATTTTTTTTTTTTTTAATTAACTTATATATATAAAAAAAATCAAATCATAAAGGGCAGCTTTAAAACTTTGAACCTCAGAATTTTTATTAAAATCTTTAAGAAAAATATTTTCTTGCATATAACCTCCTCAAGCTTTAAGCTCTTGAGTGCCAAGCACACAATTTTTTCTATTAACCTAATCCCAACCACCATTTTTCTCCATTTCTTCTAATTAAACATTTCGCATGCATATTTCTTCTTTTCTGATCTAAATGCAAACAAGAAGCGTTTTCATTAGCTTTGGCCACAAATTGAATCCACGCCCAGCTTGCAGCCAATCCCCAAGTCAAATGCAAAAGCTCAGACTGGCTGGCTGAGCTGAGCTGAGTGCTCTTGCGGCTATTGGGTGAGCTCGTTGGCAAACACTATCACGGTGGCCATCAATTGTGGCTAAAATAATGAACTGTATGCTGGCTGGCCATAAAAACCACTTAACCCAAATATGCGAACAACAACAATGCGGCGAACGTTTCCGGTCTAACTTGGTTGCACCTTGTCTTGGGGTCGGTCTACCTGAAGCAACTGGCCATAAATAAAGATGGCTGCCACGGCAGCCATTGTAAAAGGTTAAATGTTTGGCTGGCGGCTAAGTGCGGATTAGAGCCATATACTATATATGGTAGTACATAGTAGTATTGGCCATAACTTACCTTCTGTTGTTGCTGCTGTTGTTGGTGTTGCTGTTGTTGTTGCTGCTGTTGTTGTTGCTGGTGGAGATGCTGTTGATTGGCATAAGCGCCCATTTTGCTAACGGGTATAAGCGTATTATACTGTATATATTGGCCATGTCCAGGCGGCGCCGAATTTTTATCCACAACCGCATATGTGGGCATTATATGATCATAGGTGGAGGAGGTAATCACAGCGTTTTGCTCGGCCAGTGCTGCCGTGGCATAAGCACGATTATGACCCTTAGTGGTCCACTCATCATCCACGTCATGACCATCTGTACGAGATTGAAAAGATGTGGGTGTGGGCAACAGTTAAAGTGATACTAAATGGCAACAAACTGAGCTAGTGCTATATGTTAGCTTGCTAGCTAGGAGCTACTCACCTTGTGGTATGATGTCCGGATTTTTGTCTATGCTGTCCAAGCTGCTGGTTACATGACACGTCTCCCTGCCAATGCGATGCATGTCCTGCACTGATTGCCCACCATTGTGTGCCAAGGTGCCAATGCCCAGACCATTGTTATTGCTGCCCAGCATGAGGCCACCATTGCCGCTGGTCAGTCCGCCATTGCCCGTATTGCTGCTGCTGCCCGTGCTGCCCGGATGCGAGTAATTATTACGATCGCGTCCAGAGGAGCCACGCACACGGACCACGACGACAATGATGAGTGCCACCAGAAATATGCTGCCCACAATGCCGGCGAGTATGCCAAGAAATGGCCGGATGTCCTCAATGACAGGCGCATAGGCCAGCGATAGGTCTATCGGAGTCACAATGCAGCGTTGAGACAAAGGAGCGACGCAAAAGGGACCACAGAAAAGAGAGAGAGAAAAAGGAAGAGTGTGAATGAGCTGGGGGTTGCAGGTGTGGTAAGACGCCAGTGGCGTAGTCTTCAGTAAAATGCATGAATTTTATTTGAGATTTATAGTTTTCAAAAATTTTGTTACGATGTTTTAAGTGATAATATCTTTTATAACATATCGAGTCCTTGCTGGGGGTTCTTTCAACATATTGTTGCAAATGTATTTCTTCCTTTAAAATAATTAATATAATTCAATAGCAAAAGAAAATCCAAACTCTAAATATTAGATGCAATTTTTTTGCGTCTCCCTTTTTTCGATAACTTTTTGTACAGAAATAATAGATTTTTTAACCCCCGACGCAAAAAGAGGGGTGTTATAAGTTTGACGTGTCTGTTTGTCTGTCTGTTTGTCTGTCTGTCTATGGCATCGTAGCTCCCGAACGCATGCAGTGATTTCAATTTAGTTTTTTTGTATTAAAGGTGACTTATGTGCGAGTGTTGTTAGACATGTTTGATGAAAATCGGTTGAGCCGTTTAAAAGTTGTGGGGAGTTAAAGTGGGGAGAAAAACATCAACTTTGTCCGATTGGCTTAAAATTTGGTCCTATTAAAGCTGACGACGCCACTGACTCGAGTCTGAGGTTATTTTTAACCCCCGACGCAAAAAGAGGGGTGTTATAAGTTTGACGTATCTGTCTGTTTGTCTGTTTGTTTGTCTGTCTGTCTGTCTATGGCATCGTAGCTCCCGAACGCATGCAGTGATTTCAATTTAGTTTTTTTTGTATTAAAGGTGACTTATGTGCGAGTGTTGTTAGACATGTTTGATGAAAATCGGTTGAGCCGTTTAAAAGTTGTGGGGAGTTAAAGTGGGGAGAAAAACATCAACTTTGTCCGATTGGCTTAAAATTTGGTCCTATTGTAGCTGACGACGTCACTGATTCGAATCTGAGGTTATTTTTGCTCTATCTCTTCTCGTTTAGAAGTAATGGCCATTTGAAGTTAAAAACATAAACTTTGTCCGATTGGCTTAAAATTTGGTCCTATTGTAGCTGACGACGTCACTGATTCGAATCTGAGGTTATTTTTGCTCTATCTCTTCGCGCTTAGAAGTTATGGCCATTTAAAGCTAAAAATACAGCAAATCTATTAAATATGATAATGATGCTTGTCAACAAATTATGCCAATGGGCTTGCCAATCATTTAATGTCTGTCTGTCTATGGCATCATAACTCCCGAACGCATGCAGTGATTTCATTTTAGTTTTTTTGTATTAAAGGTGACTTATGTGCGAGTGTTGTTAGACATGTTTGGTGAAAATCGGTTAAGCCGTTTAAAAGTTGTGTGGAGTGAAAGTGGGGAGATTAACCGAGTGTCTGCAAATATACAGCTTTTTCAACTGTCGTCCTTTGCAACTTACGTGCTGTAACCGCCCAACATAAAATGATAGGAAACATTGTTCGTAAAACTTCATAAAACGCCATATATATTTCGTCTATCACAAGTCCACCAAAAACTTCTTGAGATATTTTTAATTCTTGTAAACGTAGATGAATACTTAGTAAAACTTCATAAAACACCATCGATATTTCGTCTTTCACAAGTCCACCAAAAACTTCTTGAGATATTTTTAATTCTTGTAAACGTAGATGAATACTTCGTTAAACTTCATACAACACCATCTATATTTCGTCCATCACAATTCCACCAAAAACTTCTTGAGATATTTTTAATTCTTGTAAACGTAGATGAATACTTCGTAAAACTTCATAAGACACCATCGATATTTCGTCTATCACAAGTCCACCAAAAACTTCTTGAGATATTTTTAATTCTTGTAAACGTAGATGAATACTTCGTAAAACTTCATAAAACACCATCGATATTTCGTCTATCACAAGCCACCAAAAGCTTCTTGAGATATTTTTAATTCTTGTAAACGTAGATGAATACTTCGTAAGACTTCATAAAACACCATATATATAGTTGATGAATACTTCGTAAAACTTCATAAAACACCATCGATATTTCGTCTATTACAAGCCACCAAAAACTTCTTGAGATATTTTTAGTTCTTGTAAACGTAGATGAATACTTCGTAAAACTTCATAAAACACCATATATATAGTTGATGAATACTTCGTAAAACTTCATAAAACACCATCGATATTTCGTCTATCACAAGTCCACCAAAAACTTCTTGAGATAACACCATATATATAGTTGATGAATACTTCGTCTATCACAAGCCACCAAAAGCTTCTTGAGATATTTTTAATTCTTGTAAACGTAGATGAATACTTCGTAAGACTTCATAAAACACCATATATATAGTTGATGAATACTTCGTAAAACTTCATAAAACACCATCGATATTTCGTCTATTACAAGCCACCAAAAACTTCTTGAGATATTTTTAATTCTTGTAAACGTAGATGAATACTTCGTAAGACTCGATATTTCGTCTATCACTAGTCCACCAAAAACTTCTTGAGATAACAAATTATGCAATTAGATGTACGTATAGCCATATGGAATGCCAATAGGCTTGCCAATCATTTAAATGAAATAAAACTAACTTAACCTAACCTACCTATAAAAAGTATGAAATAAAAAATTAAATTAAAAATTTAAAAAACCCCGAACTCAAGTAATTTTCATTTAAAAAGTAAAAAATAATAAAAGAAACTTAATGTTAAAGTACCTAAGAATCTATTAATAATTCTAAAAAATACGTCGCGTTGGGGGACCGCTCCTAAACTAACAATTTAAATACAAATTGTCTAATTAAGCAACAAAGATTAACTAAAAACCAAATTTAGAAAATAAAATAAAAATTTAAAATTAAAGTATCATTCAAAATTATTAAAAAATTTTTAACATATTTTTTAGATTCCTAAAATTTGATTAAAAACTGATCTTAATCAAAATTTTTTAATTTTAATATAATATATTTTTTATAGTTAAAGATATTTATTTGATTGGTTAAGAAAATATTACTTGTTCTTATTTTTTAAATTAAAAAAAAAACGGTTTTAAGTCCTGCATTCTTTTCTCTCAAAATATTTCAAAAAAAATTTTTATAATATAATTTTTTTAAATAAAATAATATATATGAGAAAATAAAAATTTAGGCGAACGATTAAAAAAGTGGCCCGAATAATTTTTTAAGGTCTAGAATTTTTGGCTTGCTGTAAAGTATTCGGATGCTCAAGAAAGCTTTTTGAAACAATATTGAGGTTTTTATTAGTTTTTCAAAAATAAATCAAAAATATAATTTTAATGAAACATCCGGCCAAAAAAATCTTGTAATAAATTGTATTAAATTATTTTTCTCTATCTCAGTCCAAATTTGCTTTTAAATAGTTTTCGCCGCTTTATAAGCAATATTTCACGAATATAAAAAATACGAATACTTACAAAAATTATTTTTATTTTCTGTCCTACTAAAAACTACTCATTAAAAGAATATTAAAAATTTTGTTTGTTTTTAATATATTAAATAAAAAGAAACAAAATTTTTAAAAAATGTTAAATAAAAAATAATTGGAGATTATTCCAAATCTAATATTCTTCAAAACTGTTTTTCATTTTGTGCAAATTCATAAATAAATTTTAAAAAATAGTTCCCGTAGACTAAATAATATTTTCTAGACCGTGCCAATAAATTAAAAAAAGAATTATTTTTAAACCGATAAATAAACCAAATAAAACATAATTTTAATGACCTAAAAAATATTTATCATATCCCCTCGCCACCAAAAACTGTCGACGCCTCTGACGAGCTGCGTGTGCTGAAAATATTTTCACAGTCTTCGTAGAGCATATTTTACAGCATTTTTTAACTTGTGCCTTTATTTCGCTTTATTTCTACATATTTTTTATTTTTTATTTTCGTATTTTTTTTGTTTTTTCTTTTTTAGAATGGTGCATTGTTTTATGAGCTGCTAACTACGTTCCGTTGTTGGTCCTGTTGCTGCTGCGGCTCGTATTCACTTCCGTTGTTGTTACTAGGTAATATTCTCTGGTCCCCTAGTCCTCTAGATCTCCTTTTTCTCTAGTTCTAGCTGTAGCTTGTCCGTCCCTGCTTGTCCTGCGCGTGCTTTGAATATAGCATCGCTTTAATGAGTTACTTGTGTTGTTCATGTTCTATGTGTGTGTGAGTCCTTGTATATGAGTGTGTGTATGTGTGTGTGTGCGTGTGTGTCTCCAAGTGTCACAGTGTGCGTGAGTGTCCAGTACGTGTATGTGGTCCAGGCTCATTGTAAAGCTTACTGTGTTAAGGTTGCTAATTTTTGTCTTAGCCCTCGTCGCCAAAGGCATGTTGAACATTTTCAGTAGCCCTGAACAAATAAGCGTCGGGATTTATGGAACAAGCCTTGTTTATGACGTAACTTAAAGTGTGGGACATTTTTTAAACTTTAAAATTGTGCGAAATAAAAAAATATAAAAGACAAATAAAAAGCTTTAGTGACAGACACTTTATTGTGAATAAAAATTGTGCTAAAAAGATAACAAATAAATTGACTAAAATATTTAACAAAAAGTTAAAATTAATAAAACAAATTAATGTGCAAAGCAATAATTAAAATAATACATAAAAAATATAAATAGATATGTGTGGATTAGTAGCTACATAAAAACGATGAACACAATTATTTAAAAATAATAGAAAGTAAAATATTTTATATATTCACATAAGAAAACAAAATTTTTGAAAATAAGACACTTCATTTTTTAATTTAAAAAAAAAACTATTTTTGTTATAAGCATGAAAAAAACTTGCTGAAAATTCTTGAGAAAACGATTCAAGTAAAATGTCTGTTTAATAATTTTTAAAAGTTAAAAATATATAAAGTAAAAAAATTAAATTTTTATTAAACAAAAGCTTTAAAATTTTTTTTTTAGTTTAATTTTTAAGCTTTGGATAAAAATCTGAAGAAAACAATTAAAATAAAACTTCTATTTAGTAACAAATTTTTAAATTTAAAAATAAAGAAATTCTGTTTTGCTTTAAAATGAAAGCTTTAAAAATTAATTTTTTAACTACGTTCTACTATTATTTCAACTTTTATTTTTGTGTAACTTTGGATTTGTTTAAAATAAGTTTTCTTTCCCTGCGATCCTGATTTATTTTTTTAAAATTTTATTTTTAAAATATATATTTTTTTAAATATACAAAAAATTATTTATTAATTGAATTATATTTAATTGAAATAATTAATAACTGAAAGCTCTCAAATTCAAATTTTTAAAAAACAATTATAAAAAATACTTTT